>OX639994.1:111221537-111492314 GCA_951828415.1 Anomoia purmunda | reverse complement strand
ACATGACAGCGATTGTCTGCCTACCGCTTTGGAATCTCAAAGCGCTTATGCGTCATGTCTGTCTGCAAATTATGCTCTTTTGTCTAAGTAATCGTTTCGAATGCAATTAGTGAACGAAAAGCAAATTATGCACTTCTCTATTCTAATAGTTTTACTCCCATTCAGATGGTATACTTTTTTTTTTTTTTTTGAATGCAAAACTGGAAACTTGGTGTATTTTTGTATGAAGGCGTGCAAACAGATGTGGAAACTAAATTGCCTGCTTGGTTTATAGTGCACGTATGAATTTATGAAATTGCTGCTGATGACATAAAAAAATGAAGAAAGCTTGTTTTGTTTAAATAAATTTCAATGTACTTTAAAAATATATTTATTGCTTTTATGTTGAAATGGCAAATTTTACTTTATCTTGGATTTTATTTTTGGATTAGCTAGTCTAAGGCAGCTTTCACTCAACAGATTTTTGTAAGTCAACACAGACAGTGCATTTCTATCTCACGCAAATAGAGCAAGTCAGAATTTGATGATGACAGTGGAATGGAGAGTAGCTAAATGTATTGACCATTGGTTTGCGTTAAAACTAACCAACTCAAATATTCTTGTTGAGTTGAGATGAGCCTTTGCTTGTAACCCAAACTAAAAATCACCCTTACAAGAAGCTTGCCGCTGCTATAACGAAAATTAATTACATATGTACATAGGTGGGTAGATAAGAGTGGCTGCCGCTGGTGACGGCCCACTTAGGCCATTAATAGAAGGCCCATTGTGTTACCATAAGAATTATTACCAATCCGATTAAAGACTTACCACTCATTAAATCATTTCCCCTTGTTAATGAATCGCAGCAGGCAATTCACTTTACTAAGGTCATCCACCAAACCACACCTGTAGTGCGATTCACTAACTAATTTGAAAGATATTTGCGTGGCTAACTCACCTGAATGAACATTTTAACGATGTTACTATTTAGCAGCAATTTTTTAAAGATTTTCGTTTCGCCGAGTTATCTGTTGCCGTTGCTTTAGCAAACTTTTATCAGTTTTACTATATATATAAATAAATGATCTTAATTAAAAAAAAATAAATATAAAACCTAAATACCCTGGAGCACAAAAAAATGAATAATAGAGCGAATTTTGAACACGAAAACCATGGCAATGTTGACAGATGATTCTGGATATTCCTTGGAGTCAAGTAAATGACTATTCTACCAAATCTCTCAGAGGAGAGTCCGAAATTGCGCTACAATGGAACATTACAATTTATTAAAACAACTATAAATATTTGTATTTTGAAATAAACTAGTATCTCATTTCCTCTTATTCAAATATAATAAAAACGCGATCAAATTTTTATTCGGCAGCGTGCATTCATTTATTCTTTTTTCATTCCATTTTGTGCTTTTCGCCCATTTTGGCACTTATTTTGACCCAGAAGCCACTCTTTAGTAATTTTCATAAATAAAGGGTCTTGCAATAGGGACGCTACAAAAGTAGACCGATAGTGACAGCAAACGGACGCCATATTTCTCCCCGCTCTTTTGACATTTCCCCTTCAGTAAGGTTTGCCATTTCATCATGGAAAGATATACCGATCCAACAACGAGTCAAAATTATTAAAATTTACTACCGAAATTCGGAGTCAATGGCCTCAACTTTAAGAGCGCTACGTCCAATTTATGGTCGTCGCCATTTCTGGCTGGATGGCTTCGTCAATAAGCAAAATGTGCGTAACGAGTATTGGACAGGCAGCAATCCACACGTACTCCATGAGTCCAACATTGCATCCCGAAAAAATTACGGTTTGGTGCGGTTTATGGGTCGACGGCGTCAGTGGGCCGTACTTCGCGGTGATGATCAAGACCGGCACGTTACTGTGAATGGGAATCGCTACCGCTCAATGATAACCGAATATTTTTGGCCCGAATTGGATAATATGGACTTGGACAATATGTGGTTCCAACAGGACGGCGCCACAACCCACACAGCGAATGTCACAATCGATTTATTGAAAACCAAGTTTGGTGAACGTGTCATCTCACGAAAGGGCCTAGTCAATAAGCCGCCTCGGTCGTGCGATTTGATGCCGTTAGACTATTTCCTGTGGGGCTACGTCAAGTCTACGAGTATGGTCTATGCCAACAAGCCCAGCGACGATTGATGAACTTCGTACGAATATCGAACATGAAATTGCAGCAGTATCGGCCGATTTATGCTTGAAAACCGTCGAAAATTGGGTTCAGCGTCTGGACTTCTGCAAGTGTGCCCGTGGTGCCCATGCAAAAGAAATCGAGTTCCATACATAATGGCATCGAATGTACTTTTACAGGAATAAAGAATTTAATTCATATCCCAAAACGTTTTTTTTTATTTAAAATAAAAATTTTTGTAGCGTTCCTATTGGCAAGACCCGATACAACGAGACAGAATAGGTTAGTGAATCGCACAATCGCCAGTGTGACGCCAAATATTGTCGTCAAAACTGCGATTGTCGCTTCGTTTAAAGTTAGTGAATCGCACTACTGCTTTTACCCAGTGCAGAACACTTACACATTTGATGCAAGATCGTTTCTTCCTCTTCGTCATTCTTGCAGTTCCTGCAGCATCTTCGGAAAGTTACGCTCGGCCTATCGCCATGCTTTCTTATTAGACAGTACCCGGTTAGAGCCCCAACCAAGTTTGAAATATTTCGTCTTCTTAGAGAATATAGCCTAAGCGGCCGTTTCCGATCCCATTTAGGCTATGTCTGTCTTGAGTTTCGATAAGTCGTATTCTGTCGCCATCTATCGTCAGCTTTATTTATATAATGTACAGATCTACCGTTTCAAATTTGGCTGTTTTCTCAGAAGACAATATTTTAGCTTTTTAAAAGAATGTCATATAAGTATATAGAGATTTCTCTAAGGTCTAAGGTCTTCGATCGAGTTTCGCATGCTAACCTAGAGGAATTTTGCGTGCCTAGGATTTCACTCCGTATTTATCTCTTGGCTAAAGTGCCATCTGTTAAACAGACGGTGTATGGTTCCTCCTCAAGAATGATAGAAGACAAGATTACGACAACGCCGGCAGCGTGCACGTCACAGAAATCCTCTGCCAAGAATAATGAAACAAGAAGGGTGATAATTTGACAATAACAAAGAAGTTACAAAAAATTTGCGAACACACACACACATCCACAGCATCATCAGCGGGAAATTTGAAAAAAACTGCACTTTCCATCTTTGTTTTCGCTGTTGCTTGCACAATTCAAAACCCAGCACTTCATTTTCTTTATTTTTAAGTTAATTTTACACAAATATATCAAAATTATCGTTTGCACGCAGCACAATCTGTGTTTCTCAGTCTGTATTCGTAAACAAACACTCAGAACATCTTGCTACGTCATTCTGTCAAACGAAGCAAGTACGAAGTAACGGAAGTGCTTTTGTCATCACCTTGTTTTCGCTGCATCGTGGTTCCTCCTTAAGTCTTTGTTTGTTTGTACTATTTTTTGGTGATATTAGAAGTTTTTTTTTCGTACACAATTTTTTTTTATTCAATGCTGACGGTCTAAAAATATATTATTCTATAAAAAATTGATTGATTTGATTCGTTGGCGCTTCAAGGTGATCATTGATACAGTTCTTTTATGGTGTACTAGTAATCGCTTTTCTTCGAAGATAGCGAAATGCTTTCATATTACTTTTGTCAAGTGTTTTTCACGGTACTTAAATTTTATTTTATTCCTAATTGTCCTTCGAAATCAGTTAATGAATCTATGGACCTGGGTGTTGTCTTTGATGCAAAGTTCACTTTTGTTAACCATATTAACTATACCAGTTCTAAATCTTATGCTATGTTAGTATTTGCCAGACGCAATAGTACAGAATTTTCAAGTCCCTACACACGCTAACTGCTTGATATGTCATTTGTTCGTTGAAAACTAGTATATGAATCTTTCATGCCTGTTATGTAATATTCAAACTAAACGATTACAAAGTGTGTTCATTCGCTTTGTTCTAGATTTCCTTCGTTTTGATTACCCGTTCCTCTTATACTACTCGAGATGCCTTCTTATTAATTTAAAGTCTCTAGAATAGAGAAGATCTATTTTGTTCTTATCTTTCGTGTATGATTTTATTCGTGGAGCTGTGGATTGCCCCTCATTTCGTGGACGCATTTATTTTAACACACCAGTTAGATCGCCTCGTAACTTTGATTTTTTTTTTATATCGGCTTCGTAAGAACTTTTTATGCAATATATGTCACCACCACTAGATCTCTCAAGTAACTCAATACATTATCTAAATGTTGTAAGAGAGATTTTCCTTCATTAAAGCATTCTTTCAGAATCCTATTTAATTATGCCCATGAGTAATAGAACTCAAATATAATATGATATCACTTTTGCTATCATTTTGCCTGCGTTAAATAAGATATCCCTGTTGAGATCCTTCTAGTGCACACAATAATTAAATATGACATCCCTCTATATCACTATTCAGTTATATCATTCTTATTCATTAAAATTATTTTTTATTAAAATATCCACAATAGTCAGTAAGTGAATTTGTTTTTGTTGACTAATTTCTATTAAAATAAATAAATAAATTATAAGCCAATAAGATTTTCATATTGGGATTAGCATTTAAGTTGCTTTTAGGCTACTTTGTGCCTCTCTTTCATCCTGGAAAATTTAAATTTTATTAGCTGATGATATTCTTTCTCATAATTTTTACCTTTTTTTTTTAACAAAATAACAATACATGTAAGATTAATAAAAGTATGCACGTGTGTATGTAAGCTCTAATGCCAACGGCTTGCGTGCTACTAGTAGCTGAAAGCAATGCCTGCCTACAACTTTATTAAAATTTCAAAATAATACGAGAATGCATTCACTAAGCTACTGCTACCTATCTCCGCTATCTTTTACTTCTATGTACCTATACATTTACAAAAGTGAAAATGCCTTTGTGTGTTGGTAGCCAGAATTTCAACTTTAAAATAATCACTTTAATGAGCTCCGCGAAAATAAACTACTTCTAACTCGCAGACACGGCTGACACTTCAGGTGCAGACACTATGTACATATTTACACAAACACATATAAATAGGTACATACATATAGTAAATGTTGACATTTATGTGAATGACTTAAGGTTGGCTCATGGCAATAAATTAGGCAGTGCTGAAGCGGCGGCACAGAATCACATCGCCGCCATTGCCGCCATTTCAGTCTCTAATGTCAACTAGCAAAGTGCCTCAGCTTCAGTTTCAGCTAACAGCAACGGATACCGCCTTGGCCATGAATGAATGGCACTTTGCTTAAACGAAAGTAATTTCAACTCATAAATAAAACTCTTAAGTTTCAGCATTGAGAGAGTTGAAAATGATGAAACATTTATTATTATATCAGTGCGGAGAAGACAAGTGGTAGTTTAGCTTAAGTGGCGCGTGCACAACATAGAGCACAGAAAAAAACAAAAAAAAAAAAACAAAAAAAAAAAGCGGACATTAAACCATTTGAGCGATATCGAAACTATTGCTGTCTCTTGCACACGAAGAACATTTTTTGCTTGTTTTATTGCTCTATTGCAAAAAATTATGAATTAAAAAATTTGCATTTCTTTTTCTTATGTTTCTGATTCCCCATGCATATCTGAGTATGCACATGCTAAGCACAAAAGTTTAAGCGACGTATTTTCCACACATTTGCATTTGAAAATGATATTAAGTTAATTTTACGGCAATAAAATAACCAAAAATCAGCAGATGCATTGAATGCTTTAAAATCACTTTTACGATACACAATTAAAGTCATCAACTATCAACTCAATTTAGCTCTTCGACGGTTAACTGTAAGCTCGGTTATACGAGCAGTAGATGTGGCTTGAATTCCACACCTCATCCACCCGAGAATTTACTCTTTACATTGCCAAAATGCTGTTAACGCTTTGGATTTTTATGCTAAACGAGATACATCCATATAAGCTTACTAAATTATCCAACTCTTGCGGGATTACAAAAAATTTGGCATAAAAAAAGCACGCGTGCCACTTCTTTCGGTAGTAGAAATTAATAAAAGTAGCTGTAGTAATTAGTAGTAGCATTAGTAAAGTAGTGGTGGAAATTATAAGCACAATTAGTGAAAATAGTGGTACAAAATTAGTAAAAATAATAGTTGAAAGTAGTAAAAATATTGGTAGAAATAAGTACATAGTACCATTGGCAAACAAAGGGAAAAAGTAAAATAGTGGAAGAAGTTGGCAGTAGAAATAATAAATATAGTGGTAGCAATAAGCAGAAATAGTAGTAGCATTATTAAAAATAGTGGTAGTAATTAGTAGTTGAATTGGTAAATATTGTGGTAGAAATTAGAAAAAACAGTGTTAGAAATTAGTAAAAATAGTGGTAGAAATAAGCAGTACAATTAGTAGAAACGGTGGTAGAAGTTAGTAAAATAGTGGACGAAATGAGTAAAAAATTATGGTATAAATTACAAAAAATAGTGGAAGAAATTAGTAGAAATACTGGTAGTAATTAGTAGTAGCATTAATAAAAACAGTCTTAGAATTAAGTAAAAACAGTGGTGGAAAGTAGTAAAAGCAGTAGAAAAAGTTATTAAAAATAGTGGTAGAAATTAGTTAAAACAGTGGTAGAAATTAGTAAAAATAGTGGTAGAAATTAGCAGTACCATTAGTAGAAACGGTGGTAGAGGTTAGTAAAATAGTGGTAGAAATTAATGCTACCACTATGCATTAGTAAAAATAGTGGTAGAAATTAAAAGTAGCATTAGTTAAAATAGTGCTTTTAATTCAAAAACGTACCCATTTACCTTCTTATTTCTCTAAAGATAGCTGTGCAAATACAAGCAATGACTAGCCCATTGCTATGGCCCTGAAGGGCGGAGCTCTTGCTACGCGCGTTTCTTTCCTTCTTCAAACATTAAACCTTAGTGTATATCCTTCCTATAACAAATATGTATATTATATTAAAATCAAAGTTTGAACTTATCCTATCTCAATTCGCTGCACTATCGTCACTACAACCGCTTCGTTCCGCTGTTAATTTCGCACTGACTCTCTCGCTCAAACATCCTCCCGCCTTGAGGCTCGTTACTTTTCGAGGCTCAAAACGCTTTATTGTTGAAAGCCACAGTATACTGAACAGTTAGTGTATGATTACACTAGAGGTAAATCCACCGCTGCCCGAACGATGTATTGGCACTCCCTCTATTTCTGCACTCGGTCGCCTCCCTGCTTGCCGCCATTAATCAGCCCCCAAGCAGTCTACAACTTCAGAACCCTTTGCGTGTGTATCTGCCGACATTGAAAATAGTTGATTCGCGCCTCCGGCCATCCAGCAAGAACCTACTCCTTCGGAGCTGACGCCAAAGATTCTCCAACCAACAAATACCGGCGCGCTTGAAGATTGGCGCTCTGAAGATCCGCGCTTTGGACAGTACAAACCTTTGTATAGCTTCAAGAGCTAGCCGGCGAACCGCCTTAACCCAACGATTATGGAGTTTAGCCGGCTCAACCTCAATGTCATGCAACTGAGGCTATATTCCGACGGTCAGACTTCCGCCACGTTTGCAGCATCTGACTCAGTTCGCGTTCGCCCCCGTGAAATCTTAATGTCATGCAGATGGGGCTATATTCCACAGGTCAGACTTCTGCCAAGTTTGCAGCATCTGACTTAGTTCGCGTTCGCCCCCGGAAAGTGAATTAATGCCGTGATAAAAGCGTAGGTAGACCCAAACCCCGAAGTCTGCCACCTCCTTCTGTTCTAATAACCTTTTAAACTCATATTCCTCTTCTAGGATCCTAGCGCATTGGCAAATACCCTACACGATAAACCTCCGCATGCTGGAATGGATGTGCTGGACGACCACGCAGTGGAGATTTTCACTAATTGTTCGCTCATGTTTAAAATTAACCCTTTCTCGCATTATGCTACAATTTATACACGATCTTGCTCAAATCGTTCGTCGCTAAAAGCTGCGGCGTCCTGATTGACTCCGATACAGTTCCAAGAGCGCCGAGGTTAGATTTTTAAATAGAATATAATACTCGGAAAGAAAAGTTGTACGCCTGCTGCACACAAAGCTATAGCCCTGAAGGTTCTCTTGGGCGAGATGACAATCGCCTTCAGTTCCATCTCGAAGATTTTTGCGGGGTTCACTAAACGTACAAATACAAAAACGGCTTGTTCCTGCAAGGGTGCTTACGGCGCGTAATATTTAGCCAATAGCAACAGAAGTACCAGGCATATAAGAAGCCTCCGGATATCGTAACTGTACATGCATGAAATGGCCGGTAATTGATTCGCCGTAGAGACCTTATGTTGCTCAAAAGCAGAGAATTATCATTACGGGTATACGAACTAGACTAAATATCTTATCATTCCTGATCAGATTCACCTGGGTCCCTCTTTTGCGGTGGATTTTAGGTGTTTCGATGGCTGGGTCGAAACAGAACTGACAAAATGCCATAAGCAGGTTTATAATTATTTTTTTAACTGCACTTATTTAACGAGGCATCGATTCAAAGGCTTGCGTAGGGCAGGTTTGCTTTGCATGACAATTAATCGCTACTCGGATGTTCAATCCATGCATAGAAATTGGTTTTGCAAACTGTGAGTCGTACCATTTTCCACTGCTTACGGAACGCGGCCTCGCCATAACATGCATACTGCTGCGCAAAGCGACAAGCATAATCTTGTCTGTGCATGAATAGCTAAAGGCAGAAGGCGATATCTCCCGACACTGCAACCTATTTAACACAGTGTTGCAGCCGTTGAACATCTATCAGTTTCGTGGAGTGGGAGTTTTATATGACTAGCTCAGTAAATATGTCGCAAAACCGAATTATTTGCTATGACCATGTGAAATATAACAAGCCGATCTGCTAATGGTAATCCCGCAAGCCGCTTAATTATGGGCAACGCTGCGCACTGCAGTAAAGGAGCTTCTAATGCTCTCACGCAGACATCCATAACCACCTACTGGAATCCCAGTCCCGATTCATTCATGGTATCTATGCTCATGGCCTATGCCAATCAGTCCAACAGACGCTGAATTTGAGATACAGTAACAAGCTACATACTTATATAAGTCCAATTAGTTCTATTTTCTTCGACCGCTAGAGACGTACATAGTACTGTCTGCACCTGCAATATTCGCTGCTGTGCTTTTCATGCTTGTTGGTTAGCGCACTCCCTTCATTACGGTGTTTTCCCAACCAACTAAACCATAAGGTCTCTTATACACCAGTCCGTTGCGGCTAAGTTATAACCCCACCATCGCTACAAAAGTAGTTATCATCTTCCCCAAAAGTGCTTCTATGAATACCTTGCTACAGTGTAGTCATGATTATCAACCAGCAGCCACAGCAAACAGAAAATATCCCTCCCAATTCGCACTTAAAGTCGCTGATGCATCTTTTGCAAGAGTTGCCTAATAGTGACTTCAGCTGAAGTTATATTCAAAATCACTGTCACCTGAAACAAATTACTTCAAATAACTGCTCTAAGCCGCAGGAATTTTTCCTTAATCGCTCGCTAAATCTCTTTTACGCTACGCTACAACGTACTCCGTAAGGTCACCTTGAATCGCAAGTATTTCCACAAGGTAATTAATCCCTGTTAAGACGCTAAATAATCAATTCATATATATTCCACATTTCAGAGGCATGCCCACAACTCGCTATTATTTAATGAATTAATTTAATTTCCCGATATATTTGAAAGTCACTGTAAAACCTTAAGCGCTTAACTCACTAATACAGGTAAAGGCGCATATACATATGTAAGTTTAAAGTCGCTGTTCCGCCCTTAACAAATCAGTCTACAAAAATGCATTAAGTTGCAGATATACTCATGAGTCGCTGTTCCTAGAAACTATTTCACAAGAAAAACACGCTTTATGTCGCCGATATGATTATGAACCAATGCCATGCCAGTAAACCCAATCTAGCAAGATTTAAAAAATCGCAGATAAGCATGGTTATAAGCCGCTTTTATGCCTTAAATGAAATGCTTCATTAACTCCCCTTAAGTCGCAGATATTGGCCGAATCGCACATCAAGTTGGTGTTAACTTCGTCCACCTTACCATCAATGACGCCCTAAACATACGCACCAACCGCTTTGGGTTTCTTCGCTACGCTTCTTCCTCCCTCCATTAACTTTTGACTCTTAGACCTTTTGCATTCACTCACCACTGAGATTCTGAAACCCATTACGTAATCGCAAGTTTCCTTCAGGGTAACGTGATCCACCTATAACCCCAACATTTCTATGAAATTTCGTACCATCTCTCAAAGCTGAAGTAATGAATATATAGACCCACACAATTAATGAAACCGATATCCCGCCCGTAAACCTATGTAGCTTTTCACGTTGCTGATATCCTCTCAACGAAATTCGAATGATGTTGATTTAAGTCGCTAATGTGTTACAAATTCGCTGTCTTTATTTAAGCTAACTCTTTGATATCGCAGTCCTAAGTCGCAGGTATGTTCACAAGTCGCTATTATCGCTTTATAAACTACTTCACGAAAACGCTTCTAGTCGCCAACTGATTTATAAGTAGATGTTATGTCTAAAAGGAATTGCTTCATAAGAACTCTTTAAGTCGCAGATATATTTAAAAATTGCATTTACGCATATACATATTTCCCACATATTACGCTCCATTCGCTGTTCCGCTTGCAAGACAATCAATTTATTGTTGAAGTCGCAGATTTGTTTGCAAGTCGCTACAACGCCCTTAATGAGTGGCTAGCAAAACTTCGATATTCCCTTGTACATAGTGCGCATCAAATCGCCGCCTTTAAAGCCCTAACCTTACATTTTATTCACCTTGATTACATTTTCCCCCAATATGTTATACCTTAGGCCTTTTACTCTCCTTTGCCGCTGGAGTAATACGCTGTACGCCGTAGCGAAATAATAATCCATTCCTTAAGAAAAACCCCACTGCGTCTTATGCCAGCCAAACCACAAATTCTTCTCGCATCCTCAATTAAACATTAATGTTGCTGTCCTTTTGCAGATATGCAGGCTAAGCAGTTGGCTTAAAACGCAGCGACAATAGGTCCGTACCCCTACTACCCCAATAAAAAGAAATGTACCACAACTAACGAGTAGGTAATCACATTTCTGGCATTTGCGTTCAGTACGAGAAATATGCAAGTACAAAACGCAAAACCAGTAAGTTGCAAGCTTTTTTTTACCGCTGCAAAATAACTTCAGACTTAGCATTGTGCTTCTCCAAATTGCTGATTGCAGCCATTCCGGCCAAAGATGCACTACCATGCGCATACACAGATTCTGAGCATCTTGCTAATACACATATAAGTGTATTTTTATATATTTAGTTACATTTCCCATTTTTTACCTTTTTTATGAGAATAATTAATACTTTAAAACTTATTCTCTCTAAATACCTCTTCTGCGCCGACCGCAGATTGGGAAATATGTGCATACATACATTTTTGCGTACCACACTGTAATGATACTAACATAGGAACGCTCTGTAATACTCGCTGAATTTTGAACACACTTGCCACCTCGTCAAATGCTGAATAAAGGGTAGAGAGACAATCAAACTGACACTTTGCTATTCGCTAGTCTAAACCAAGTGCGCTTGCGAAACACATATGTAGGTATAAGAACATACATATGTACCACACAACCTGCCACATAACAATGACACCAACAAAGAAATGCGCTGAGCGATGAAACACTCGCCGAAATCCACATAAACTCTCCCCATCCACCACCATAAACTGCGCAAAAGCTAGAGACACAATGAAACATTGCACTCGCTCAACTAATCTCGCTTACTCTTCGCTAGCCCAAAGCAATTGCGCATACCGCAACAACCATATCATAGGAACGTACTGAGCGATGAAATACTCGTTGAATTCGATACAAACCTCCGAACCAACAACAATACGCTTAGTAAACTATATACTAAATAAAAGAGAACAAAACGCAACTCTCGATATACTCTGCACTGCATAAAGTGCGCATAACACTACACACAAATGAAATAACCACCGCACATCGTGCATTCAGAAACACAGCAACACCAATTACGTACATATGTATGTGTGTAAATTCTGCATAAGTACTAAGTACTGAACGAAAGTCAACTGCATGTATTACATACCACATATGTATTTCTATTCGCACCTCAACTTCCCCGAACGCTGATTGTTAAATACCCATGTACATAAGTGTGCCATATAGCAGTAATACTAACATAGGAACGCGCTGCGCGATGAAACACTCGCTGAATTCCTTACAACTCCGCCGTATCAACAATAACAATGAACGTTCCTGGACAATAAGATGACCAAAAGGTAGGGAAAATGAACGTAGAAAACAGAAAATGCTGTCTCATTTCATAGATCTAATTTTTCGATTTATGTTCTTTGGTAAAGACCCAATCAATCATAACAAAACTCTCGCCGTACTCCTCGCTGGCCTGAACGCAGTGCGCATAACATCACACACAAACGCGAGTCGCTACCACACATCATGTGCACAATAACACGCGAACACACAACAACACCAATCACGCATATATGTACATATGTATGCATGTATAAAGCACCACAATCGCTGGATTTAGCGCCCCCGAACCGGCAGAATTGTTTTATTTTTTTTTTTTACGTCCACTGCCGCGGTTTTTAAATAAATGCACCGAAACTTTCACCCTTCGGCTCGATGGACCAAAATGTATATCCTTCCTATAACAAATATGTATATTATATTAAAATCAAAGTTTGAACTTATCCTATCTCAATTCGCTGCACTATCGTCACTACAACCGCTTCGTTCCGCTGTTAATTTCGCACTGACTCTCTCGCTCAAACACTTAGTGTAGTGTGGTCTTTCAAAGAAGCTGAAAACAAAGGTTTCCTGTTGAGCTTAAGGTCTCATTAAATTTAAAGGATACTGGAGAAGTCAAAGATATGATTTCCAAAGAGACGCATTCCACATTTCCTTCTTTTTCTTCATATTAGCTGCTGCTACAAGAGTCATGGGAGGGGAAGCCCATCCTTGTATTTAGCTCTAAGTGTGCTAGACATTCAAAAACATGAATTCCAAAGAGTCGCGTTCCACACTTTCCACTTGCAGCGGGAACAAAAGTCATGGGTGGGGAAACCCTTCCTCTTGCCATATAACCTCTTCAGATATGGCAATGCTCCTTTATCGATTTAAACCTGTATAGAGGTTATGTTGGGTTAGGCAATTGTCCCTAGACCCCGTTCGTTTGTCCCTCAAATGACAAGTGCGTCCAATCAACCCCCGTTTGCCATAGAGCAAAAAATTCAAAAATTTCGTTCAAAGATCTTCCAAGGGGGAGATATGGAAATCGTATATTTCCTTTTATACTCAGTGTTACGCAGATCGAACCTCCCCTGCCGTCTTATTATTAGCTCTGCATCGTAGCCCTTAAATGTTATCCAGAGCGACTCTCGGGGGAGCTAAGTTTTGTACGACCGTCAGCTCCTTCGTTGCCTCCAAACAGCATTGCTCAATAAGGTAAACCTCGGCTGGA
Organism: Anomoia purmunda; assembly: GCA_951828415.1. Lineage (NCBI taxonomy): Eukaryota > Metazoa > Arthropoda > Insecta > Diptera > Tephritidae > Anomoia > Anomoia purmunda. The sequence continues at coordinate 111,478,761 of OX639994.1, read as the reverse complement.
ATAAACTTTCATCCGAATCCTCCAGTTCAATCATCCAGTTTGCATTCAATAGTGTAACACGCTTGTGATCCTTCGGAAATAAAATGCTTGATCCGATTCTACAATGAGATAAAGAGTTAAATATGGTAGAGAATTTTAAACTTTAGTTTCAATTAGTAAACTAGTGCTCGGAAGTAGTAAAAATAGTGGGAGTAAATAGTAAATGCATGTGTGTATGTACATACATACATACGTACAAATTGGTATTTTACTACCTCAGTATGTATGTTTTGTTTTGTTTTAAACAAGCGTCATATCGTGACTTCGTGATGCGATTCTGACGCAATTTCGCAATTTAAAAACAAAACCTTTCAAAGCCTTTTATGCTGTTGCTACACATTTTGTAGCGGGTATAGAATTTGCAGAACATTCTGTACCAGTCCTTATGTCAAATTATGAAATTAGTCATCTATAATTTTTCGGGGAGTTTTTTAATAGTGAAAATGTATTTGGGTATTTTCCATTGATTGCCAACGACCGTGACAATAAGAATAAAAATTTTCGATAATTGTTTTTTTTTACATCACATATATATGTATGTATGTATATTAGGGGTACCCTTATTTGTAAGGGGAAATTTCAAAATGTTTATATTACAGTTTCCCGGCCAGAATTTGGTTCCTTTATGTATTTAAAGTAAACAGTTAAAATTTGGGGTCAATACGATAACATTTAGTGGGCCCGGAAGCCACCTGAAAAATTTAATAGGTCAGTATGGGCAAATATTGTACATTTTTATTTTTTTTCATACATACTACATATTTAAATTTATATTTTACATTAAATCAATTTTTTTGTATGATTTGTATTTTTTGCGATACGATTCAACAATTTGGAGTACCAACTGCTTTTCCTCTTTTTCATTCGTTAAAATTTTGTTGTAGTCTTGCAAAAATTTTATTCCTCTTTCAGCGGTATCATTAACAACTTGTAAGTTGCGGCAAAAAGTCCAATTATTTTCGAAATTTGAATTATTTTCCCATTGGGATGGATCCACGCCCAAAGAGGCTGAAGATAACCCAAAATTATTGAAAAAAAAATTTGTCTTTTCTGAAACAAAATCGCTAAGTTCGTAAGTTCGAAAATCTGTCAATTTTGAGTGGCTTCGGCTATTGTTTAAATGAACAACTGGTTTCTTGCTTTTTAATTGTTTTATCATTTTACGTTTTTCTGCGTGGGTAACTGATAAGTCAAAAAATGATAACGCTACTGTTTCTTCGGCGATGTATCATAAGTGGTTAGACATTTTTTTAATAATAGCTTCTGAAATTGTTGAATCTGTATCCGTATAATTTGGAGCGTCTTTAATAAAGAAAAGATCTTGATTAGGTGCTGAATTCGCATTTGTACTTCCGAACCCACTTTTGATGTACATTTTAACAATGAAAATACAAATATCGCGGATGCCACTCAATTCCCTGGTTGTAAGTTTAAACTGATCACGTAATAAATATATTTTGAGACAATAGATTGCTTTTGCCATCCACCGTGCGTTGCTGGTTGCACCTGGAGCACATAAATTAAAGCAATCTGCACCAAGGAAAGTTAAAGCAAGTTGTAGCATTTCTTTGTAGTCATCGCGGCTATGCGATTTTTTTAATTGGTCCTGCAAGAAGCTTACAAGAGCGTCCCGTTCCACTTGGCTTATTTTTGATGCCACAAATTTATCATCAACACTAGTTTTAAACAAGGTTTGGCCAAGCCTTCACAAATCGTTCAAACAAGAGTATTTCTGGAGCTGAGTTTGACATCATCTTTGATTCAAAAACGTTGCGCAAAATAATTTCGTACATATGATGACGGCATGGTAGGTGCATGAGATTGCGTTGCAGTTTTTTTTCCAAAAGGACTGCGGCTCCATTTTTAACACCAGTATTGACAGCAGTTGTATCATAAGATATGCCTTTAACAAGTTCAACAATGTTCCAATCGACTAATCTCTGATAAACAGTTTCAGCAATATTTGCACCAGTCGACGACTGTATCTTTGGTGCTCCAAGAAATTTCGATGTTCCATCGTAGCTAATTAAAACAGCAATTCTTTCCACTTTACTACGACCTTTTATATCTGTCATGAACTTCCCATCAAAATGAACAACTAGTGCTCCATTAGAATTGGCCTTGTTAAGTGTTTGAATAAATTAACATTAATAAAAGTGCATTGTCAACTATAGGGAACTCACCTTTTCTTTAAATTCAGTAGAAATATCTTTGAATTCTGCAGACCGATTTTGTTGACGCATACGATGAATTGTTGATCGATTAATAACAAGTTCTTCCACACAATGACCCAATGCTTCAACAGCGGCTACTAAAATATGTACGGCCATACCATCTGACACTTTGGCATTGTCTAATGCTGCTAACAATCGTGGTGTTATGATACTTTTAGTGCCTCGTCGCTTTTTACACTCAGTTTGCAAATAATTTTTTTCCAACGGAATTACTACATTTTCATTTCCAGCTTCCACAAGTACTATATCATTTTCATTGCTTTCCTCGATTATATTAGAACATTCAGAATTTTGTTCTTCATACCGCCTTTTTCGTAATGCTGCTTTCTCCTGTCTTTCTTGTGCACGCACTTCACGATCGTACAAAACCCTATCAACACCCATCATGCAACCTGGCCGTCCTTTTTGACTTTGCATTTCAAGAAATTTCTTATCTTCTACTAACTTCATTTTTTCAAGCGCATTAGCGGTGGCCATGTCAAATAAATCATCCAAACTTCCAACAAACATATCAACGACTTCTTCCTGTGAATTGGATCTCTTTTCTGGAATTGTTTTCAGGATTTTTTTCCAACTTTCGTACAGTTTCAATAACTTCTCAACACATTTATCTTCTTTTCTTATCGGTATTCGTGCTTGTTGCCAAAATATTTGTGCTGCTTTGATAGCAAGTTTTGCGCTTTCCTTTGCTGAAAGATCTACAAATCTCATATTGTAAAACAAAACTTCTAAAACCTGCCGATTGGAAGTTTTGCACCTGTAATTTGATGCATTGTGTATCCAATCAAACTAACTTTTCTTAAATTGGCAACTGACATTCGTGTTGCTAAACTAGACATATTAGTTTATTTTATATACTTCACTTTTTACACTTTAAACACAACCGCCCACCGAAATTCAAACAATTTTAAAGTATTTATTAAACCAAATAATTATTCTTCAAAATAATTGTTACTTCTTGCTTGTGAACGCTTACAATTATATTTACTTATTAAAATCACAATATGCACAAGAACCTCTTGCATGCTTTTGGAAATATTTCACAGCAGAAATGTCCCGTTATGAGCAGTTACTATTTTATTTTCTGAACGACTTATTGTCGCCACACAGTTCACTTTTTCTCAGGAAATTTGTTTGCCTACAAACAGCGCGCTCAAAATGTAGAAACAAATTTCGGTAAATTTGCAAAATATCAAGCTTGTGTTGCATGCCTTTTTTTTTTAAATACGCAAAATTATCACAATTATTTTAAATGTTATTACCGAATAAGAATACAAAAATGGAATAATTATTTTTGTATACATATGCATATCTTTTGTTAAATATATCTACTATAAAAACTGCGTCTAATATAAGGAGAATGTATGAACATTAATATTTGCCCATACTGACCTATTGAATTTTTCAGCTGGCTTCCGGGTCCACTAAATGTTATCGCATTAACCCCAAACTTTTACCGTTTTATCTAAATACATAAAGGAACCGATTTCTGGCCGGGAATATATAGAAAACCGATGTTTGAAAATAAGGACACCCCTAATGTATATACACCCACAAAAAAATATTAAATCTGATTATTCTTCTGAATCTGATTACACTTCGTTACGGCGGCCATATTTCTCATAGATATAATTATAATACTTTAGTTTGGCGTTTACATCGTAGATTGATGCTTGGCCGAACTTTCGATTCCAAATGACAAATGATTTTTGTGAGAAATTTATTCATGACTGCAATACACTCGGAGGTTTACCATTGCCTGCCGATTTGAATAATAATTAAATATATATATGTAATGCATATATGGGGTATTCCATACCAAATTTGCCATCAAATTTTTTTTCGCGTTGAATATTTTTTTCTTGTTATACAGACGAAAATATTCGATACGTATTTTTTATAACAATATGTTATGCATAGTTATCGATACATTTTTTTTTTTCAAATTGAACGCTCGCAAAAGAGTCGAGGCTTGCGGTTTCACTAGTCGCGCTCCGGCAAGCTTCACGTGAAAGCCGCGATTTAAAAGTTCGTTGCTTTGTATGTATTCATTTTTCCATTTTCAAATTTTACCAGCGTTTTGGAAAACATTTTTTTTTACTTTTTCCATTAAAATAATAGAAAAAAACAGTTCAAATTAAAATAAAAATTAATTCTTTATTCATTTTGATTTTTGTTGTTAAATAATTAATTAAACTTAATTTTATTATACTTCATTTGAAAGTTGAGAAAAAATCACACATTTTATTTTCCGTGAAAATTTTCATATCTCCGTTGGATACTGCAGTGGATGCAATTGAGAAGTGATACATTTTTGCGAGCATGAAATTTGAAAACGAATTTTCTCGAAAAATTTGCGTAACATATTGATATCAAAAAAAGGCACAGAATATTTTCGACTGCATAACAAGAAGAAAAATTATTCAACGCGGAAAAAAAATTTGGTGGGAAATTTGTTAATGAATAAATACCCCATAAATAATTTTATATATTACCTGCCTCAGCCATGATTTGAACCAGGGACCTACCGAATAAAGCGTGTTCTTATTTCGTCGTGTGACCTAGCGATATTTACGCGAGCTATTGGAATGGTGGATACAGCTGGCAAAGCTTGAAAATTAAAGAGATAGTCGAAGCATAAATGAAATATATGAGCAGGTATGTATGTATGCATTTACGCAAATATGCGTAGACAAAAATACCTTTAAAAAGCATCATTGACATCGATCAAAGTTTGTTTAGGAAAGGAAGTCAGATGAAAAAGCAATACACTTTCTTAGCTGGCTTAAAGAGATATTCAAACATGTAGATAGATATGTGCTAGTAAATCCGTAAAAATATAAAAAAAAAAATGTAATTTCCATCTCTACTTACATAAATAAAGTACATGCTATACACACATATACATATGTAGATATACCTATAAAAAGTCATATGTTGAGACATAAAAGGAAAAGGATTTTCATGCCCGTTCGGGGCGTTGCAGCAAAAATTGGCTTCGCATATAAAAACCCATCGTAAAAATCTCATATTTATGCAGTCATGTCGAGTGAAAACAGGACTCAAAATTTGCAACTGCATGGATACTTGCACGCAATATGAAATCGGATGAAGGCGAAAGGCACAAACAACAGCACAAATGTAATAAAAGCTGGAAAGAAAAAAAATCGAAAAGGGCACCAGCAAAAAAACCAAAAAAAAACAAAAAAATAAAGCCAGGCGGCAGGCAAAAAGAAGTCATCAGACTAAGAAGCAGAAAAATCCATATCACGTACACACAGACGTATGTACATACATACGAACATATGAGAATATACTAATATGAACTCGTATGTATGCAATTGTGATCAAAAAAAAAAAAAAAATGAAAAAAAAGATTATCAGAAAAATGAGTGCAGGGTGTAACAAAGTAGAATGGTTAATATGTTGATTGCCGACCCACTTAGCGCCTTTTGGCAACAGCAACGCCCAAAAATAAAAACGAAATGGAATTTGCATTTTGCTACACTTTTCAACTCGCACACAAACACAAACACACCCACACCCACATATCATACATATATTTAATGTTTGTATACGTACTCTATACACTATGTGTGCGTGTATTTTATGTGGCTGTTTTTGCTGCGCGTGACTGCACATACATGACGCGAATGCCTAGCCAAAGGCAAACGCTTCTGTCCGTCCATGCATTTGGTCCACATGTGCTCATGCGTTTTGCCACGCTTATTATTAAAAGGGCCTACATAAAGGCGTATTCTCTACTCACTCGATTTTACATCCATCCTTTTTGGCATTTTGCCTTTGCGGTCCGCTGCAGGCCGTTTTTCAACGCCATAGCCGTTGTCGTTGTCGTTGCCGCCATTTGCTGATGCTGCTTTATTGTTATACAAACATGCACACACACACACACACACACACACACACACATACTCGCGGACATACCCGCGCACATAAATATAAAGTTGACTTGGTTTTCTTTTCGTTGGCCTCCCTTTAGTCGTTTCCTTTGTGTGCGAAGAGGTTCTGCTCTGTTGGTTATTAAAATGCATTCCGTCTTTGTGGTCAATGTTACTGCGCTGCAAGCTTTAATTCAGAAAATTCAAGTACTAGTCGAAGTATGAAAAGACATTTATTACACAGAATACAAGTATAGGGGGAGAAGTCAAGAAGTACTAGAAAAAAAATTTCTTTACTTAGTTAACGAGAACATTTTGAGTATGGAATAGAATGAAATAGAATTGAGTTGAGGTAGGCCGGAAATCTGAAATCGGCTTTTCAAGCACTCAGGCATAGAGTTGCCATGCGAAGGATGAAGCGGATAAGGTATAGGAGAAAAGGATACGGAAAAAGATGGGAAAGGGACTTCATTTATCCTCGACAAATCTTCCAGACTCTTTTATGAATCTGAAAAGCTTGCCGAGGGAAACTTTGTTCCTTTAATACATCTGACTCGAAAATGGTTTATCTCAGCCTCGTCCAGGCATGATGTGCATATCGCGTCATCAATGGTCTCTATGGCGACCAAGTGTTGTCCCTATGGATTGCGTCCTCAAATCAACCCAACCAGGCCCCGTAGCTTCTTCCTAATCTGTGTAAGAAGGAATTTCGCCACCACCCTGCTCGGTCTTTTAAGGAAACACATGGTTGTGTCGGTTGGCAGGCGTCGGTAGGGCACCAATGGATGCCATGCGTCTTAAACATGACATCCCGTATGCACCTAACCATCCCTGCTATTATTCGACTTGTAATTGACCCGCAATTGGTCACATGAGTGCAAGGTTATGCCATTTTCCGACAGAATCCTGCCTCAATTTAAGTATTTTTTTTGGATAATTTTTGAACAAGAGCCAGCAGTCTTCAAGCTTTTTAGTGCAGCTTGGCTATCACTGCAAACTTTGATTTAGTGTCCCCGCCACCTATCGTCAATTATCCAGTCCGCTATCTTAAGTATAGCAAATATCTCCGATAGGTAAACCATTGGTACTATTCTAAGACAGAAAACCATCTGAAATCCCCGTCTAGATGTCAACCAGTCTAATTTTCTGTTTTGGAACCGTCACCAAGAGAGTATATGTATAGTGCGTACAATAACTACGTGACAGGGAATGCACAGTTTTAAGTGGTTGCATCTATAAAAGTGTACATGAAGAATAATTTCCCATCGTATATATCACAAAAGCTAATCAGCTTTATAAGAAATTATTTGAACAATATAAAAGGATTAAAACTTCTGTGCCGACTCTACAAAGAGATATAGTGCAAAATATGGAGAAGAGTTTTATAGGACATCCTTTTTAGTTCTTTAGTTCTAGAAATACTGAAAATAGTATTAGAAATTAGTAGAAATAGTCGTAGCATTAATAAAAATAGTAGTAATAATTAGTAGTAGCATTGATACAAATTTTAGTAGAAATTAGTAAAAACAGTAGTAGAGTATTAGTAAAACAAGTAGAAGCAATTAGTTGTATCGTTAGTAAAATTAGTAGTAACAATAATAATAGTAGTAAAAATAGTAGCAGTTTAAAGTAGAAGCTTAGTAAAAATAGCAGTATAAATTAGTAAAACTAGTAGCAGTATGTAGTAGTAGCATCAGTAAAAGTACTAGTTGAAACTCGTACAAATAGTAGTAGAAATTAGTAGTAGAATTTGTAAAAATAGTAGCAGAAATTAGTAAAAAATAGGAATAGGAATTAGTAAAAAATAGTAGTAGTAATATGTAGTAGCATCAGTAAAAATAGTAGCCGAAATTCGTAAAAATAGTAGTAGAAATTAGTAGAAGAATTAGTAAAAATAGTAGCAGAAATTTGTAAAAAATAGGAATAGGAATTAGTAAAAATAGTAGTAAAAGTTAATGGAATTAGTTGTAGTAATTAATAATAGCACTCGTAAAAATATTAGAATAAATTCGTATAAATAGTAGTATAAATTAGTAAAACTGTTATTAGTAATTAGTAGTAGCTCTAACAAAAATAGTAGCAGAAATTAGTAAAAATTAAGAGTAGTAATTATTAGTAGCATTAGTAAAAATAGTAGTAGAAATTAGTAAAAGTAGTAATATTTATTCACCTTATGGGTAGAATTCTACGAAATCTCCTCGATCTCCTCATTACTTTCAAAACTAAGAGAACTGTCAAGCGTAGAAGTGACAGATAATCGAAAAGGACGTAGACGGTACGAATCTTGTTAAAAACGAAATATAAAATCTGGTTTCAAATTGAAGATTCACAGTCTTTTAAAATAAACCTGACGCCAGAGAGCAAAACTAAAAACGCAATTTTACTATTTATGTACCGGAGCTTTGCAGGTGTATTTACTTTTTCGAGTGTTTTGAAATTTTTTTTTTTCTGTTGCCCGGTTTCAGATTTATATTTCATATAACATTTCCTGTCCCATTTGCAAACCAAAAAGTTAAAAACTCAACCCAAATTCAACACGCGCTCTTTTCCAAATAACTGAAAATTTTAGGCCTTAACAGTTAAATCTATAATTTAGTTTCCAACCGTGTAGTTTTATTAAAGCGTTTTTTAATCTCTTTGGTTTTATTTCATGCTATGATTGAATTTATTTAATTTATAAATCTTCCTTTTTTTTGACAAGAAGAAAATAAATATCATTAGCCTAATATAATTCAAATTGCTACTTGTCTCGAAACCGACGATGCTCATATCTACGAAAAATCAGATAAAATCCAACGGCATTTTTCCATCAACTTACGAAATATTCATATTTACAGAGGACTATCTACTAGCACACCACTTCATTACAAATAAGATATAATCAAACTTGAACTTTCTCTGATTACCAACAGTTTAGAAAGCAAGAACCAGTAGTTTAAGTTGCCTCTTCGTTTAAATGTTTTTCTCTCTTTGAGATTTATCTATCTATGTATGAATGTGCATATGTCAGTGTGTGTGTGTGTGGCATAAGTTTCTTGGAAACCCTTGGAATTGCTACATCAGCAGTGGCGCTATTGATTATAAATGAGCATCTAAATAGAAAACTTTTGCATGCGCGAAGTTTGTCTGCTCGACGTTCGCATAAAATCCAGATATGTAAGGATATAAAAATTCTTAGTGATTATACTTACAAGCGCACATAAACATACATTAATACATACACACAAAAACATACATTTATACATAAAAGCATAATGTGATGAAAGCTCAGAAAATTAGCAGAGGTATATAAAAAAATGTTATAAAAAGAATTTGTTAGCAAATAAAAAGTTGTAATGTAAGCAGAAAGTTTTCGATGCACTTTCAAATTAATGAGCATCTGAAATTCTTTTTGATATCAAAAGAAAATTGGTTTAAGTAAATGCCCGCATTATTTTATGCTTAATTGAGGAATGATATAACTGGGAATGGCTAATTCATATCTGCTTCAAACATTACAAAGTGTTCGATTTTTATGAAAACGATTATGATGTGATTGGAAATTCGACAATTGATTACAAAAAAGTCGGTAAATACATTTGTGTTCGTGTATTCCAATTGTTATTGGGAATTTTCTACTACATACATGACCAAAATGATTACATATTTTCACTCTAAAATAATGACAATATTCTGGGAGATTATTTTTGGTAAAGAATAATCCTTATTTTATGAATTTAGATATTTTGATCAGAACTACTTTTGTGGGTTTTTGTTGAGCAAAACTTCTTTAGTAGCATGAACGAAATCGCGTAAGAAAGGTCGTGCCGATATCGCGTAACGAAGTCACCACATGACGCTTATATGAGAAAAAAGAAATGTACATACATACATACTGCACTAGTTGAGGACCGTTTGAGGAAAAGTTCTGGACCGTTCTGGCACTTTTTTCCGAATAAATATTATTTCTGGACTGGTTCAGAATTACAAGGAGTACTACCAATCACTAATGCTGGCACTTGCAAAAGAAAAAACCTTCTACTACTACTAGTGACCACTACTTATTACCACAACTACTAATAATTGGACTATTTTACAACTACTGCTTAATTGTTACTACTCTTATTATTATTTACAAACCCAACTTCGATTTACATCTTATTTCTTAAAATACCTGAGTTTTTGTAGCAATTATGAAATATTGCATCAAGCATATTTAGCATTATCAGAGTCGTATCAAAGGCGTGACATCACTTGATATGGTTCTTCGATACACTGTAGGAAACTACAAAATTATATTTTAAATATACTAGCAAAAGAAAAAATTATATACACTCCAAATCTCCAGCCAAATAGGGCATTAAAGTTACTTGACGTTTAGTCGATTTTTAAATACGGAACGAAAATGTCTAGAGAATAGCCTAGTAGCGCCAAATCTTTTAAACAAGTATACCAAAAGTATTGCTCCCACCACTTTTTAATGGACTCCCAATAAATTTAACGAAACTATCCAACACAATCAAAAGAAAATATTTAATTAAAAAATTAAACTAATTAAAATCTAAACAAATTTATAATCGAATGTTAAAAAGTATTTAATATGTATGAAGTTATTTAAAATCATTTAGAATTTAAGATTATTTTAAATTGAAATTAAGACATAAAAATTGTACGAATCTTCACATATAGATATGTAAGTATAAACATCAATGTCAAATACTACTACTATTACTACTTCTATCACTTTGGCTACTACCACGCATCCCTACTACTATTCTTAATTTTACTACTAACTACTACTAATATTTCTACTAGCTTTTACTACTATTTTTACTAATTCTACTTCTAATTACTACTACTATTTTTACTAATGCTACTTTTAGTTACTATTTAGTACTATGTTTACTTACTTTGACCATTATTTTTGCTAACGTTTATACTTATTACTACTACTATTTTTACTAATATTTAATTTAATTTCTACTATAATTTTTATTGAGGACACTACTAATTGGTACTACTAGTTTTACTAATATCTACTACGATTTTTACTAATTTCTTATACAAATTTTAATAATGCTGCTACCAATTACTGCCATTATTTCTACTAGATTTTATTATTTTTTTTTTTTACTAATTCTACTATTAATTACTACTGCTCGTACTATTTTTACTACTGCTACTTTTAGTTATTAGTACTTTTTTACTAACTTCGACTACTATTTTTGCTAATGCTTATACTAATTACTACTACTACTTTTACTAATTTCTACTACTATTTTTTCGGAGGACACTACTAATTGGTACTAATATTTTTACTAATAACTACTACGATCTTTACTAATTTCTAATACAAATTTTAATAATGCTGCTATCAATTACTGCCATTATTTTTTTACAACTTCTACTTCTATTTTTACTAATGCTGCTACCATTTGCTACCACTATTTGTGCTAATGCTACTTTTAGTTATTAGCACTTTTTTTTACTGACTTCGTCTATTTAATTTTGCTAATGCTTATACTAATTACTACTACAATTTTTACTAATTTCTACTACTATTTTTACTGAGGACACTACTAATTGGTACTACCACTTTGACTAATATCTACTACGATTTTTATTAATTACTGCCATTATATTTACTAGTTTCTACTACTATTTCACTAATGCTGCTACTATTTACTACTACTATTTTTACTAATTTCTACTACTATTTTTCCTAGTTCTATTACTAAATATGACTAATTATTCTTACTACTAAGGACTACTATCCTGCTACTACTACTACCACAAATATAACTACGGTTACTTACTGCTAACGACCACTACCACTAATACTCTACTTTCTATCTCTTTATGAAGACTGTAAAGAAGTTTTACTTCTGCCTCACGCTTTTACGAGTAGGTGCACGATTGTTTGTTTTTATTTGTGGAATCATTGTGTTCAATCTACTCAAACAAGTAATTTTGTAATTGCCTTTTGATCCAGGAAATCTCTCATAACTGTGTTGGAAAAAGTCGACGCCAAAAGTTCAAACCGCCCAATGTCGATTGTTGTTAATAAATATTTTTAATTTCATACAACTCTTAAAGGGATCTATATCAGAGTCTGCATCTATTTAAACCCAACTAACCTGCATGTGTACGAAAAATTCCTCTCTTCCAATTAATGGCCAGTGGTAGTTAATTCAAGTGCTGATTTTATTTCTGTGCTATTCTTACTTTTGCATGCGAAAATAAGTCACGTTTTTAATAGAGTTTAATAGAATTTCAATTAAAAAGTCATGCATACCGATATGAAACGGAAAACGCTATTAGCTTTCCCGTTAGATGGAAACTACAATAAAATACATCAAATTTAATTACGCATAGACGGAGAAACGATACAGGGGTTTTTTCATGGTATTTTTAACAGCTTCTATAAAATAGGATTAATTTATCTATTTGAGTTTAAATACGGCGTGATTTCCGTTTAAGCGGCAATAAAATTCAATCAAAAAAAAATGTTATGCAGGTAGGTTAATTTATCGAATGTCTGACGTATTTCTCAATAGCTTTTATAAATAAATAAAATATTTAGGAGTTTTATTATTTAATTAATTTTAATAAAACAATTTAATAAAAACGTACTGTTAAGTTTGTGTGCAATAAAAAAATCTCTAACTTATTTCAGCAGTGAGTTAAGGTTATTCCAAAAATGCAAGCAATGAACTTCAGTTAATTGAATAGGGTGGTATTTTTGCTCTCGCAACAAACTGCAAAAAAATGCAATCGGAGACACCAACGACTACCCAAATTTAGTGTTAAAGAAATATTTTCTAATATATCAATTAAATATAATAAAATTTAATGTTTTAAATTAAGTGGTTTGCTTTTTAAAATAACAACTTTTATTAAAATTAAAAGATCAAATAATTTCCACTAAACTGTAGTCCCGTTTTGCGAAATGGTGTTAAAAAAGTACATAAAATAGGTAATAGATCGTAGAATGCAAATTGCCCAAAAGCGAAATACTTTTTTTTATACAAATTTGGTATAAATAATGTGAAATATTATTCCAATGGTTAATTTGCTACGCTCTCCCAATTAGGGAGGGATTTAATCGTTATGCAAACATCAATAATTTTAATTAACAAATAATTATATGCAACGAAATAGGTTTTCATACAATTAGTGGTAAGAATTTGAAAAATGCTGGTAAAATTAAATTTTATTATTATTATTTATTTTATAGTTTGAACTATTTTGGCTCAAATTCAATCCAAAAATTTGGTAGTTATGTAGAATCAACGAGTTTAACACAAACTAGATCCGATAGGTGGCGCATGAGGCGAGTTATTCATATAAATCGTATTTAATACAATACTTTCTTACATACTCACACATAAAATTTATACATAATTTATAGAGCTTTTTTAACCGACTTGTCGACTAATCGATTAGTCGATCAATCGAATAAATGTTGTTTTAAAAAATAGTGGATTTCACCTAATCGACTAACCGTTTCCCTTCGATTTTTTCGACTAAGCGCTCGTAAACAACAAGTCGACTTCCCGTACGTTTTAAATTTTTCAACTAGTTTTTTTCTTTCAAAATATATGTATGTGTGTTTGAATGTTTCTTGACATTCAAATTGCTCATTTTCCACTATAATAAAGTTTTTTTGAAGTTATGGCGAGTAACTGTCACTATTCGAATAATTTCGGTTAGTCAATTTTACGACTACTCTATGGTGAGCGGTTGGTCGAAGATGAACGGTTAATTGAATAGTTGCTATTCGACCATCAAAACAGTTACAAGTCGATTTTTAACAAGAGCTCTAATATTTAATAATATGAAAAACTACGCACCACATATCACTCAAACTGTTAATTCCATTGTGTTCAGCCTTAAAGTAGACTTAACACAAATACGACAGTTTTGATACTTTGTATTTCGTTATTTAAGTGGATACTCGATATAAAATGGATCCCGCTGTGCGACGGAGCATTACTACAACTTTTAAATATTTTTGAATTCATTGATCATGCTTTAGGAAAATTTTGCTTCTTTTTTCTCCAGAATTTATAGTTTTTTAATATTTTTTACTTAACGCGATAGCTCTGATCGGTTGATAGAAGTCTTTATACTAACAAGTTGTATGCCAATTTAAATCATGTGCTCAAATCCCTATTGCTTTTATTGAAAAATTCTGTACAATTAGTTTTCTACCAACACTATGTACTAATTAACAGAAATGCACCAGCGTACTTTAAAAAACCTAGTAGGTGCGTTAATTTTTTTAATTTAAAAAAACTGAATGAAAATATAATGTATTCATTAGCAGTCTATACAATAGCGTTGTTATAAGTGAAATGAAATTTGCAAAAGACGAAGTAGTGGGGTGTTTAATTTTGCGCAAAAACTGAATGCACATCAATAACTAATTATATTCAAATTAATTAGTTTTATTAAGAAATAATATTTCCATACTTTTTCAATTACCCTTCTTGCTTATCTTTAGTACAGCCTTAATTGCTTAACGCAGACAAAATTGGAGTTGTGTCCAAATCGGATCGTTTAAATATTATTTGCCATGAAACATCCGAACAATGGGCTATTGCACCCCAGTGACACCGGTAGTGCGCTTAGCTATTAATATTGTTTACAACCTTAAATTAAAATCTGCTACTCTGCTATTTAAGTCGTTTTTATTCCCAGCATACCCTTGGGATATTTTTGCTTATTTATGAAAGGTATTTCGTCTTCATGCTGCTATGGCTTTGCTCATTTGATATGCATCTTTATATTTAATGTCAGACATTCAACATAAAAATTCAATTTAATAAACGGTGTTAAAATATGAATTCAGAATATTTGCAAAAATGGAGAAGACAAGCTTAATCGTGTATCTAATATTTACATTAAAATATGTATGTAAGCACTTGACAAGAGTAAATACGTTTTCAATAAAAAAAAATTGTGAATATTGTTACTTTGAGTATTTGCTGGGTATATAAAAATGCGTTTGGAAGTAAATTCATTGTGATAAATGCTTTCATTAATAATTCAGCGAATTTTTGCATACGTAAAACTTAAATTCATTTGAGTAGTAAAATAGTAGTAAAAATAAAAAAAGCGGTAGTATAAATAAGTAAAAATAGTAGTAGATATCAGTAGTAACATTAGAAAAAATAGTGGTAGAAATTAGTAAAAATAGTAGTAGTCTTATTACAATTTTGATGAGGTTTACATACAAAGCATTTATTTCAAGAATCAAATAAAATAGACTTATGAATATTAATGATTAGTCAGATTCAACAGGTTTATGCCTACGATAAAACAGTTTGATACAGCCATTTAAACGCTCATCAGGGAGCCGCCTTAGAAAATACTTGAAATAATGCAATATGTAATGGGTCAAATTTCTCTCTGTTTGTACGGCACTACTAGAACCTACCATTATTTCTAAGAGAATGTCTTACACATAGTTTTCTCGGTTAGTAACTCAAGGACCTACGTAGAACTTCGAAAAAGGTGGAACAAATTCATTTAGACACAAAGATAGAAGAGTTATACATTTACTACCACTAAACTGCTACTAAAGTAAATAACCAGGCCCGAAAATAAGGATTGTTTTTTTAAATTTCAATGAAAAAAATCAAATGGTTCCCACTATCGGAGAACAGTTTGGAGTATATATCTGCGTATATCTCTCCATAACCTGTATGAATCTATTACGATTTAAAACTTTTTGAGCGATATCTCTAAAAATTATAATTAATAATTGCTTTTAGCTTTATGTTAATCGCTCAAAAAAAAAAAATCATATGTGAAGTTCTATTTTGTTTTTATTAACACAAATGTCAAATATAGAAATTCAGGGCTTTTCTCTCGCAGCCACTTTCAAGAATTGTAACCCTACACAGATGATAATATTTACGAAAGCATCAATAATCAGAACACCATTCCAGAGGAAACCAACTATAGAAGTCCGTGAAAAAATATCGCGGCTTTTGACTGGTGCAAATTCGACGTAGTATGTCCAAAATGATGTGCGTCAAATGAAACACCTGAAAGTGGGTTTTTAACTCATGCATTTGAAATTCCTTAAATATGGAGGCTTGTTTTATAAAAAAAACTGAAATGAGCAGGAACCGTAACGGTAATATTTTTTTATGAAAAAACATGATTTAATTGTTCTTTTATGATTTTTATTTTTTCGATCAAAATGAAAGATTATTAATGGTTTTTTTTTTGCAATCAAGTTTGATCATTATTGTTTGTTTTTTTTTTTCGATATAAAGTAATCGTTACGCTTGGATTTACATTTTTCGATCATCGTTATTTCGTGATTTTTACTTTGTCGATCAAAAATAATCTTTATTCTTGTATTTACAAATTTTCGTAATAAACGCTAATAGATTTATCGGCGATAGCAATAACATACTTTAAAGAAAAAATATCACGATAACAATAAAATATTTTGTAAAATATCGATCAGATGTGATCGAAAAATTGTAGTCGAAGAAAAACGGCTATTTTTTTTATCGATAAAATGAAAATCGAAAAATAATAATAGAAGAAAAACGATTTTTTATCGGTAAAATTAAAATCACAAAGTTGATCGAAAAAATAAAAAAACCAACAATAAGGATTATTTTTGATCGAAAAAAAACAGAAAATAACGATTATGCAATAAAATCTTCTAAATAAAAATAAGCCAACATTTTCATAGCATATGCCTCACAGAGTATATCGACATTCTTGCCAACGATATTTTAATAAAAAAAATCAAAATAAGGTTGTTTTCGGTACCTTGAAATGAGTATTTAAATTCGTTTCATCACTGACTTACTCATTTAAAAGCCAATTACGCAAGAAATATATCTTAACCTTCCTCTGCATATGTGACAAAGGAACGTTTTCGTTAGTTCCTTTGACAAATAGTTTGGTATATCGGATAATATATTTTTGTCTTGCGTATTTGATTCAAAAATACCTGTATTTAATTAATAGATCTCAAGCAACTTCCTCACTTTCTAAAACTACCCAAAAAAAGTAATTCTATCGTCATACGCTTTCTGGTATGCGTCGAAAACCATGCACGGGGGTAGCAAACGCAATTTTTCAATTTTTCAAATAAGGTATACTAAAAACAATTTCATTCAAAAAAAAATACTTCACATCAATCGCCACAATGATTTCAACAAAGTTAAGAAATTTGATTAATGTCGGGTAGACAGTTTTTATAAAAATTGAATGAGATTACTCTTTATTTCTTATTCCATTTTCGTTGCAAAGAGCAGATGAGAGTTAAATATAGCAAAAGGGGTGTTCGTAAATCACGTGATACCTTTTTTTTTTTGAGCGATTTTTATCCACCCATCCCACAATTGTGATTTATGGTATTTTCATTAGTGTTCATCCCACATATGCGAATGTCGCTTGATTTTTTATATACTCAGAACTTAGAACCACTTTTTTCAAATAGAACAATTTATTTTTCATCCAATAATTCATTTTAGTAGAATAAATAATTCTAGCATAAGCATAATCTTTGTACAGTTTGAAAAATGGACGGCATATCTTTCTAATGAGGTAAATGGTTTCCAATTATTTTTCCAGCAGGGCTTTTTTAAAATAAAAGAAAGTGTAGTTCTTTGTCGTAATGCAGTTTGGCTAAAAAATTTTGCAAATAATTTGCGCATCGCCTGCGATTTGGCTTCGGTCAAAAAAGGCCGAACTCTTGCCGAACATTTTAAAATTTTTATTAGTATGAAAATTGTAGAATATTTTTATTTAATATGTTTCTCTGTATAAAAGAGTCATGCTGGCCTTTAGAATGTGTGTGATATTATTCCGAAATCGAAACTTTTCTCAATGCAGATCTGGTGCGAAGAAATTGGGAATTTTTTTAATAAGTTTTCAATCTCATATTTTTTGTTGAAGAAAATTGCTTTAAAATAACTGTCTGCTTTTCCATGGAGTGTATTAGTGGACGATTACTTGCAGCTGTAAGTTAGCTTTTCAGCACAACATAAAAGTATTAAATTTCGAGCATTATTTTAGGCCTTGTCTTAACGAAAATAATTTCGTAAATATTAATCCACTTTGTGGTCATCTAACAGGTGGCCCAAAAAACTTAGCTCCAACGAGAATTATTTTCATTTTTTTTTTGCTGCTTGCACTTTTCTGCGAATCCCTTTTGCAAATTGAGAATATTCTTCCATCAATTAAACCAGTCTCTACAGTTGCTGTTTCGTACTTATGACCTTAGAGCTGCAGAAAATTAACAAAAATAGTTTAATAACAGTGTTTGGTCGCGAAAAAGTATTTACATGTTCTGCAAAGCAAAATTCTGTTCGATAGCACATTCGATGCGCAACGAAAATTACGACAGGGTTTTCCGAAGTTCGATAATTAGGGCCAGCTTTGTATCTGGCTGTCTTCGAACCTTGGTCACCTGATTTGGGGATTTGTATATATAAAGGATGCAGGATGCAGTTAGTCGTATCGTTTTTTCTATACTTTTCTTTCAACCATTATATCGCCGCCGCTTTGTTTCGTTTTTCCTCCATGATTGACGTATGGCCAACTTCATCGTTTATAGTTTCGAAAGCTCAATTGGATTTTCGTCAAAGATTCGTTCAGCTCTTCCGTTCGCATCCTTAGTTTGTACTGCTTTTTTGAAATTCTAAATGATTCCGCAAAGATTCCGCCCGAACTCGCGAATGATTTTGTTTTTAAAAGAAATCCTAAATCATCGAAATATAACCTAGGCGAAGTGTTTTGGGATTTTGTTTTTATTTAAAGTTAAAAGGTATAACAATTTCATTTAACTTTTTTTTTTACAATTTCCATTGAGTTCAGAGGTTCTGTTTGTTGGATTTGAGTACATATAGTCTAAGTTACTTTCATGCAGCAACATTTTAGGGAAAATTTTGCATTTTTGAAAACACCATTCCTTGCTATCAATTGTTTTTTTCAAAAGTTATTCAACATTCTCATAACGGAGGATCTGATAGCGCACCCTGTGTTTACTAGCGACATGCTTTGATATTCTGCAAAATATATAGCGAGTTTGAGGTTGAACATAATACTCGTACTACCCCTAAACAATTTTTGTTTTAAATTCGAGGTCGTACAGAATTTACTGCTCACAAAAAATTAGAAAAAATAACACCAAAGAGTTTTTTTTATCGCATAAATATAAATTTGGATTTAATTTCGTATGAAACATTAAACTTTAGAACTATTTTACGGTATTGAAATAATTATTCGTTTTTTATTCATATGGGGTTTTTAAGTCACTATAATAAAATAAATGATCTTTACATTTGTAACGACGTATTTCCACTTCGTACAAGTTGTGTGCGATCTAAAGGGTCAAATCATATTATTAAAATTCATAAGAAGGTATTTTATATACTATGTAGGTAAACGCGTACACACTAATCTAAGACAATTTCAAAGTAAACAAGCCTATAAGCAAATCTTAATTAAATAAATTACTGAAAATGTATCTTTCCTTGTTCATAGCGGTGCCAAATTGTTACATCACACATTTCAGGACAAACTCTTAAGTGCCTTCTTAAATAATCTTTTGAGCCAATAACAAATTTATTTCGTTGCATAAAAATTACCAAAACACATAAAGCACCGTACTTGAGGTGAAGGGTGATGGGATGTTTGAGACCAGCTGCACCGCATGACTTAAACTAAACATACACAGATAGATAGATACCAAGGGTGAACAAACAAACAGCAAACTCGAGACAAAATGTGGCAAACCGCAACATAAATTGCAAGTGTGAATAAAAAGAAAGGAAGCGAATGAAACCGAATATTCAAACAAAAGTATTACGTACATAGGAAGGAAGGAAGAGTGAGTGTTTGGTATATGTAGGAAGTTTGGTGGTGTGTGTGTGCATTTGAGTGTGTCTAGAGTATAACATGAATAGGCGATTACAATGTGGTGTATGTATAGATGCAAGTGGTATTAGAGTTGGTCCTTAACTCGTCAGCGATGCTTGAAAAGCCTTTTATTTATTTTGCACAGTATGATGGGGTTTAGAAGCGGCGGGGGTGCATCTTAAGTTTTAAATGAATGTCGTTTATAAATGTTATATGTATGTATGTAAATTCTGAATGCTCATTTGTGTGCAATGAAGAATTTCTATGGGAATATTACAATTGCAACTTTTTAAAATATTTTTATTTTTATATTTTTGTAGTTTTAAAATGCATTGCTCGTATAAGCAATTCAAATGTAGGAAACAATTTTTATTTTTTATTTATATAATTCAATTAGTCTGCAAAGGTAAATAATAATAATAAATAAAATCTATAAACTGCTTGCTTACTGATCAGTTTTGTTGCATTTTTTTATGCATTTGGATATTTGGACATTTAATAAAAAGTTTTCCAGTTTTCACTTTCAGCGCTTACAATTTTTCTCCATTTTAATTCAAAACATTAATTGGAACTTTTTGCATCTCTATTATCTTCTTAAGAGTAGTACTAAATTTACAGCCATGCAATTTCATCAGCAACATACATATGGATTGCCGTGATACATATGTTGCTTGCAACCAAAATTTTCGAAACACCTAAAATATGCCGCGTAAAAGTAAATGTAAACAAATAACACGAAAACAATTCCTTAAATGAAGTGGCGAATTGTCACTTTTCATGCCGTTTCAAATGACAAAGGTAGTTTAAAAGTTGTGGAAAAATGTTGCTGGCGACATGTTGCTGGCAACATGTTGCCAAGACGTTGTGAGCCTTTTCTACAGCGTGGACAGAAATCAAATTTGTAGTGTAAATGTTTCGATATTTCACTCATACAACACGCCCAATCATTTTATATTGATTTTTGTAGCTTATTTCATGTGGAATGGGAGGTTTTACTTAAAAAAATACGGATATTAAAATGTATATTTTAATTTTTCGTAATACAGTAGCAGCTCGGTGAACTATACAATTGATGCTAACTTTTTGAGCGGGTTACTGAAACTTATTTAAAAGTGAATAAAAATTGCCAATGTAAACAATTTTATTTGCCCATACCACTAATTTATCCGACATAAGAACTTAAGAAGAAGTTTTTTTATACTACTTTTTGGTCGCTAAACCAAAAAAATGCGTTCCATTTATATTTCCAAAGAAGCGTTTCCGAGATATAAACGAGGCCTTTTTAAAGTTATTGCCAACAAACTGCAGAATATCAAACAAACCTCAATTTCGTTTTAAAGGTACATTCAATTTCTTTACGCTGATATATTTATTGTGTAAATCGCAAAATTTTAATCCAATGTTAATTTTAATTTGCTCTTTTTAGTGATTAAATTTTGCAAAAAAAAAATATTTAAAAATGAACTGTTGAAATAAAATTTCATTGCGAAAATGTAAAGCATAAAAGCTGGCAAATTTGACAGAATATATAAAAGTTATTACGAACTAAATAAAGGCGATACTCATAAAATGTTAGGTGTGTTCGCTATTCTGGCAATAATTGCAAAAGAACCACAAAAATAGGGGGTTTGTCTATGACTCGAAAACGCTTCTTTGGAAAAATAAAAGAAACTCATTTGCATGTTCAGCGATCTAAAATTTGTGTAAATAATATCTTTTTAGCGAGGTATAGTATTGCATTGTCTAATTACACTGTACAACGTAATTATTTTTCTGATTTTCTTAAAGAAGAGCTTAGAGTGAGAAGAGAGAGTCCAGTATTTTAAATTGCACTTAAAGGTTGAGAGCGTTACAATGTGCTTTGACGCCTGAGGAAATATTGTTCCTTATCAGAATCTTATCATTTCATTCCTACACCTTGACCCGCCAATACCTCCCCTTTAACCATTTTTTTCCAAATTTTTCCGAATGAACTATTAAGTTGATACTAATGTTTCACTTAGAGTTACTTTTTGAGGAGATTCGACCAAAGTGATGACAAAGAACGTAGATTACAAAGAAGTTGCATCCCATCCCACCGTTCCTCTAACTAAAAATCTCTTCCAATTTCACCATACCATAACTAATTTGACTTTTGATGACAGATACTATAATTTGATTATATCCAATTGGTTCTCTGTAATATGCCTTCTTTGGTGATAAAAAAGGTGGAAGGAGAGATGGTGGCTAAACAAAGTGTAGATATTAAATGCTAGGCTTTTTTTTAAGAAAAACATTCCGATAGCTGTCAAAGCTGTAAATCTTAAAGTTTTTGTACTGATATTACAAATACCCATTGGCTCAAATAAAAAAAAAAGCTTTTGCAGCAAAAATAATCTTTATACTGTCCTCTTAAAAAAAATACCATGCTCACTCTGTTGAAAAAAAAAGATCTAAATGTTTTGTACTGTGTAATAACAGACCTTTTCAATGCAACTTTTTTATTTACTAAGTGCCACCGTACGTCAAACATGAAAGAACCAGTAAGCCATCTCAGGAATTCAGGCATTCTAAAATGATGTTATCTCCTCTAAACGGACGTAGGTTTTGTAACTTGTCTATGGTAAGCAAATTAAGTTCGAGTGCATGCAACATAACCGAACAATTCGCTTCTCGTTTTCCACCTTTCATACGGGAGCGGATTTTTCAAATACCACCAAAATAGTGCCGTTTTATCGGCATTTCACAATTGGTCGTGTTTTGAGTTAACTTCGAATACCTCGACCCTATTTACCACCTGGACAAAGGCGGTCAGGATGTAATTAAATATACATGTGGATGGTACACCTATACCAACATTAAACCATCCAAAAATCTTGGATGTTACGTTTGACAGCCTGGACTCTTTTTCTGCGCAAACAAACGCAATCGTCAACAAAATACAGAGCCGCAACAAAGTCCTCAAGTCGCTAGCCGGCAGCACTTGGGACAAAGATAAAGGAACGTTGTTGGTAACATACAAGTCGATTGGCCGGTTGGTTCTAAACTATGCCGCTCCAATTTGGTCGCCTGGGACAAGTAGGACCCAGTAGGTGAGACTACAGGCTACCCAGAACGCAGCACTCTGGACAGCAACAGGATCCCTTCTGATGTCACCCATCGAACATCTACACCATGAGGCTTCAATGCTTCCAGTTATGTACATATGTTATGATATGTCCCACGAGATCCAGTCACTCACCATCAACAGACTGGATCCTGCTGCCTATCGGGTAGTCTTAAACGACATTCACCGATATACAATTACCACGTTCGTCAACCCTCGCCCTGTGAATGCCGTCCTCGGGGTCAAGCCACCACCCATGGCAGAGGTGGAACCCCACCTGCCTCGTGAATCCCACGTAACTCTGGATATTGTAGCAGGGTAAATTCCTACCTGTCCAGAATCAACCCAGACGTACTTAATGTGTGTCCGACATGTGATAATTCCCTGCACGATACCACTCACCTTTTCACTTGCCCTTTAAAACAGACTCATTTAACCCCCCTTTCCCTTTGGTCCGACCGTGTCGAAACTGCGCGTTTCTTGGGCCCCCTCCTAGATGAGTTTGATGATAAGGGCCATGGTTGAACCGATCTTGCAGGGTCTGAGTAAGCGTTACAACAATAACAACAACAAGGGAACGGGGGTTGTGTTGATCTAGTGTTTTCGATGTCAGCGTGTGGTTGTAATTTAGTTACCGAAAAGGTTCAGAAATTCCATAAACATGAGTCAATTGTGAACTTTTTTTCTATCAGAAATATATTTAAATATTTTATAGAAAATATTTGTGTTCCAAATTTTTTCCGCCAAATGATGGCAGGCCCATGTGAACTAAAAAAAAAATACGTTTTCTGATATTGCATCTAACAAGTGCATCATTTACAAATTCTTTTCTCTTTCTTTTCATATTATTTTACTTATGCTAACCTTACTTACATTATTTGTATGAGTCATAAAAAAATCTTAATTATAAAGAATATTTTCCTTGCATTATTTACTATTCAGATAAAAACAGTAATTTTTAAGTTTTATTTATGCATACAAAATTTTAGTTAGTCCTAATTTAATAAATAATCATTTGTGTACGGATGCAGGAGATGAATTCGAAATTTAATCGGTCAATATTAGTTTTAGCACATCGAAACGAACAGGGGTTTGTCTGTATCTCGAAAATGCTTCTTTGGCAAAAAAAAAAAAATAATGTAATCGTCAGATTATTCTATTATTATAAACTGCGAAAACTGACGGCAAGCTACGACTTACGAGTTTTTGTTATCTGTGAATAAATTAATTAAAAAATGTGCGCTAGTTTGATAGACTGAAATTTAGTGTCAACTTAACAGATTTGCAAATTTTTGAAATATTATTGAAAATTTTTAGACATCAGATAATTTTTCTATTTCATGATAAGTGATTTTCTCAAACTTACACACTAATAGATGTATTTACCATCTGCACCTCCGTTTCATTAGATTTCTCCAATTTTATAACCAACATTCGTGTACGAGATTAATTTTTATAGCCATAATAATTATAGGTTGCAAGTAATGCTCCCAACAGCTCATCCGCCATTCTCTACAAGTAAATATAAATGAAACATTCTGAACATACCAACTATGCACCTTTAGCGTTGAAGCCAATTCAAATTTACGCTCTCACGCTCGACTTCTCTCAATTTAAATGTCTACTCTCTATTTATACACGAACTTACCGCAAGAGCTTTTGACTTGCGGCAGGACTCAATTTGAGATTTTCACTTTTTTCTTTCAACTTCGTTTACCCCTCTCATTTCCTTTAGCTTCGTGCTCGAAAGCGATACCAGCATATCCTCTGTACACTCCTTTATTCGCGACAGTTGAATGCTCGCTCGTATCTTATATTTAACTGCTCATTCACTCAACCACCTACGACGAGTAATCGTGCATTATTTTTTACTTACATGGAATATTTCGTTGAAATCGTTTGAGTTGGGTGTACCTACTACAAAGCTTTTCAGTTGAAAACAACATTTGACCCTAAACGGTTAAGTGACTTAATCATTGACAGTGGAATAGTAAATGGATATCTATGTTTTGTTTTTCCCTAATTAAATACCTTATCAATATGTAATTTTGAATAGTAAATTTAATTGAAATTAAAGCGTAAATTATAAAAGTTTTCTTTTTTTACCCTTTCGCAGCAAACTTGCATTTTCATTTGAATAGTTAGACCCATCCGCAATCTGATTCTCTTTTTTGACTTGCTCGTTATCCGGTAGGAAATTTCATTTAGTATGTAGGCTACTTATGTATAACTGATGTGTGTGTGTGGGCGTGTGTGTGTGTTTGTAGTTACATATCTTTGTGTTATTGAATGAGTTATGAATGAAAGTAAAGAAAATCACCATAATTGCGTTCATAACGTTAAGTGCGTGACAGAAAATAATATTTTGTTTTAGTTGTTGTGTACGAGTTAAATGAGAGCGGTAGAAAGGCAATTTAAATGAATTGGATGAATATTATTTCAAAATATACTAAGCGTAAAAGCCAAGAAAGACGGCATTATGGCAGTGAGGTCGTTGGCTTTGAGTTAATAGCAAGGCAGTATTGTCACATAATCGATATCGGTGGGGGAGGTATTTTATTTAATAATATGATATTTTATTATACACCCAAAGAAAAATGATGCCACAAGTTTCCGTGTATGTATTGATGTGTTTGTAAAGTATATGAGAAATTGTACAAATAAGTCACGTGGGCAAAGTGAAAAATGTTAGGGGATTTTGCGTCTACTTAATTGAATAATAATTCCTAATTTAATCTTAAAGCAAGACGAGTTTGATTTGTTTGAAATAGTCAAAGGAATAAGACTTTTATTTATAGAAAATGAATAGCAATGACGGAAATAAATGAACTTTAAAATAATAATAATAAAAAAATTTATGATTGTTGTCCTTGACTTAGGAAAAGGGAAATTTCGTAAGCGTCAGACCGATCTCTTTCTCCTTTTGAGATAAAGACTATAAAATAACCTAGAATGGTTTATGAAATAAGCACGATTTTGTTTTATAATCAAATTTTGTTTCAAGATATTCCAGATATAATCAATCCAATGCAAATATAGTACTTTTGCTTAACGGCTTCTTTATTTTAAGGCAATTTTATACCCGAGCCCACTAGTGCTCAGGGTGTTAACTATGAAATATAATTTGATAAAATTTTAGAGACAGGCTTAAATTGGAGACAAAAATATGCTGGTTTGAAAAAATATTGAAAGTGTGCATAGCGCCGCCCATTTCACAGCAAACAGGTATAAATCCGAAACTTCTTAATCAAATTGGGGCAAATTTGATAAACACTTTATATTTCAACCAAGTAAGCATAGTGTCGAAAACTTTTCCATTCGGGGGAAAAAACGTGTCCGTATCTCATATAACGGTAATTTACAAAAAATAGAAAACCACGATATTTAGTTAAATAATCAAGCAATTTCGAGCAAATTTGAAACAAGAAATTTAATTCAAAACTGCGCAAAATTCAAAATTTTGGAAAATATGTGCGGCATTCCCTACTACTAAATTTGGTGTACGCTTTGCATTTCAACATAATTTCGAAAATTATTGAAATCAGGCCAAAAAAACATCAACCACCTCTCATATAACGGCGATGTAGAAAATATCAAGATAATAGTAAATTCGATTCAATTTCGTACAAAAATTTACTTAGAGAGAGATATGCGTAAAAATAAAATTTTTAAAAAATGGGTTAAGTTAAAATTATATATACTATTGTTTTTTTGTTTTCAATCAGACACCGTAACAGTAAGAATTTGTGTTTTAAAAATCGCTCATTAACAATTATTATGTAACTTTTACTTAATTACTCATTAAATAACAGTTATTTTTTAATCTTTATTTTAAAGAAATCATAATTAACAAATATTCTTAATCTTTATTTTATGAATAAAAAGTGCTCTTGATTTTTATTTTAAAATTCCTAAATAACATTTATTTATTCTTTTTATAAAAAAAAAACAGTTATTGAAGAATTTTATTTATAAAAGTCACATACTTTTATTTTTTAAGTCACATACTTTTATTTTTTCAGTCATACGTGTAGAAGTCAATTTAATTTTTTGGAGAAAATAAATAATTTTTTTGCTCCCCAAACACTTATTTTCTGCAAAAACTTAAAATGACTTTTGAAAGTGAGACTTAAAAAATAACAGCCAGCGAATGATTTAAATTGATGACTTTTATTAATAAAGGCTTCCATAATATATTTTTTTGACATATAAAATAAACATCTAAAATAGTTGTTATTTTATTTTATTTATAAATATTTTTATTTTAGATTTATAATCAATAAAAATCAAAAGGAAATTTTTTTTTTTTTAATTTTGTATAAAAATTGCAAAAAATTTTTTTTCTAAATTTGATTCTTGATGAAATAAGAAAACGGTATACTACACTTAGTTGCGGAGCATTTACTTCATGGCGATTTTTTCCATGTAATTTTTCAGAAACAACTGTCCTTTTTTTTAATTAAATGAATAAAAGCCATATAGGTTTCCAAAATAACGAGCATATTATTAACTGGTTTTATTGTAAACAACAATTCATGTTTATTTCAGATAAAATTATTAGTGTTTTATATATTTTAAGACATACTATCTTGCGGTTGCTAAGCTTGAAGAAGACCAAATTTGGTCAGCGATAAAGCGCATTACTCTCGTAACAGCTATGCCAATAGGAAACATTCCATTTGTTTAAACCTATGGAGACAACCTTAGCTATAGGCATACACATCCGATGAACATACTGCCATATATTATCATCCGTCGCTCGCATTAACTTGTGCTGAACAGCCAACCGGTATTGCCTTAATCACCTGAAGATTTTTAGAACTCTTGATGCTTCGACGATTTCTACGAACCAAATCCAAAGGAGAACCCAACACCAACTTGGCTTGAATTTTATATGTGAACGGTGTATAAAAAAGTATGTTCATTATAACCAATTATAGTAAAATTCCAAAATAAATTGGCAGCACTCTTTTATTATTAGTTATTGAAAGCCATTTTACTCATTAATCAATCGCGCCAACTGCAAACTGTAAATTTTTTGGTGACTACAATTTTTAATTGTAAACTAATACTTCTTTGCGAAAAGTAGTTGCAATGAAAAAGTTCTTAAGAAAAACTTGTAAGTATTTATTGAAAAGTTTTGACATTTACTTGAAAATTTTAAATTACCTTTGTTCTCTTGCTGTGATTTAAATGCAATTACACCCTAAAACACATGTTTTGAATTTCAATAACTAAATTCTGATTTTGAAGATATTCCGGTCAGCGCCATCTATCGGTAGAATTTTCATATAAACTATTTATAGGCTGTAAATCCGCTCCTTAGATATATCCTGATCTAAGGGTCACCTATCGGATTTTTTTTTTGCCCTTTGCCCAATAGACACCATTCGCTCAGTCGAGTCTTTAATTACATACCAACAGCCTCACATGACTTTTTTATATATGAGTATATAATATAATAAATAATTATGACTAAATTTATTTATTCATTGCTCTTAATCACATAAAGCAAATAGCAATCCTTTCGAAAATATAGACGCATGTTATCCTCGCTGAGACGAACAGTTGGACACTGACATTTTTGTCTTTAACATCCTTCTTTATAATTAAAGTAAATTTGAAATTTAAAAAGGATGGCAACCCTATTCAAAATTACCTATAAACTTTCTCCTAGCGAACTTTGTGATTTAGCACCATTTTTTACTATTTCACATAAGTTGTGTATAAAAATAGCCAGCTATAACTTCAGCAAAACGAACCGTTCGACACCCACATTTTACTATTTCATATAACTTGTGAACAATTTTATTAAATTTTACTCTTCACGCAGGTGGCAACCCTTTATATGCTATAAGTTTCTCCTCGGCGAAGCGATCAGTTTGGCGACCATATTTTCATATATATAGTTAATAATTCATTTAAATTCGACTTTTCAAATAGGTGGCAACCCTTATAAAGTGAGTTATAAGCATTCTGGCCAAGACTAAGCGTTTGCCACCCATATTTTAATATTTCATATAAATGTGTCTAGCTATAAAACTTCTCCTCAACGAAACGAACATTTTGATAATTATATTTCAATATTTTGAATATCTGCGAAAAAAATATACGTTTCAAACAGGTGGCATCCTTCTCGAAAATATAGATATGAACCTCCTCCTCGCCGATACGAACCGTCTCACATCGATATTTTAATATTTTGCTATAACTTGTATATAATTTTATTAAATTTGTTTTTTTCAAACATGTGGCAACACTCATTAAATTCAGCTATAAATCTACTTTCCCTGACGAACCGCTTGGCATCCAAATTTTGTACTTTTATATAACTAGTGCATATTTATATTAAATTTGGATTTTCAAACAGGTGGCCGCCCTCTTCCAGGCAGAAAATATTCCCTACGACCTATTCATCCTATCTGAGATACATAGAAAATTTCTATCAATTTTTTTTATATCTATAAGATAAATAAATGAAATGGATATCTAAATTTTCTGCGCGAAAACAAGTTAATGTTTTGAAAATTATTTCGAACTTTTAAAATTAATGGATTATTTATAAATATAAAAATTGTAAATGTTAGCATAAAATGGACAGCTTAGAAAATCGAGCGATTCTGAGTTGTTGTGCCGCCTTTTACTTTTGTTGTCATATGGTTTTCGCTCTAGGGTGAAACGAATTAGCTTGGAATAACTTAGCTACTAAAAAATGAAGTAATATAAACTTTTTTTATATCATTCCAACTCTTTTTTTGTCCCATTGCATTTAATCTGCACTACTTGTCCCTTTATTACTTATGAAAGAACAACAAAAATTTACTTAACCAGCAAACAGAAATTTCTCTTTAAACATACATTACATGTCAACAACAATACTTCGATCTGCTACAGCTAGACAGCATGACTGACTCATTGCTTGGCAGTCTGACATTTTTTCCAATCTCGGGTACACATTGTCGACAAAGTATGAATGACTCATAAGAGCACCTGGCATGCAGCTGATTGCTGATAAGGCACGTTTATGTTGTGAGTAAAGGAAAATGAAGTAATAGGGAAAAAATTGTAAATAAAAAAGTAAAAAAAACAAAAACAAAAACAAAAGCGAAAAACAAAATCGAAAAACCAACAAGCGTTGCAAAAATTTCCCGCTGCTCTCACCGACAAGCATAATCCTACTGTGTCATGACAACTCTCAAATACTCCACAATGTGTACTATAACGATAATACTGCGCAGTGTATGTATATAATCTGCTACACTAACCAAAGGAGTCAAAGGAGTAGCGAAATGAAGAGCGAAATGGTACAACTCGGGATGAATATGTAAATGTCGATTTGCTTAAGGGCTGACATCCGGTATTTGTTCCGCAAAACATTGGCGAATACAGCCATCTCCTGCGCGAATCGTCGAAAGCTAGCTACGATGTCTCGCTGTTGCGCTGGATTATAAGTACTTATAATATAGATACAACTTAAAAAATACTAGAATGTTGTAGTCGATGCGATGCAACTACATACAACGTTGGTTCATTGATTGAAATCCCCTTGCATTTGTATTGATTTCAGCTTTCTCTGCGAGGCAAATGATTACAATATTTTTCTCGGTTGTTGAGTCTTTGATTTTATGCATTTTTAGTGTTATCTGCTCACACAATGACATTGGGGTGTAGAAAAATAAGGACAATTTTGACACCGATATCTTCAGTTGCACATATTTCTTACACAAATTTTTTGAATTTCCTTCTTTTGAGCACTGCTTTAGTGGATCTGGTTTCGTATAATTAGTTCGAAGTACACATACTATGTAGGTTAGGTCGGGGCTATCCGCATATTCGGATATCCGGTAATTCGGATAAAATCCGGATAATACGGATATTCGGATATACGAATACTAAGCGGATCTTCGTAAACCCGGACATCACGAATTATTATTTTCCATTTATCCATATTATCCGAATTTTATCCGTATTATAGAATTTATTCACTACAACTATTATGCATCATTTGCTATTTTTGAGCATTTCTTTAGTGAATCTTGTTTCGTATAATTAGTTCGAAGTAAACATATGTATTAGGGAAGTATACATACATATGTATCCATATTGCCCGTATTTAATCCGCATATTCGGATATCCGGATAAACGAACATTAAAAGGATCTTCGTAAATCCAGATATCACCAGTTAATATTTTCCGCTAATCTATATTATCCATATTTTATCCATATTTTATCCATATTATCCATATATTATCCACATTACCGGATTTTATCCGTATTTCCGGATATCCGAATATCCGGAAAATATTTATTGGTGATATCAGGATTTATGAAGATCTGTTTAATGTTCGCATATTCGAATATTTCAAAAAACACTTACAATCCTAAAGGTGCGAAACGGAAGTAAAACTTCTCTGCCAATTTCAAAAATAGATAGATTGGTAAAGTAGAAGAGAGAGTAGTAGTCGTAAAGATCGTTTGATAACTGGATATTCGAATGTTAAACTCCGTAAACCCGAGTTTCTGAAAGTTATGGTATTATGCCGATATCCAAATTTCGGGATTTTTCGTTTAAGAAACCAGACATCCGACTATCCGACGTTCTCGTTCAAAGATTTTTGTTAAAGTATCCGGATATTCGGGTTATCCGGATGGTTGAAAAGCCCGGATTGAATTTTTTCAATCTGACTCTTACGCTTTGATATATTGGGACAAAATCTTAAATCTTACGTTTTGATATATTGAGACAAAATCTGAGAGAAGCGATAAAAAATCTGAAAATTGAGCTTTAAAAATTGCTTATTATTTTGATTATTTTTTAATTTCTTTCATTAGTGATTTTTTTACAGCCACTTCTTTAAGAAACATAAGGAGTCATCGCAGATAGTATTATGTTCATTACCTTTTGGAGATATCTGCAAATTAATGCACCTGTTATATAATTTTTATACGATGTCAACTATGTAATACGATGTCAACTATGTAACTAGCAAAGAAATTCTAAATACATAAGAGCGAAATTGAAACATAACTTTGTGCAGTTGTTTCAAGCGATATATCTACCTGCTTTAAAGTGGGCGGTGTCACTCCCATTTTCCAATTTTTTTAAGCCGCGTCTTTCTTTGCAAATAAAATTGTAAAAATCGTTCAACAACTTCGCCTATCTATTTGACAACTTTAAAAATTTGATCTACAAAGCTAGGTTATTACAAATTTATTATACAATGGACACTAGTGCCGCTCGGGTGTAAAAATATCGAAGTGAGACGGTTTACTACCGAAAATGTCCTTCGGGATCGTTTAGAAACCCTTTTCGGAATGGTCCTGAGCTTATCTCTAACCGCGTCCAAATCGGTCTATACATAGTCCCTTATTGTTCCTATACAAGTCCCGAAGTAATCACGAAATTTTCCAGAAATGGTCTCGCAATATATACCTGTAGTGCGATTCACTACCTTTAATCGATCCTACAATCGCAATTTTTGTCGACAATATTTGTCGTTTGCACTAACGATTGTGCGATTAACTAACTTATTCTAAACGGCACTTAACATCTGTCTCGTTGTATTTATTCAAAGTGATAAAGAGCGGCATCTTGTTTTTGTTAACTATACAAGATACTAGATTATTTCAAACTACAAACATTTTTAATTCTTTTTATATATTGCAATGTTCCATTGTAGCAGAATTTCGGACTCTCTTCTAAGTGATTTAGTATAATAGTCATCAACTCGACTCCAAGGAATATCCAGAATCACCTGCAAATATGCTACGTTTTTCGTTTTCAAAATTGGCCTCATTAACCCAGATATTACTGAAAATATTTTTGTGTCTGATCTTAATAATTTTTTGGAATCTTAGTTAATACTTACTAACTTAAACAGGAAAAATATTTAAAAAAAATTAGCTATTATGAAAACTCGGAAAAACGGTGTCGTTTATAAACAACGATAGTAAAATGACCTACTACTATAACTATAATGTAGGAAGAAAACGACCGATTTGAAAAAGTTTCATAGTTTTATTTATTTATTAGTATTTATTTATTGGGATAGGTGTACATAAGAATAAGTTAAAAAAAAGTTATGTAGGGGTGTGATAGATTTCAAAACAGTTTTTTGGATGAAGAGTAACATCACATTTTTTACAAAAAAAATTTGCATGTTTGTGACAAAAAGCGCAACGCAGTTGGCCTTCTCGATATTTGACTACGTGGCCTATACAATCAAAACGTGAAGTCTCGTGAAAAGCTTTCGATGTACGCCCAGGTTTTCGTTGATCTGCCTTCCTGTAAGTCTCCAAAATACCTGTCGCTACACTCCGGCGGAATTTTAGATGATCATATTCACCATTGTTAGCTCTGTATAGTTGCCAAGCATTGTGAAGCGTCATGTCCAAGCAGTGAGAAATAAGCGAATAGTACCATTTCTTGCCTCTAATTGATGTCCTGTAAAGGCTTATATTCTGATCAGACCTATCAACCCCTCCCATGTTGTTATTGTAGACTTTAATAAGAGCGGGTTGATCAACAAGAACGTATTTCTTTTCTTTTTGCGAAAATCTTTTTATTTTGTTCACAGGATTTACTTTTGCGTCGTTTGATACCACTGTTACAACACTATTATCATGCCACTTGCAAACTATGATTTCTTCAGCCCTTGAAGATTTGAATGTGTAGGAACCTCGGTGCAACTTTTGCATTTCTTTGTTGGTTGGCAAAGGACATTTGGAGACGCGATTTTCCCTTATCGTTCCAGTCGCTTTGAATCCTCTTTTACCTAGCTCATCAATCAACGGTACCGAGGTAAAGAAATTGTCAAAAAACAAGTGGAATGGTGCCTGGTTGTTAATTTTCCGAAGAACATCAGCATATTGCAGGATTACACTGGCTCCTAATCCAAGTTTTCTATAATGGCTCAAATCCTCTCCAGATTGCCCTTGATAGGGTTCACACCATATGATGTAACCCAGTCGAGTTGCTCCCACCCAAAACTTGTAGCCCCATCGGATGGGCTTGCCGCGTATAAATTGTTTACATGGGTGTCTCCCATAGTAAGGCACCATAGCCTCATCGATGCTATGATTTTCTTCAAAAGGCGCAAAATTTAAAAAATTGGTATTCAGCGCATCTATCAGTGGACGAACTTTGGCAAATTTATCATTAGGTTGCAAATTATAGTTATCACAACAATGGATATTAGACATGATAAAGGTGAAGCGATCTCTAGACATGGCGTTGAAAATAATGGGCATACCACAGTCAGTGCCATTCTCCCAATACATTTGTCTCCTAGGTACGATAACATAGCCACTGAACAGCAAAATTCCGAAGAAAGTCTGCATTTCCTCATTGGTCACATTCCCTACTTTGTTTTTTTGAGTGGCGTACATATTCGTGTATTTTACGAACATACTTATGATGCTATTATCAAATAGACATTCAAAATAATACAAGGGAGTATGTTTAAACGTCGCTCCTTCCATGTAATTCCAACTAGTACTTCTGGGTTGTATGTCGCGTGATGACCAACTATATTCTTTATTTTTGGGGATAACAGTTTCAGCAGTTGGCTGAGAAATTGTTTGTGTTGAAGTAGTGGGTACCTCTAAATTTTCCCGTATAACATCTGAATCTTTTCGCAGACGTTTAGCAAGTTGATGTAGCGGCAAATCGTCGTCTTCGCTTTCAGAAGAATCATACTGAAGCTCGGCTTGAGTTCGTAGCTGCGAACCAGGTAAATTATTCAACAATATTTCATTTTCATCCCCAGAATCTTCATCTGTGACATCTGCATTACAGTTTTCTGGTGGAAATATTGTAATAGCGTCGGGAAACGGACAATCGTCATTTCTTTCTAATTCTTCCACAATTTCATGCAGCTTCAGACCGCGCATTCTCGTAGGTCTAAAGCAAACAAATAAACAAGGCAATAGTAGTATATTTTACTACTGGCGTCTATAAACAACATGGAATTCATTTGCTAATTTCTCTATGACAAAACGGTTGAACTACAAGCTTGTTTGCAGTTTGGTGTAGCTCACATGTGCAACTAATTTAATTATTAAGCGATCTAAAAAATAAATATATCTGGTATTCCATACTTACTTCGAAAAACTCATGTTAAAAAACTTCTGGATTAGCCTCAAAATACCACGTGCAGCAACTATCACATCGGATTCACAACACTGACTGAAGATGGGTACAATGCTAGTCTATCGAACTACACACAGTAAATATAACGGGACTATCCACATATACACAGAGATTTTTTTTTTTGGTCTGTTGTTTTAAAACTACGGTAGTAATAAGTGGGTTAAGGATCTTGTTGTGATAAAGGGTATGTAGGTTTATATATAAAACTTTTAATTATGATCATTTATCTATATATTATATATTACAAATAAATTATATTTCTGTTTTTATACTTGAATCCTTAAGGAAAAGTTTGCTTTTTCCTATTTGCACATTAAGTGAATGGTAGATACGGTAGTTCACATAAGCCTCCTCATGATTCGTTGCCGCCAAAATTGATACATGAGTAAAATCGACGGTCACATTAATGCCTCCCACAAAGGGAGACGACGCTGAAGCAAAGATTTCTTTAGCAGCTTGGTGTTCCACTTGGGTCATAGCAAACATCACTTTCTGGTGAAGCAATGAATCATTGATTGCATCCGTTACCCGATGAATGCCGGCTTACGGATGACTGACTGGCTCATGGATATTCCCCATTGCTCACCTATTTAAAAATAAGATTTTAAACTGCATACATACTTAAAGACTACACGTACTACCTTTTTTTCAGTCGATATTGCTTTAATTCTAGAGCCTCTTATTAGGTCTTCAGTCAAGTCTGTAGTTAACCGATACAACTTCTGAAATTCTATTGTATTCAAATGATAGGGATTGTTCACATCCTGGAATAAAGGTCGATCCACTGTTGGAGTGCCTACTTCTTCGTCACCTCGTAATAAATAATATGCCAAATATTTAGGCGACATTTTTTAATGTTCCTGTTTTAATTTTAATAAAAGTTGAAATCACAATTTTTTACTTTCTCGAATGAGTTAATAACATCAAATTTGTGATGAAGTGGAAATTTCAGGCGCCTAAAAATTACTTTTAATTTTTTTAATTCACTCAATTTAATTTAATTTTTTTTAGCTACCGTAATTAGGTATTTACGCTACATACTCATCGGCGCTTTATAATATAAAATGGTTTAATTTCAATTATTTAAAATATAGTTTTTTATAGTTTCTTTTACAAAAATGTGAATGTATATGTGATGAACTGAAATTAATACGATTTAAACTAATCTATATTTAATGATGACAATAATCTTTTAAAAATTAATTGGTTATTAATTATTTTAGACTTTAAAATGTTCAGCGCAGCTTCGGCCAAAAAACACCGAGCTTCGGCGGTTCGGAGATACCTCAATTCTCATTTACATTTTTAAAATAATTCTTGTAAGAAACAATACCACAATAATGGTAAATGCAAAGAAAGAATTCGTAAATTTTACAACCATTTATTTTCATAACAAAAATATAGTACCGTAATCGACTGCGAGATAACTTGCTACTACATTTTCTGAAGTTATTCCTTATTTTCAATTAGATGAATTTGCAACTGTAGATTTTCAATTTCGTAGTCGTAAAATTTACGAATGCTTTCTATGCTAGGCCTTAAAAAGACAGCGCTTCATTCGGAGAGCCTCGGGTTCCTATTCTAGCCGGACAATTAGCATAAAAAAGTACAGGCAAGTTTTTTTCTAATAGCAGTAGCAGCCAATGGCAAACCGGCGAGTGTATTTCTGCCTTGAAAAAACTTCTCACTAAAATTACTTCCGGTTCGGAGTCGAAGTAAAACTGAAGATTCTCAATTTGTAGTACAACATCGAGGCAGATGAAGTGCTTTAGTATTTTTTCAAAATAGTTTGGAATTCTTTAAAGTTATCTGCAAATTTTGAAAGTAGAAACACTGATACAAATATGAGCGTATTTATTAAATACTAATAAACAATTAATCAAAAAGTGACTGAATATTTTACATATTGATTATTTTTCTAGAAAAACGACAGCGGTATTTTATATATTAGGGGCTATCTCAGATTTGGCCTACATTATACCTATATTAGTAAGTTTATTTGCACATTATGACATATTTTTTATCTACTCAGCATTAACTTATTTGTCATTTGGTCTTTCAGTTCACAAAAACTTTATAATGCGACTGCCATAAAGTGCAAATACAATTACAACATAATGCACAGCGAATAGTAAATGGAAGAAAAATTCAGTTGACAATTTTTATCTACTCACGTTTCACAGACGCTTACCGCTCGCCAATGCCAACAACGGCATCTAGTAATGCCAGAGAAAAGCACTCACTCGCCATTGACAATTGTCAAGGGTGTTCATGACCAGAACCAGAACCATAACCAGAACACTAATACACACTCAACTAACACTTTCTTAGGATGTGTTGTTTGTTATATTTCTTGTTGTTGGTGTTGTTAGTTACTACTACGAGTCGAATGATTTAAACTTATCAAGGAAAGTTAAACTTGACTTTATTGTATTAGTCAACTTCGGTTTCCGCGTTCTACTTTCAGTTTTGACCGCATTTCTTGCGTTTCTATTTTCAACGCTATTTCTATTTATTTACCATTGTGTACTCGATTTTCTTCGCAGCACTTTCAGTCATCATAATAAGTTCAAGCAAGTTGGGAATAATCCTGTATAGTTGGCGAAGGGAAAGAAAAATTAAATTTAATATTTTTTAGTGACAATTGAAGTAGATACGTAACTATTTATGTGTTGCTTCATTATATTCAGTGATACTATAGGAAAGTGTTCATCTAAATGTTTTATTTAAAATGATTTTTTTTACATAAAAAATTGCTACATTTATTCTTAACAGCATACAGCAAATATATGAAACCATTGTACTATGTACTATAGATACGAGTATGTGTTAGTGTGCTAGAACTTATTTCCAAAATATCCCAACGCATCCTTTCTAATGTGGAAAATTAATTTCTGCCGGATGTGTCATACGCATTTGACATTTGCTAAATAGGAAATTGAAATTGTGATATATCGTTGATTATGATTTATTGTGTGTGTGTGTGTGTGATAAAAATAGATTCACAATCGCAAATAACATAATGTTACACTAATATGCTGTGGGAATAGTAATTCACGAAAATGTGTTTAAAACCACTTTATGTTCTCAATTTAGTAAAAGGTGGGCCTGCCAAAAATATTTTTTTAAAGTAAAATTTCTTTAGCGGCATGGAAGTCGGGATCACTGTAAGATCTTTTAGTAGTTCAATTACTACCTTTCTTTTCACAAAAATCATTTACCGCTCAGAGTAGGCACAAAATTGCAGGTACCTGAATTTATGTGAAGAAGTTTGGCCAAACATCAAGCTATGGTAAAAGCGCCAAATTACTATTATTCTTATTATTATTACCATTAATTACTACCACTAATTTTGCTAATATGAATTCTAATTAGAGATCTGAAACTATCGATGGCACTATCGATACTATCGATTGTGTTTGACTATCGTGAAGCCTTCGCAGACAGTTTTCTGTACTATCGATAGCATCGATAGTTTTCAACTTACGTTTTTCAGTATTCCATCTACCATCACATACGTCGCTGTTCAAATAAACTGTGGCCAAACTTTTTATAAAGCGGCAACACAATAGATATATCGCTCAATTTTCGTTTTCAGTTTAATAACTTTGCTTATAGAATGATTGGGCAACTCTTACAGCTGTGCCATGTTTGTTTCAAAATCGTTTGCGCCAACTCAGTTTTAGCCAATAATTTCGACGGCGTTTCGCAGTTGAAAAATATATTATAACGAATGGTAAGCACAAACCTGCCAATTTATTGGAAATTTTGGTTTTAACGTATTGCAATCGTTTAGGAATTGAATCTACGGGTTCGCACCACAATAATGCAACAGAGTCCGATGAATGCATTCGAGTGAAGAACAATGACATGAGGGGTGTTACGGAGGAACCGTAATTTTAGACAACACGTAGATCAAGTCAATTAAATTTATTTCAGAGCAGATTTACAAAAACCCTAAATAATGAAAGTATTACAAATTTAAATTTTATATAAATTTATCTTATATTAGTTCCTCACGTGGCAAAATGCAAATATCAAAAGAAGGTTATATTGACTGATATTTCTAAAGGTTAAAAAAGAAATTAACGTAAAGGGGAGACCGATTCCAAATCAATATATGCAGTGTTGCATTGTATTAATGCTATGATGTTGCCATACTTTCCTAAACAGGGAGAATTAAGCGCAAGAAGGGATATGAATATTTGACATAAGTGATTTATATTTACCAAATACTAACAATCTTGTACTTAGGTGAGGAAGTGTTTTGTAAAATTGCAAAACTAAAATATGGCCAAATGCATTAAATACAGTAAGGTTGCTGCTTGATTAAAATGTTTTTTCATAAATATGTTTCGGTTTGTATTATATTTTACTACTATTTTCACTTACGATCCTACATAAAACAACTACTATTTTTAATTATTTCTACTGCCATTTTTACTAATGCTACTACCAATTACTACACCTAATTTTTCTAATTTCTGGTACTATTTTTGCTAGAGCTACTACTTATTACTAATAACAGTTTTACTAATTTATGCTACTATTTTTACAAATTTCTTCTAATATTTTTACGAGTGCTATTATTAATTACTACAACTAATTTCACTAACTTTTACTACTATTTTTACTAATTCCTATTCCTATTTTTTACTAATTTCTGCTACTATTTTTACTAATTCTACTACTAATTTCTACTACTATTCTTAATAATTTCTACTGCTATTTTTACTAATGCTACTAATGCTACTACTGATTACTACAGTTATTCTTACT
Organism: Anomoia purmunda; assembly: GCA_951828415.1. Lineage (NCBI taxonomy): Eukaryota > Metazoa > Arthropoda > Insecta > Diptera > Tephritidae > Anomoia > Anomoia purmunda. Next base: position 111,438,695 of record OX639994.1, on the reverse strand, counting down.
AATTTCTACTACTGTTTTTTTTTTTAGTTTTAGCTACTTCAGATGTTCATCTGTGCGAATAATATGGGCATGGAAATATATGAATGAGGTATTTATGTCCACTGGGAAGTAAAATTAGATTTTAAACTAATTTTAAAGGCATTAGTAAAAATGATCCATTCTTCAGATTTTTCTGAGAAACTCAGTAGTTTTGGAAATATATATCTTAAAATCTTCTTATTTATTCCTCAAAGATTGAGATTTTCGTATTACTATTCAATAAATTCCACTGTTTTAATCTTGATCCAAGTAATTGATTTTTAGGTTTTGATGACCCTAAGTCTAGAGCAAGGCCATTCAAACCGGATTGGAAATAAAGTTCTTTTGATGGCCCCCTAAAAATGCTTATTAAGTGCAGGAAGATGAGGACGTACGAGCAAAAAGCCAATTCGATGGAGTATGTATGTAGATCAGAAATATTTTCACTATCGATTGATCGCTACTTTTTTGCAGGTACCGAAGATGAAGTGCCTTTTTATGAGGAAGTGATCTGTCTGAAGATGCGATGTTTGGATATATAGTTTTATTTTTGTCGAGAATCCTCGGGTTGACTTCATGCTAAGGTAGCAATTTTATGATCTTAAACATTACTCCAAATCATTGGCATTACAACCGGCAGAGATCTGGGATTTCTTTCAAGCCAACCTCTAAACCTTCTTGCGCAACGAGCGCTGCATAACTTCGGCAGCCAATTTTTATACTACTCACCAATAGGACATCCAGAATAAAGCTGATAACTTTTTCTTTTTGCTAGATGTGTTATTATATTCCTTTTTAAATTCACCACTGTCAAATATTATTATGGGAAAAATGTTTAAGTGCCAAGGATATTCATTCGGGTATTGGTCAAGAATTTTTGACAGCGATATTGAGTACTTAGTTCTGGAGCATGCAAATACAAAATCAAAAGCTCTATTTATTTATTTAATTCAATATATTGGAAAAAACTGAAGCGAAATGTTTTGACAAATACAATTGAATTGAGAGTGTTTCTTACTTCCACTTTATGAACGAACCCGCAAAAAGAGGTATCCAATTTAGCTCAATCTATTCCAAGTTTTAAGCAACCAAACAAATATATGAGATTCCTTTTTCCCCTCTCAAAGAGTTTACTGCATTTTGTGGAACCAAAAGTTGGGTGCCACTTCTCATGCGCATATTCCAAAGTATTTAATAAAAATAGCAGAGAAAAGCTGCATTTTTTTCATCACTATACCATCTGAAATGCATATGCCTAGCATTGACCTGACTATTTCTTAATGTGTTGGTAAATAACCTTGACGTTCATACACGTCCATTCACATGAATGCGGATATATCTAAATTTTTCCATGCATTCCGATGGCTACGTGATGCAAAGCAACTTTATTGTCTGCCATTGCCGGAGCGTAATTGGAAATTTCAGCAACGTATAAAATATGGGAATAGACAAATAAAAAATTTGCTCGAAAAAGGCTAAAATATATATTCACAATATATTTAAAAACATTTATGTATATTAAATAAAGTCGTATACATATCTTGAAAGAGAAGCAAACGAATGTGTTCTACAATGAACGAATATTCAATTAAAATTTGACCATGTTCATGAAAATAGCAGTCAGTTCATTCGACAATATTGAAGCGAAACTGCTTGCGATAACTAGAAGATGTTTGCGTTAAACGCTTAAAGCTTTATATTATTAGATTCTCACGCCGAATCGGTTACACGGATTTGGAAAAAATTTGGTACATTTATAGTTTACTAAGAGATACATGGCAGACGTTATTGAATATGCAACTAGAGAATATATTTCGGATTTTCTCGCATATGACTTGTGCATAATTAAATTACATCAATTTGAGTTTTCAAATAGGTGGCAACCATTTCTTTCTGTTGGCTAGACGAATCATTTGACAGTCATATTTTAATCGTTTATATACTTGTGTATAATTTAATTAATTTAATTAAACTAAATTTGACAGGTGGCAACCCTCTTTAAAAATAAACCTATAATATTTATCCTACCAAAACCAAAGGGTTGTTACCCATATTATACTATTTCATATAATTTGTATATAATTTGATTTATTTTGGCTTTTCAAGCACGTGGGAACCCTCTTCAAAATACAGCCAACTTCAAACCTTCTTCTTATTAGCAAATCGAACGGTTTGACACTAGTAATTTACTATTTCATATACCTTGGTATAATTTAATTTAATTCGTTTTTTCAAACAGGTGCCAACCTTCATAAAACCTAGAGAAGCATCATTTTGTAATACCCATATTTTGACATTTTATAAATCTTGCGTATATTTTAATTATTTTGGACTTTTCAAATAAGTGACACCCCTCTCCCAAGCAACCAAAGCTATCCTTAAAACTTTCTCGGGGTAGAGACTAATTATAATGCAAACTTTAAGTTAATACCGTGGCTAGCAAAATAAATTAGAGACGTATAATTCAAAAATATATATTCGGCCAAATTGATTAAAATCAACAATAACGTTGTGAGCTCAATGCCAGTTTTAATTCGGAGATCACTACATCTCCTCACCAGATTTCGTTCACGACTCCTCCCAGGTGTGAATTTACATCCTCCGACTTGCTGGGCATTAACGCAGCCAGTAATCCACCGCGGGCTGTGAACTGCTGTTGATTTTTTCCTTTTTCGTTATATTGCAACACAATTCAAGTAAGGTAGTCTATTGCTATTGCGATATTTGTGGTTGTTGGTGTTGGTTATTACAAATCGACTTTTATTATTGTTAGAATTCGTTATGGTTTTCGGTGTAAATTATTTAAACAAACTAAAAATATCGTAGTTATTATAACTTGTCCTTCCGACGCATTTGGTGGTTGGCAGAAAGTATTTTTTTGGAAATAATCACAGATTATGTTGTTAAAAAAAAAAAACAATTGAACAAGTGAAAAAAGGTTTGCTTTTATATATATTGTACGCGTATTTTTCTGGATTTTCCCCACAAGTTTTGCTTCAACGCAACCAGATCCAACACCGTTTGTTTTTTTTTTTAAGGTGTCGAGTTTAATGTAAACTAAGTATTTGTTATTGGCTAAAAAAATCTAGCCATACATGATAATACTCGTAGCCGATTCCGGTTGATTTTTTTTAGCATAGATAACGGCGCAGTATACCACTCGGGTTTTGTAAAACCTAATCAAACGATGGCGACATTTAGAAGTCTCATTTTTCTGAGTGAGTTTTTCTGAGTGTACACCCTTTGAGCTACATGTCGTATATTACCTTTAATATAATAATCTAACTTTATTTACTTTTTTAGGTGGGTGGCAACGCTTTCCACATATTTTCGAAGTATAGCTTTCTTAAGACTTCCTCGTATAAGACCGATATTTCAATATTTGATTTTTGAAAGGCGAAAAAACAAAAAAAATTTTGAAATTTAGCGTTCCCACTTAAATTTTAAATTATCAGTTAATTTAATTAATTTGACCTACGGTAACCTTTTTTAAAAATATTTTGGAAATTATGATTTTCTTTCGTTTAATACCCGTATTGCAATATTTGTCCTCATATTTTTGTGGAAATGAAATTAACATGTTAAATGAGAACAACCCCTTAAAAAATTGGTTACTTTTTTGAAAATATACAAAATGTACCAAATATATTTACCAAGGATAATATACAAATGACCCGAACATACTCGTACTCACACAAACTTTCACATTTATAGTATTATTTTCATTTATTGGTAAAATTAGTAGGACCCATTTTGACAAAAATTTCTTTAGTTTTGAGAACGTGGCGCTCAAAAAGCGTTTGCGTAAATATGTGTACATATGTATGTGTATTTAAATTTAATTAATTTGTGTTTAAATTTCAAATATTCAACAAACTCTAAAAATTCTTTTGAGACTAAATTTTCCTAAACATCTGTCAGTTAATACCAAAATTGTAACGAATTAAAATTTGCGTACTTTCTAAACGAGCTTCCAGAAACGGTTTTCGTTTTATAGTAAAATTTCCGGTATCTTACCTGTTAAATTAAACATATTTTCTTGATTTGGTTTTTGTGGCATTCTTCTAACCCCATTATGTGATACTCCCTTTAACCCAAAAATTTAATTTGATTTACTCTTTTAGGCAGATGCCAACTCTTTCCAAAGGTATTTTGAAAATAAAACCTTTTTTATATAATTAAAATTATTATTTTAAATAAGTGGCAAACCTCCCGAAAAGTATTTTTGAAATTAAGTTTTCTTAAAAATTTTAGTTTGGCACTCATATTGTAAAACGCATTTTTCTTTAAGTCAACTTAAATTGCGTTTAGAAAGGTGGTATACTTCTTTCAAAATATTTGGGAAAATTAGTTCTATTAAACCTTTTTCATCATTTGTTACCTTTATTGCAATATCAGATTTCAGTCATTGCCTTAATTGAATTTAACCTTTTAAGCAGGTGGCAACTCCATTTAAAAAATACTATGCATGTGTTAGATCTTACCCAGATCTATCCAGTTGTTACAGCTATTTGTGATTTAGCTAATTTATTTAATTAACTATAACTTTTTTAACAAATGCCAACTTCCAAAAAGACATAGCCTGCGTAGGGTATAGGCAAATTATAATATAAAATAAGAAGACGACCTTATAAACTTCCATGGTACACTTATGAGCTTAAAAAACTTAAAAACCAGCGAAATAAGTTTCACAAAAAATTTATAAAAACGGGGAATCAAAGTTTGTTTATCAAATATAAGCAACATTTAAAAAAATTTAACTGCTTAAACAAATTTCTCTATAGAAACTACATTCTTGGGATTGAGGAGAATATTAAATCAAGCCCTAAGACCTTTTGGCACTTCATAAAATCCAGAAAGTCTAGCGCTGGAGTGCCATCGGTGGTTGGTTTAGATGGTAAACTTGCGAGTACACCTGGTGGTGTTGCCAATTTGTTTGCTGAATTCTTCAGATCGAATTTCATTCGTGATGAGGATCTCTCAGTTTCTTCATGCCAAGCTAATAAGCCTGCAACATTAAATTTCGGCGAGTTGAAGTTATCATCTAATGACATCAGGAAGGGTATTTTAAACCTGAGTGCTTCCTCGCAGACAGATTTGGATGGACTTTCGGCGATTTTTCTCACAAATTGCCCAGCCATTGTCACCCCTCTTAAGATAATTTTTAATAAATCTCTAACTGCTGGAGTTTTTATAGACGATTGGAAACTGGCAAATATTACCCCAGTTTATAAAAGTGGTAAAAAGAATGATGTGCGTAATTACAGGCCGATTTCGAAGCTTACGACTACATCTAAACTCTTTGAATGTATTGCCAAAGAAAAGATGTGCTTTGCTACAAAAAATTTAATTACACCTAACCAGCACGGGGTTTTCCTGGTAGATCCACAGTATCCAACCTAGCTGTTTTTAGTGAATATTGCTATTCAGCATTCGCAGCTGGGCTTCAAGTTGACTATATTTATACAGATTTTTCTAAAGCGTTTGATAGAGTGTCGCATAATATTTTACTAAAAAAGCTTGCCTCTCTCGGTTTCCATTCGACTTTCCTGCAATGGTTGAAGTCTTACTTAACCCATTAAGGCCCAGCGATGCGAAAACGCATCATCATTTGTAGGCCCTCTCGAGAAAAAACGATGAGAGCTACAGCGTATATCAACATAACTACAACAACTTTAGGTTCTGTACTACATTTATGCTCATTGAAACCCATTCACAACGCGAGTGTATCTTTGTGAAAAAACAATGCAAAAATGTTGCCTACACGATTTCTTTTTTTAATTTTGTAAAATTCCTGCACCTTTTCTAAAACTCGTGAAAATTACAAAATTAGTTTGTAACCGTATATTGCATTGCTTCTTTTATGATTTTTAGTTAGTTTCTATGCGTGCAAGTACTTCTTGCCCTCTCCACCAGTCTTTAAAGTGAGGGATGCGAAAACGCATCACTGGGCCTTTGAAGTAAAAAGAGTTAGCAGTTTTGAAAACAACGTTTCTGCTATTATTGTTGCTCATACAACCGTATTTAGTGATCTTGTATAGTTGCCCTTATTCTAAAAGTAAATTTTTGTGTTTGGTGAAAGTGGTTTTCTACTAAAATCAATCGGAATGCATTGTCGAAAGTTTTTGAGCCTGCGATAAATCGCTGAAATTTTAAATAATCCTGATTCGGACGACGAACTAGCACAAGAAATACGAACTGGTGCCGAAATTGATGTCGTTGCTTTGCCACCAAACACCGTAGACGATATAAGTGACAGTGAAGATGTGGATGATGAGATTCAAGATGTACATCACTCGAATCTCACCGCTCTACCACTATATATCGCTGGTGAGATCGAGGTTCAATGGTGTAATGTAAATGATGACTACCAAGACGAGGGAAGTACCGAAATTCAGCATGAAGAGATAGTGTGCGAACATGTGCAATCTGTTGCCAGCACTTGAAATCAATCTCAAACATTAGCTACCGTCGACACACCAACATTCGTTACAAAAAAGCCGAAGTGGAATAAAATAACCGGTCATAAGGAATTCGTATTCGACAAAAGTCCTGTTGATGTATCTGCTGCAAAACAACAAGAATTATTCGACCGTTTAGGCGCATACAATCCATTTCAACTATTTAAATTGTTTATTGATGACGAAGTTATTGAATTTTTAATGGATTCTACAATGAGGTATGCAGGAGTCAACTGTAATGATCCAACCTTTCGTACTGACTACGATGAAATTTGCCAATTTATTGGAATTTTGTTCGTCTCTGGATACTCTCCTAAGCCTTCAATACGCAGCTATTGGTCTAATCATCCAACTCTCGGCATCCAATGCATCAGAGAGGTTATGACTCGCGAAAGATTCAAACGAATTAAAAAGTACTTCCACGTTTGCGACAATCAAAAGCTAGATGCAAATGACAAATTCGCCAAAATTACGCCACTGAACAACATGATGAACACTCGCTTCATGCAGTTTGGCATATTTTCTCATCATCTATCAATTGATGAGCAAATGATCGCATATTTCGGTAGACACAGCTGTAAGATGTTTATCAAAGGAAAGCCGATTCGATTCGGTTTCAAATATTGGAACCTATGCTCAAGCGAAGGTAAGTTAAGTAACTGGGTTTTGAGTTTACAATTGTTGATTATTTTTTACAGGATACCTCTACCAATTTCAACCGTATGCTGGTGCTTCTGAAAAACGTAATAAAGATGTTGGATTAGGTGAGTCAGTCGTTCTAGAGTTGCTGGAAAAAGTAGAGCATCCAGGCAGTCACACAATCACCTTTGATAATTTCTTCACATCACACCGTTTGATTGCTCGTCTCGATAATTTGGGCTTCTTTGTAACTGGCACAGTTCGGGACAACCGTATGGGATTTGAATCGGAGACAACACAGCAATCAAAAGCAGCGAAGAGACCGAAAATTACAGAAGGTAAAGGAAGTATTTGTTCAACTACACTTCAGTCAAAGATCTTAATGAGCAAGAAACCAAAAGGTTTTTTCGATGCGTGCTACGATCGGAATAATAATGTGTTCGCCATTCGTTGGAATGATAATTCAGTCGTTTCGATGCTCTCGAATTATTTGTCTCACACTCCGATTGGCAAAACAAACCGATTCGATAGAAAATTACGCAGAAACATCCACGTTGATATACCTAATATGATCCAATCGTACAATCGCACCATGGGTGGTGTCGATTTGTTTGACAACGCTATAAACAATTACCGTATTGGCAATCGAGGCAAGAAGTGGTATTGGGCACTCATCACTAATTTACTGGATGCTGCTATGGTAAATGCGTGGAAAGTGAATTGCATTTGCACACAAATTGCTAAAGAAAAGCAGATGCCCCAAGTTGACTTCCGCGTTTTCGTGACCGAATGTTTGCTTCGTTCATGTAAAGCTAAAGTACAAAATGCACTTCATATTTCAGCCAGCATTCGAAACGACTCTTTGGACCACACCATAATGAAAGGAGCAACAAGAAGGCGTTGTGGATTAGAGAGATGCAAAGGTCAATCGATTTACGAGTGTTCTATATGCAAACGAGCTCTTCATCCACAGTGCTTCAAAGAATTCCATGAAACGTCGGCTCCTAAAACATTTCGATCGAAGAGAGTTCACCAGTATTAGATACAAAATGTACAACACTAGAATTGAATTACCATGAGCTTTCCGTGTATTTTCTGTTTTGTTTGTTTTTTTATATTTCCACATGAATTTCACTGGTTTTTGACTAATAAAATGAGATTATACGATTATATCGGAGTTTTTCTTGTAATTTCTCTTATGTTTATTTTTTATACCTCCAAAGCCCAGTGATGCGTTAACACATCACCCTCCCCTAGCGCAACGGTCCCCCTGGAAATTTCGGAAGTCAAATTTTTTTCTTAATTTTACCATGGTGACTTCAGATATTACATTCATTTTTTTCTGCGGAGTTTCCTAACATTGTCGGGCCTAAATGGGTTAAGCAATAGAAGATGTTTAGTTTCAATTGAAGGTGAATTGTCGGAATCCTTCATTGCATTCTCAGGTGTGCCCCAAGGCAGTATTTTAGGACCTCTGCTATTTGTCTTATTTATTAATGCCATTAGTAACTGTTTTTCTTTTTCGAATTACCTTTTGTGTGCAGATGACCTGAAATTATTTTCTGCGATAAGAGGGTTAGAAGATACTCATAATTTGCAATCGGATATCAATGCACTCCTTCGTTGGTGCAGTAATTCCGGTATTTCTTTAAATATCAACAAATGCTTTCAAGTCACCTATGCTAAAACTCGCAATGTTTTTCCGTCTACTTACGGTATTGAAAATAATTTACTTCAATCTGTCACAGAGATCAAAGATCTTGGTGTAATTTTTGATACGCGTTTTTCATTTATTAGCCACATTAACTTTATTATTTCTCATTCCTACTCTATCTTAGGCTTTGTGCGGCGTAATAGCTCTAATTTCTCAGACCCTTACACTCTAAAACTATTGTTCACTACTTTTGTTCGTTCCAAATTAGAATATGCTGCCTTTGTATGGAGACCATACTACCTCTTTGCAGTGGAAAGAATTGAACGTGTGCAAAAGGTGTTTCTAAAATTTGCTCTTAGATCGTTGAAATTTTCTAATCCGGTCCCTTCGTATGAGTCCCGTTTGCTTCTAATTAATTTAAATTCTCTAGAGAGTAGGAGATCGATACTCTCTATGTCTTTTATGCATACAATAATTAAGGGAGACATTGATTGTTCCTTTCTGCTACAACGCATTAATTTTCTTATCCCAGCAAGATCTCTACGTAACTTCTACCCTTTTTACCTTAATGTGTCCAATACGAATTATGCGTGAAATGCTCCTATTGATCGTTCACTTCGGGAACTAAATGAGATCTCGAGTTCTATTTAACTTGACTTTGCAATTTCCAAAAATTAATTTTCTGTTTTGTTAAATTCAGCTATTTAATATCATTCACTTTACATTACTTATTTAAGTTTATAATTAATCCTAAGTAGTATGTAAGAACCACAATGTTCCTTGACAATAAGATAAATAAATAAATAAATTAGGTATCAGGGACGTAGTCATAATTTTTTATGAATTTTAAATATAACCTTAGCGTATGTATCTTCCATAGTGAAAACTTTTTGCCCTTGAATTGTTTATGACAATATTTTAAAAATAAATATGCATTGCCTGGGTGCCTTTAGAACTACCTTGACTTAATATATTTATAAAACAAATTGATTGATTGACAATTAGTTTAATATCTAGCTAAATATCTAACGATCTTAGTGATCACTCTATTACCTCGTGTAACTTCTGATAGGACATGGCGTATATGTAACCAAATTTTTCTATGTCCGAATATCTGATAATTGAATTTTCAACAGCGTTAAACTTATCAATATACATCAAAGTTTCAGAAAAAATTTAAAATTTAAAGCAAAAATTCAAAATATTTACATGACACTAATTGACTTACTGCTGCTGTAGTCCCCTCATTAATTATAACTTTGGCAAAATATTGAAATTATCGTTCTAATTAAAAATTAAACGAAAAGTTTGGTAAACAATTCTGAGGAAAATTCCTAAAATTCTTGCCTTAATAAAAGCTTCACTGAAATTGACCAAAAAATAAAAAACAAAAAATGCAAAAAAAAAGAAGAATATATTGCTTGTCACTCACTTTCGAAGACAGTTATCAGATGTGAAAAACTTATTGCCACAGGGTGGATAGTGTTAGAGCATTCATGTTCGCCATGGCCATGGCGAAGGTGCAAGTTGCTGAACTGTAGTGAATTAATTAATCCACCGCCTTCCTCATTCACGTTCACAATCTTTATTTCCTCCTTCTGCTGAATGCAGAGACAACGACAGAATGACATAGTGTCGCTTGGCATTGTGAGGCGTTCATCATTTTATATTCACATCGTAAAGGGAGCACCCACAGCTATCAGTAGTTTATTTCAACTCCTCCGCCATCTGCCGCCCTTCAACCGTTGTGAAACGTAGACGTGACACGTTCTGTTTGTTGTCGCCCTACGATATTATTGTAATGGTTGTTGTTCCTCTCCATTTTTTGTTGTTGTATGTGTAAGAAAGCGAAACGCTTGACTGTTCTGTGTTATTGCCTCATCTTCGCTTGCTTTGCGTAATTTTCTAATCTCGTTTGCACAGCAATCAGCATGAATTAGTCGACTGGACTGGACTCGTCGCCGTTGTCAACTGATGTTCGCGTTAACTGTGGATTTGTCTCGATGTGTGTGTGCGTGTGAGTCGAAATGTATGTGTGTGTGTGTGTGTGTGTCATTGCTGCGAGAGAACATTAGATATATTGCTTTCGAGCTTAAGTTTAATTGCGTCCGGCCAATGGATTACAGAGTGTCGTGTCGTACAATGGGCGTTGATTAAATTTAATTCGTTTGTGTGCTTGTGAAATTTGTATATAAATGAGTGTGTGTGTGTGTAAGTGTGCATATCTGCTATTGATAATTCATATCGACGCTTGTTAGTTACTGAAGTTTGTTTGCAGCTAAGGCGGTGCATTCCAATCATTAAAACGAATCATACGCGGTATCTAATGAGTGCAGATAAGGTCTCAGCGTCTCATTTGTGTTTTAATGGACGTTGGTAGAGCACTATATATGTCTTTGTGGTTGGTTTTTCTTATTGGCATGTAGTTTGTAAATTATCATTTAAAAGTCGCTTGATTTTTTTTGCTTTTTTTTTGTTGATTCGAGCCCTACTGTCCCCATTATAAAAACTTTTTTTCAATATCGGTTATAGCACTAGCATATTTATTATTATCAATATCTGTCTCGCGTCATGTTTTTTCTTATCCGTGAAAATCGAATATGTTATTTTATGTTCAAAATTATCGCACACGTATTTTCCCTTTCAGCCAAATACATTTTTTTCGATTTCGATATTCGAACTTCTCTAAAACCTGACCGATTTTAATAATTCAACATGCAAATGTTTGAAATAAGAAGGAAAAAGGTGGCAACTCACGTCCAAATAATTTTTGCTCCGGAAAAATTGAAAAATACACTTTTTATTTAAAAATTTAATTTCTCAAAAGTGTACATTTTAATTTTTTTTTTTTTTTTTTCAAATCAGAATGAATACACTTTAAAATGTGTTTTGACAAAGCGGCTGTTAGCCAAAAATAATTTTTTGTTCAAAAAATATCGAAATCATTTTTTTTTTTTGCTCAAATAAAAATATTCGTGTCTGATCATTTTGACCAAGAAACTAAAATATTCTAATTTCGTGGAAAAACAAACACATGACCCTAATAGATCGGGTGTATTAAAATGGAAAGGCTGTGTAGTAATTATCATATATGCAGTTATCGACATCTATGGCTCTATAAGACCCCAGCCATATATAGTAGAATACATTAATAGCGACTGACGTTGATATTATTTGTTTTTAACGAAAATAATTATTATTTTGACATCTTCGAATGGAAAAATTAGTGAGAAGATTTCGTTCAAAACAAAATTCAACTATCATACGAAACATTTTCGGCACATTCTAACCAAATTGCATTGAATGCTTGAATCAAGTTTGATGGTTCATTTGAATTTTTTTTAAATTAAATTTTTGTGATTTTTATTTGGCAATCATTCTCGATATTTTCTGAGATAAATTTTTTTCTACCATGCCAACAACAACAAATGTTATTACATTAATCAACAGCAACAATATGATTGATATTTGGTGCTGTTGTTATTGTCTTCGCCGACAAGTTTGTGGCGTTTATTATAGTTTTATGATCAATAAAATTGAAATCCAATATAGCGATCAAACGAGACGGGAGAATTTTAGATACATTGCATACCCAAAAGCACTGTCGTAAAATACGTGGTCCGCACAATAATATAATAATATTCATATGTCTATGATTTTTCGGCCTGTTTTTATTAAACGATAATATTAATTTGTGAGCTCAAGGCCAGTGTATAAGGAAAAGTATATTGGAAAAAAGACGACAACTGTCAGGAAAAATCATAAGGCCGAAAAATCATAGACATATGAATATTTGAAACGGACGAGCACGGCCAAAACGTAACAACAATTCTAACAATATTCTAAAAATAGAATTTGTTTTACACAACAAAAATTAAAAACCACAAATTCACTTTTATAGCGGCAAACTGTCGTACTTGAATTGTGTTGGTAGGACATAAGGAAAAGTGGTAAAAAGCAACAGCAGCTTACATGCCGGCTTTGGTCCATTGGCTACGCACTTGCCCAGCAAGTCGTAGGTTGTTGGTTCGAGTGCCGGTGAAGTCATGAAAGAAATCTGATGAGGAGATGTGGTGATCTCCGAAATAGCTATAATTTCTACCACTCCTGATAGTTGTCGTCTTTTTTCCAATATACTTTTCCTTATACTACACTGGCCTTGAGGTCACAAATTAATATTATCGTGTAATATAATAATATTTCAAAAAATTTAAAGATTTTTATTGATTAAAATAAAAACAAAAAGAAATAAGCAAAATTTTGAGGCACCTCACTTATTTTCTAAGTTTTTGATTTTTAAAGACTTACTACCCTATTTAAATTCCTCGTAGCAACATGCTTTAGTAAAAGATTGAATTACCTAGTTGTTGTACGATTTCCATTATTCTCGTTATTATGTTTACTGACTTCAAATGTAAAAGCAATACGAAATTTGGTAGAGTTTGATAACGTATTTTATGCAGAAAGCTAACGGTTGTAACTTTTATTAATTAATTAATTTTTAGTTGTTTTTTTTTTTTTGAGTTATATTTTTTTGTTTAAAAAGTAATAGTTGTTTCTTGAGTTTCACATTTTGCTCCGAAAGTAAGGCTTAATTTGTGTGGAAAAAATTCTACAAATTAAGCTTTATTTTATGAAAGTTAAAAAAAACCCAAGGAATAAAGATTAGTTTCGGGGCAAAACATAAAACACAAGAAATAACGATTGAACTTGCTTTTTTTAAAATAAGATTAAAAAAATGAAAATCAATGTACCTAAATGCAGTCCTGGTTACAAAGAGTATATCACTTTCCGTATGATTTTTTGGGTTTCAATTTGTGGGCGAGTAAGTATTTACTCTGAAGTTTCCCTTGTACGAAGTGTTGTTGAGATACCTTAATATTTATTTACTATATCGTTTGCTATAGACTGTTACAAATTATAATTCCCTCGGCCCTAGTGTGCTTGGGTATAAAATTGATTTTAGAGAAAAATAATGCTGAAAATGAGAAAAGAAAAACAAGAAATAATTTTTCAATGACCAATTTGCACCAGCCCAACCTCATTTTGAAGGAACAATGAAGGACAATCAGATGGGATTAATACGAGAGTTGCTATTTAATTATCGAGGTAGATAAATAAAAAGCAGTATTAGTAATGATAAATGGTTTAGTTAGTTTCCATGCTCTCCATACATACGTTTGAAGCAATTTTCGAAATAATTTTTTGACTCTTAAGGCGTGAGTTAAAAAATCCCTACAGTCGGATGCGAGAGGGGCAATATTCACATTACCATCTCGACTATAGTTTTTGATGTAGAGTACTGAAGAAATTTCAATGTATGCACATAAAAATCCTGTCAAAAGATTTACCTTAAATTGCAAAATTACCATTTCTGCAAAAAAAAAAAATTGAATTTGTACATCGCTTTAGGGTTCCCAAGGTCTCTTTATCATTTTTCTACTTGCGCGAATATAAAGAAATGATTGAGTGCCAGGTGAGAATTCTGTGGCGTATAATTCATCAAATCGATGTTTTAAATACCCAAAAACATTTTTGTTTGAACTGATGTGAAAATTTCTGAATTTGAATTGCACGATTCGAAATTCAAAATCGGAAATCTGAGTTTGAAATGTAATTTTCTGAATTTGAATGACGACCTTATGAATTTTAAATTGAAATTCTGATTTCGATTTGTACTTTTCTGAATTTGAAATGTACATAAGTTCTGAATTCGAAATGGAAATTCTGAATTTGAATTAAAATTTTCTGAATACTCATGACAAGTTTCTGAATTTGAAATGGAAATTCTGACAATGAAATAGAGATTCTGAAATTTAGTCGTAATTTTCTGAATACTAATTACAATTTTCTGAATTTGAAATAAAATTTCCGAACTTGAATTGAAATTTTCTGAATTTGAAGTAGAATTTGTTGAATTTAAAATGAAAACTCTGAATTTGAAACAGAAATTCTGAATTTGAAACGGAAATTCTGAATTTGAAACGGAAGTTCTGAATTTGAATTGTAATTTTCTAAATATGAAGTAGAATTTACGGAATTTGAAATGAAGTTTCTGATATTGAAATGGAATCTGGACTTAAATTTTAATTTTCTGAATTTCAACTGGTAGTCTCTATATTTGAAATGTAAACTCTAAATTTAAATTGGGAGTTTCTGAACTTGAGTTATAATTTTCTGAATATGTACTACAACTTTCCGAACTAAAACTGAAAAATACACAGTCGAAATAACATTCAAATAATTATGTTTGTATTATCCGCTTTCTCGAGTTTCTTCTCTTATAAAAGTATTATCTGTTCAAGGCTTTTTAGATTAGAAACAAAAAAAAAAATTGTAAGTAATAATTTTGGCTTTTGTTTATCTATAAATTCTTTGACAAATTTGAGTTGGAAAACGTTTTTTATAAATTCTTTGACAAATTTTAGTTAGAAAACCAAACAATACTCAAACGGTTTGTGGCATCATCTGATCATGTCCCTCAATTACTTACGATTCCCCAACAAGGTGAACTGCTCAATGGGAATTCTTGTTTTATTTTTTAAAACACAATCTAATTGAAATCTGATATTCAAGAATTTGTGTGAATAATTTAAGCCCCCTCTCAATTTTTTCATATGCAAATAATATGCATCGCATTGTGTTGATGTAATGGTATTTAAAGAAAGAAAAAAAAAATGTTTTTAAAACCTATAAATATTTCAATAATAGAAAGCTAAAAAAAAATTGCAACGTTTAGAGCTGCCTGCAACTCCAAAACTTTTCCTATTAAAACGCTTACAAAGTTAGCCTCCCAAAAAATATTTCTCCAAATGCACTTCAAACTTTGCCATTTTTAATGTTTTCACTCAAACTGCATTACATTCTGTGCCAGTTTGTTTCATCGTCCTCCTCGCTCCACCTCTTCCTCTTTGCCCCAAATACCGGCCGTTGTTTTTTTTTTTGTTTTTTTTTGTTTGTCTCTTTTCCAGCCAGTAGAGGCATTCTATAAGCGTAATTGAACTTCAGCTATGACTACAATTAAAACTAAAAACAACAACAGTTATAAAAACAGTAGCGATTGCAACAACTACCAGCAAATAACAACAATAAAAACAAAAAAAAACAACAACAAAATCGAAATTTGTGGGACGTTTCGCAGCATGAAAGTTTCTAATTGAAAAATTTTAATTGTTATAATAACGACCCGAAAAAGTGATTCTCAAAAAGGTTATGAACGACGGACAGAAGCAAAGAAAAAGAACAAAACAACAAAACAAATACGATAGCATTTACTTAAGGGACCATTATCTACACACAAACATACAAAGAACTTCGAAGTATATACATAGCAACTGCAATCGTAAATCGAGTTATTGCGGCGTTGAGGGTAAAAGTATTTGCAAATTTGCACATTTTCACCCACTTAATTTGTGCATTCAATGGATTTTGTGTGCAATCAATACCCGATTATGAGCCATCAGTGGAGAGATCGGCTGCCGTAGCGGTGGAGGCAATGGACGCGCAGTTGCACCACGAGAGCAGTTAATGCAGATGTAGCGAGGCCCAATGTGCATTTTATTTCGAACACCACAAAATGCCACCCGCTCCCACTACCCCTCCCTAACCACTACAACGCTGCGAAAACTTTGTGCATTTGTCCTGGTGATGCGATTTTCCAGCGCTTACATTGGGCTTAAAGATAAAGTTTTTCCAATGTCTTTTCGTACCCAGGAATTTCTGCTACGAGAGTAACTGCAAGTGCATGGAGGGAATGAGTGGAGTGTTTTGGTAGAGGTGAAAACTTACTTGTTTTTCTTGGCTGTCAGGCAGCAAAGATTTTTATTCAAGATTTCAATAATTGGTAGATTATGATCGAAAGTTCAGCAAAAGCGCAAAATAGCGATAATTTTTAAAGTTTACACTTTTCGAATTCAAGGGTTTTATTTGGAAATTCATGAAAAGAATGTTGGCAACAGGATGATTGTGTTTTGTATGGAAATAAGCAAAATTGTTATTTATATTTACTTATTTGAGTAGTTCAAAATGTTTTTAGTTGTATTGGAACTCATATTGTATTTGTAGTCGCCGTGGAGATAATTGTCGTTATTTATAATATTATTAATAATTTTAATAAAAAATATGTTTAAAATAATGGAAATTAAAAAAAAAAAACACAGCAAGTAACATTTTCATACATTTTATGAAAATCAAATAGCATTATAATAGTGGCCAGAGATAGACCAATGCAAATCAATTAAAGAAGACTCGAATATCGGGTAGAACTAAACTTTAAATACGCGGCTCATGTTTTTATCTGAAATAATTAGCAGTGTGTCATAAAACCAGTTACTATAATATTTTTTTATAATTTATATAAATAAAACAAATAGAAAATAGTATAATTTTAACATGCCGCGCCCGTTTTTTTTAATTTTCATTTTCAATCACAGGTAATACTTACTTACTCACGTATTCGACGTCGCAAAGACGTAGAGGTCCATAAATCTTTCGGAGCATCTTCTCTCGAACACTCCAAATGGCATCTCATCCGATGCTGACAGTGTCCATGCTTCTCCGCCGTACAATAGCACGGGCATGATGTGGAACTTTTCGTTCGTCGAGCCCATTTGCCTACTCAGCCCAGAGTTTCACTTGTTGGCAAGATAGCTTCTACGTTGGATTTCCAGGCTGGAGGACGGGGTCGTATGTAGATGTGCAGGCAAGTGGGTAAAATCACTGATCGCCATTCACCTGGAAGTGACCAGATCGATTCTTCTGCATGCAGCTCACACAGCTCACAGCTTCCGGGAGATTTCACCCAAGCATCCTCTGGGTAGCTCCAGAACAGTAGCACACAATTCCACAAGAAGTCGCTGGAACTATTGTAGTGACATTAAAGTGTTTTGTCACTAGTCACGGGCACGTAATAGGGACGTATCTATTACGTTCTTACGACCAAAACGGGGAGTAATATTTTGGTAACCACATGGTTCTAGCGACATTCCTGTTAGCTGACGGGCAACGTTCTACTAACGTTATGGCTACGTAGCACCGATGTCGAAACGTGGTGGCTGCGACCTTCAGGAAACTTTACACTCGTACCTCTCTTTTGAATTTATTACTTGATTTTTCGCGCAATTCAACTTCAAAGTAAGAAACCAAAACTGGTGTCGCTCCAACGTTCTCCGTTCAAGGGCCTACCAGGGTTTTGCCGCGTCCGTTCATCAGTAGGTGCAGCTGCGAGCGGACGTTTGACTTGTGGCAAGCGATCGCTATATATGTATGTAAATGTGTCCAAAATTAAAAATGCCCCAGAATCTGATTGTGCGCTGGGCTTGGTACCCGCCACGTAAAAAACAGCTGGCAATGACAAATTTTAATAAAAAAAAAAACCTAGGATTTGCCGCAAACCGACGGTTGCATATTTATTGGGTTCGTAGCCATAAGGGAGTGTAAGAAAATGGAATGGGATCTGAGATCGCCAAAAGCGTTATTGGTTTTAAGCAATCAAATGAAATAACAAGACTTCTGAAACACTAATATAACGAAATGGACGAACTTATGGAAAGATAACCTTCAAAATTGCAAAAATTATATGATAGAACAATGAAGCAGAATATAATCGCGTTCGGGTAGCGTAGCACTATAGCGAAAAAGTGTAGAATCATCGTCAGTATGCTAACAGGCCACAAAATTTTAGTGGTGCCTGCATGGAAGATGAGAATTACCGACATTGACACCTGCACGAAAGGAAACTTTGAAACATCTGCTATGGTCATGATCCGCGTGGATGAAAGCACAACTGAAGTGCATGGGACCTCTCAATTCGAGAACCTATGTAAACGAAATTGTAAAGAAAGAGCTTAGAGTAGAGCACGACCGAACCCCAATTTTTAAGACTGAACCGAACCGAACTTCGACTGATTTCGGCCGAAGCCGAATCGAAGGGTCCTAAATAGTGAGAAATCAATGCATGTTTTTAAGTTATAATTTTTTTAAGGTACTAAAAAAGCTACTTACATTAGCTTAAATAAAATAAATTTTACATTACATAAACAAATCTACGCATATGTAAACATATTTTTGTAGGAATAAAAATAAATAACTTATATTTTTTTACCTGTATCACTGAACAATTGCTCTCTAGATACACTCGATGGAAGAGCAGATCGGAATATTAAAACAATTTTTATCAACAGAAAATATGCTATTCAAAAAGTATTCAAAAATCTCACAATTTCATGTCAACAGGTGTTCATTGAAAAAAGTGTCCAATTCGGGATGAATAATTGCGAAAGCCTAATTTAGCGTTTTTTTTTATACAATTTTTATATCAATAAAAAATTACAAATGTTCGGCCAAAGTTCGGTTGATTTTTCTTTCGATCTAAGCTGAACTGGAATCGAGCTGAAATTTATTAGCCGACCATGGCCGAAACCGAAGTACGATTGTTCTTTAGCTAAAAGCATTACTGAACTTCGGAAAAAGTATTGATATTTTCATTGATGTCCATCTGGTAACACTGCCGATCAGAATGACTTTGGTTAAGCTCTGTTAAACACTTTTGATCGTAGTTATCGCAATATATTCTATTATATACAAAATTTCATACAAAATAATTTTTTTTTTTAAACCAGTGAAATTGATATAAGTTCGAATTATATACAAAAATTTAAATGTGTTGGATATATTTTGTACTCCTATGCGAGTTCTATTGAAAACAAAAAAAACCCCTAACCCTCCTTGGGTAAGTAAAATTTTGTTTTGTAGTTACACACTCAATTCTAACTACTTACTATTCGTATAATAAAATAAACTTTGGTTAAAAACTCTCATCAATATTATCCATCAACTCTTGAGCTGGCTCTTCTTTCCTTGATTTGAGGAATTCAACAAATTTTTTCTAATTTAAATGAAAAGTGTTTGACATAATTAGTTTACTTTGCGTACCGTAAGAAGCACTCGGCGACCATCGAACCCACCGCTATAAGGGAGAATGTAAAAAAAAAATTTTACGCTACGTGCATATCTACTCACATACATACATACATAAATAGAAAGATGTACATATATACACTAATACACATACATCTGTACATCTACAACATGGCCAGGTGTGAATGCAAATTCAATTCACTTAAAATCCATTAGAGAGGTAGTGACTTTTAATTACATATTCTGGTTAGCTGCCGGGCAAATCAACACACATACATAGATACAAAAACATATATTAACACACACTACTATAAAGCACATAGCTATTTCAGTATATAAATATGTTTGTTTAGCTATCTACTCGTAAAAGAATTTGTATTTTGCAAATGTGTTTCAAAACCAGAAAGGGAACTATATTTTGTTTTTGGTATTGAAAAGGGGGGGCTTGCCTAAGATATACATATCAAAATTAATTTTTTTAACCGTAGAACAGTCTTGGGGGTCGTTTTCGATCAAACTTACATTTTAAGCTACAAACTAACTACTTCAGATTTAATATATTTATCCAATACTCTGTGACTTTGTTGCTGGGTGGGTAAAGCATTGAAAAAGTTTAATAAAAGCAATATTTTTACAAAATATTTTAACTAAATATTGACTTGAGCTCTATCGATCTTAGGGTCGTTTTCGACCGACAATAGTTTTTATATGTATATTTAGGAGTTTTAATTCTTGCAGGTGTTTATAAGTAAGTTATTTCATGCGTAAATTATTTTGATTCACTTGAGTACTAATTTTCACAGATCGAAGAATGAACGTGTGGAAGATTTGTTTGATGAAGATTATGGTCGGCCGATATTTAGAAGTATTATGTCCCTACGCACATTTCTGTATGTAACAAAAGTCCTTAGGTTTGACGACACAGCTAATCGCAGAAGAAATCAACTCTCATCAAATGATAAATTCGCACCGATTCGTGAATTGTGGGATAAATGGGTTGATTTGCTTCCAAATTTGTATAACCCTGGTGAATACGTCACTATTGATGAACAATTGTTGGGTTTTCATGGCCGTTGCGCATTTAGGCAGTACATGCCGAGCAAACCTGAAAGGTATGGATTAAAATTTTGGATGCTTGCGTGTGCTAAAACTTCTTACGTATGGAACATACAGCCCTACTTGGGAAGATCGACGGGTGCTTTACCGGAGCGTAACCAGGGCCAACGCGTAGTATTAGATTTGATTCGGGATTTAAAAGGCCACAATATAACGATGGACAATTTCTTTTCGTCATATGAATTAGGTCAAAAACTGTTGGAAAAAAAATTGACAATGGTTGGAACGTTGCGAAAAAATAAGCGGAGTATTCCACCTAAACTCTTGTTGGAAAAGCAGCAACCTCTTTTTTCCTCCTCTTTTGCCTTTGCAACAAACACTACATTGGTTTCGTATATCAGCCATAAAAATAAATGCACAATTGTTCAGAGTACATTATACCATTCATCTGATGTTGGGCCTGAACCCAAAAAGCTTCCAGCAATAATAAAATATTACAACGAAACGAAGGGCGGTGTTGATAATGCTGACAAAATGTTATCAGGTTACAGTTGCGAACGAAAAACAAAACGCTGGCCGATGTGTGTTTTTGCCAACATAGTGGATATTTCTGCGCTCAATGCTTATATTATATATAAAGAATATAATCATGAATTTTTAGATAAGCATGGCAAACAATCGCGTTAAAAGTGTTTGCATAATCTTGGTATAAATTTAGCAGTGGAATATATGAAGCATAGACCAAGAGGTACACGAAATAAGTTTTCTCAGTCACTAAAACGAAAAATAATTGATGCCGACTCACCAGCCGTAAATTTTTCTGCTGGCCCATCATCTAGACAACCTTTAACAATACCACCACAAATTAAAAAACGTGGAAGATGTACAATGTGTGTCCAAGAAAAAGCGGACACAAAAGAAAACAAGTTTGAATTAGTCTGCTGCATATGCGAACAAAATGTTTGCAAAAATGTTCACAATAGAAATATTTGTGTACAGTGTTTAAAAAATTATTAAAAAATTGTTTCCCTTATTATTGAATAAAAATATGAGTTTTAAACTTTTCTTTTATAAATAAAACTTTGTATGATTTTTGCATTCATAATAAAATAGTCAGGGTCAAAAACGACCCTAAGGTTGTTTACGTCGTAAAAATTAAAGACTGTTCTACGGTTAATAAAGAAAAACTTTCAATCACCCTCAAACCAAAATTATATTTAATTTAAAAAAATACAACCAGTTTTTTGTGGAAATTTTTTAGTGTAGAAAATGCTTGCTTATAATTTATTGTTTGACCTTTTTTTTGAATAAATGTTGCCCATCCTGAAATGTTCGTTTTTACACCTTGGCTCATTCAAAATATCTTAGACTCTGATGTATATTTTCCGTCATCCCTTCTTAAGTTTGGTTTGGAGACAAACGGTTTTCTGTGTTGTGTCATTTTCAGTGTAATTTTTTATTCTCTCTGTCGGAAAAATAGTAGATCAAAAAGAAACATCTCTTGACTCTGATATTTTCTTGATTTAAAATGCTCTCTCTTACTTAATTTTTGGACGTTTCGTTTGTGTTTTTAGTAGCTGGTACCATTCGAAAATGTTAAGTGATGCCGAGGCCCTTTCCACGTGGCCATATCAATACGTGCTGTCTTTTTCTTCCATTCGCAATAAATGACCTAACCTAACGTAGCGGCTGCATTTTATTTCGCTGGACTATGTCTATGTCGCCATATTTCTCTAAAGTGCGCATAACCAATTCTATTATTCAAAACCTCGATTTTCGGATATCTCGCTTTCTAATTTAATTCTTCGTATAGAATTTGAATTTTATTGAAATATATTTTTTAAAATTTTCTTACTGTTATATGAGAGGTAGGAATGATAGTTTTCTGATTTCTTTAATTTTCGATGATATGGTTATTGTGTTAAAGTACCGAATTTGTAGAGTTTTGCTGGGCTGAAAAACTTTAGTCCCAGTCCAAATTGGAGCAAATTACCTTTTATAAAATGGTTTCGCTTTTAATTAATTTTTTTTTTTTTTTCGCTAAATACCGTTATACGGACGTGGTTATTATACAATTTCGTTCATTTTCAGTGCCAACTTACCTTGGATCGAGAGCAATGTGTGTACCAAAATTTTCACGGATGGATATTGATGTAAAATGTAATGGGAGACAGAGAAAAAAAATATTTTGCTTTTTTTATTTTTACAATATCTATTAATTTTTTTTTTAAAGATTACCCAAATTATGTATTAATAAAAATAGTATGGACACAAAGAATATTACGGAGGCTAATAAAATGAAAAAAGATTCCAATCAGCCAAGTCACTGCATCCGGTCTGAAAGGATGTTTTCAAGAGCCATTTTACTTGGGTGATTGGAAATGTCTAGATCTTTCTTCGCTGTGCTTCTTGTAATTCAAAAAACTTTAGTTCTTCTTCTTTTATTTTTTATACTAGAAATAACCCCAACAATATACCAACTGTGGTATTGTGGCTTTTCGGATAAAAAATGCATTGTGAAGAATTCTTTCAAAACAAAATTTAAATATTTTGATATAATTCTTCCTTATGATATATAAATATGACCTTATTTTTATTCAGCAGATTTTTTTTTGTAAATCCTTGCATAATGTTTGTTTTGTGATTTTTATATTCTCGATCTCATTTGGTCGATATTTTGTGTTGTGCATTTTTCCAATTAAGTTTCATCGTAATTTTTAACTTTTATTTTCTGCTCAATTTTGATCTATTCTATTTTGATCTGTGACTTTCATTTTTTCAATCAAACATAAACCGTATTCTGGACTTAAAATATTCCGACCGTATTTGATCGAATTTTTTTGGGTTATTTTTTCAATTATTGTTACCGCCAATGATTTTTTTTTTTTTTTTGATTTATGATCAACAAATCTTTAATCCAAGAATAGAACACACAAAATATCAATTAACTTTGATTGAAGAAATAGATTGGCTTTTATAAAACTTTTGACTGTTAGAGTAATAAGAACAATAAAAAATAAAATGTGATCTTCATTTATATCATTTATTATTTTGATGTTTGCCAGAGGATAACCGAACTACAAATTTTATAAAAATACGAGCTTTTATCCCGGCTTCCCTCGTATGACATTCGGTTTAACTCCATATATGTATTTGAATATAACAGAAAATAAGAAATAAGTAATTTTACTAAATGTCACAACTTTTAGTTAATTCTAAATTTTTACTTAAAAAAATTAAGCTTTTCAAAAAGTGGCAACTTTTTTTTAAAAACTGTTTGTATGAGAACTCATACAATGAACTCTAAATGCCGAACTTTTAAAACCCTCATGGCAATATTTCATTTAGCTTATTATAATTTTAATTAAGTTTTTAAACAAGTGGCAACCCAGAATAAACATATTTTTTAAATTTAGATTTCTTAAACTTTTAAGTTTGACATCCATATTGTAAAATTTCATTTGAGTTATTGTTTTTACTTAATTTGCGTCTAAACAGATGGCAACCTTCTTTCAAAATATTTTCAAAATGAATGCCTTTCCATTTTGCAATGTTTGTTTTCGCCGACTTCTTTAATTGAGTTTAAGCTTTTAGAAGGTGGCAACTCCCTTCAAAAACGGATATATATGTATATAAATATATAAAAGTGGCAGTTTCTTTTTAAAAACTGTTTGTATGAGAACTCATACAATGAACTCTAAATGACGAACTTTTAAGCCTATTTCCTTTGAATTCCTTCCCGTTTTCGTTTCAGATCCTTATGGCAATATTTCATTTAGCCTATTAAAATTTTAATTAAGTTTTTAAACAAGTGGCAACGCTGTACACACATATTTTTGAAATTAAGATTTCTTAAACTATAAACTTTTCAGTTTGACATATAACATTCATTTAAATTATTGGTTTTCTTAATTGACGTTTAAACAGGTGGCAACCTTTTTTTCAAAATATTTTGAAAATGAAGCTCTCCTTGCCTTCCCATATTGCAAAATTTGTTTTCGCTAACTACTTCAATTGAATTTGAGCTTTCAAAAAGGTGGCAACTCCACTTAAAAACTTTTTATAAGAATACATATGTGTCAGATTTTATCCAGATCTGTCCAGACGTCAATTAGCAATTATGATTTAAAGTCAAGTATTCAGCTGTAATTGATTTGAACTGAAAAAACGAAATGTGCGCCTACAGACCACCTGTTGAGAACTTTTTCCTATTTTCTCGTTTTTTAAACCTTTGTATAGCAATTACGAACAAACCCGCAGTAGCAAGTATCAAGTTGGGTCCAGTCCGGCATACAACCTAGCGTTAGAACTCCAGAAATGGCAAAGAAAATGCGCAGGCAAATTCGGCGAAATTGTTCTATAAAAAAAAAATTGAAGATGTGTGCTTTTAAAAGAAAAGCTAATTAATGGCCTGCTAAAGCGTGAAACAAAAATGAGAGCAAGAGTAAGAGGTCAGAGCTGGTACAGAAGCGATTTTACGGATTTTATTTTAGTTGAAAGGCCGTCCTCTGCTCGGATCTGAATTCATTAGATTACTGCAGATAAGGCTACATATTCAACTAAATGAAGAAATAATGGTTTAGAATAAAGTAAAATGAGTGACAAAAATAAGAATACCATAAGTTTTTTTTTTTTTCAAAATCCTTAGCTGTATTTTATTTTCCAACAAAAATTTGTTATCGATTTTTAATCTGACGGCAACTTATTTAGCGAACACTTTAGTTTGGTAAATAGTTCAATTATAGGATAAAACTTCATTTAGTTGCAAAAGCAACCCTATTGGGATCTTTCATGAAATCTGCGCTATTTAAGAATGGAAAATATTTGTGCTACAAATTTTAGGCTGATGTATTTATATATTCAAAAGTACTATGCAAATAAAAACAAATTAGATCTTAAACCGATATTTCCCATGTCTTTTCTTCCGGCCCATTCACAATAGCGCAGTTTTTTCCCCTTTCCAACACTACATCCCAGGTCGGATATCATTTTACCGAGTTGACTCAAGTCGCATATTTTTCCGAGTTAGAGTTTTTGCCTTACATACAATTCCCGTTATCTTCGCTAGTATTATTTTGCAACTAGGTTACAAAAGAACGGACCTTATGTAGATGTTTCAGATCATCCAATTCACATAATGAAATATTTATTCAAAAAAAAAAAAAAGAAGATCATTGGACAGTAGTGAGTTTTAGAAATTCTTGTTAGGTACTTACAAAATCTATTCAACGAACAAATTTTTGTTTTTGTTGCAAATTTACTAACTAATGATGGCTTCTAAGTACACGAAGTCTCCATTTTGTAAAAGAAACAGCAGTCAAAAATGAACGCGGTGCCCAGGCGGGAGAACATTAGTAGTATGTATATTAAATATACCGGAAAGTAAGTTTTTGAATAGAGCACCAATTTTCAAACCATTTTAAAAAAATTGCAAGCATTTCAAACACCTTTCCATAAATATAAATATCGACATAAGTATGTGTAAAACTGTTTTGAACTGTTTTTTATATTACAGCACGTAAATATGAGAATTGAGATTTGGTTTTGAGGTATACATATGTATATATGTATACAAATATATATGTATGCATCATGTACAGGAGTACTAAAAAAAACTTCAGCACATTTTCCATGCACCGCAGGAATACCCCCCCATCTGTGGTTACCTACCTGTCTGGCAATCGCCTTAAAAGCGCGTTTTCATTCAACACACTCTCTTTATTTTTGATATTTGTAGCGTTTTCTGCACCAAACTGCGCACAAACTGCATTTCCGATAAAATCGAATGGTTGCAAATACGAGTATCCACAAAGTATTCGTATGAATTGTATTTTTATTTTCAGTTCTCGCATTGCAGCCGTTATATGCATCGGTAGCGAATGTTTAAAAAACACTTGAAAATGCAATGAAATCCAGGTATTCCTCAGTTGGGATTTAATGGTGAGATTTGGTTGCAAATCATGAAAAAAAAAACAGAAATTGAATGTCGGTTGTAGCGGCGCACTTCGAAATACGTGTGTTTTTTCAATAACCACCTGCCTTAAATAGCGTTTTATGAAAGAGAGAGAGAGTATTTCAAACTAAATTGTAACATTTATATTCAAATGTAGGAGTACTTTTACGTTAACAAGTTTTTTTTTTAAACCAGAAAAGAATGAGCTGATGAATTGCCAACTGAGTCATATGAATATAAAAAAGAAGCGCTGAATCTATTTGATTGGCCCTAGAATTATAAACATAATCCTGAATTACGTAAATGATAATCATGCTTGAAATTACTCATGTATTTTATAGGTTATTTTAGAATAAAAGTAAAAATACCAAAATTTAAAATAAGTTTATATTTATTTACAATATTATAAAAAAAGAATTAAATATATTAAGTAATCATCCAAGTGGTTGGAGTTTAGTCGATATGATATGACAAGGTACACCCCAATCGAATAACTTGGATATCTTGAGCTCGTCCGAATTAGAGCGAGACTCCTGTGAGCTGCGAAGAAAACTCTACGAGGGCAAAAGAGAAAGAGTTATTTTTCTGTGCAAATGTAGACAAGTTTTCGATTAGGACAAAATGTAAAGATTAAAACATTGATTCAAAAATTATCACTTTTTCATTTTCTAATACAATTTGTTTTAATTTGTTTTATTTTCTTCATTAAAAATTGTAAATATTCAACGATTTTTTATATGGAATCAAATGAGCGACATCTTTAACAAAAAAAAAATCGCCAAAAACCAATAGTGTGTCCTAGTTACTTCAAAGCTGCACTTTACTGCACTAAAAATAAGTCGACTACAAATTTTTGCAAATACTTTTTAGGAAACCTTATTAAAAAGTTCGAAAGTTTTACGAAAGTTTGTTGAACATTTTTTTTTAGCATTGCATGAAGGTAAGCACTAGATCAGCGTGATTTTTTTTAATACTCAGAATATTTTTGTTATAAAAATATAGTTAATTCTATATAAGTCCAAAATTCAAACTTTGTACAGAATTGTGTAAATTAAAAAAAAATTGTTGCAAAATTTTAAAATTTTAAAAAAAATGTTGAGTTTGATGTTTTCTAGTCCCGTTAATTTAATAAATTGCAAGTTTCAAGAGGCTTAAAACTACCTGTGAATTTTGATATGTTTTTGCAGAATAAAATAAATTTTGGTATGGAAGATCCAAATCAACATAGGGAATGTTTAGTCACTTAAAACTTGCACTTTACTAAAATTGAAAAATATCGATCAAATTTGATCGAAAAAATAAAAATCACAAAATAACGACTGTGCAATCATTAAAAACAAAACATCTTCTAACTAAAAATATGTTCAGATTTGCAGAGCAAAATGATACCGTCGATACATCGAGTTTTGTTTTGAACGAATTTTCCTCTACCATTTTTATTTTTATTTCCGAAAAAAATCAATATAACGTTTATTTTCGGTCCACGATCTGGACATATGTCTTCCAAATTACTGCGCCAAAATTTAACGACACTCTCGAAAAGTTTGAATCAACTATCAGCCAGAGAATAGAAAAGCTTGAAAAACTGCATACTAATAAATAAAAATTTAAAAAAGTAATATCTGGTATAAAAAATTGCAGGCTTTTTTGCTTTTTTATAATCATTAGGTATTTTTTAAAATTTTTATTTTTCTGGCTTGGTATGATATTTACCTTGATTACGCCCTAGAATAATCCAGTTTGTATTTTTATATGTTCCATATGTATATTAATTATTCCAAGTATTTTAATATTCTGTCAAAGAATAAAGTCTTCTTTTCTAACATCTAAAGTGTTCTTATTGTTTTACCCTTGCACCTGACTTGATGCAAATAATATGCGCTTTGTACATTTATTATCACTATGATATCCGCTTTATTCACTTGGACACAAACTTCTGCTAATACTTAGGCATTAACTTATATGTGTATGTAAATATATATGTATGTATGCTTGTATGCTGGTAGTAATAAAATGAATTTAAAGCGTCCGCTTTTTTTCAACTGTCAAAAGCGTGAGCTGTCAAGGCAAAATGATCAACAGTATTAAAATGTAATAAAAAAAAAAAAAACAACTACAGTTTGCCGGCAGCCGTATCAACTGTGTCAAAAAGGCACGCTTTGCTCTATTTCAGCTTTATTTGGCTAATTTCAAAGCGACGCAAAAGAAGACATGCAAAGGAAAAGTAAAAAAAACAAAAACCAACTGGAAAATAAATGCGCAAAGGAAAAACATTAAAACACCAAAATAAAAATAAGTACCCGGCATGTGAACGAGCAACGAAAAGCCATCCTCCTCTACTTGCGACCCTATGCTGTTTGTTTTTTTTTTGTTTTTTTTTTTTGTTTTTTCTCTCTCCTTTTTGCTTTTGCTTTTGCTGAGTTGCTGAGCTGTGTGCGCTGAGCGCCCATATAACAACCATCTCCTCCGAATAGGTGGCTCAAATGCATGCCACAAAGAGGCGCAACATTTCATTGAGGCCACCATAATGTAATGATGAAGTGGATGGAGTGAGCAATTGAATAGAGTGCCTGGTGTTTGGTGTGCAAGGATATGCATTTGCATTACATGTGTACATTTGTAGGTGTACGTGTGTATGTATACGAGTGTGTGTGTTCAAGGCGAGCGTTGGTGTTATCGTAGCGCCAATTTTGGGAAGGCAGTGGGGTTTGTGCAACTTTAGTGGCACTATGGAGTAATTGTGGCAACAACAAACCAAATTGCTGCCACTCATGTTTTTGACAAATAGTCAAAAGTCGCTTCAGTAACTACATATGTACATACATACATACATACGTACGTAATCCGATAGAGGGAACTAAGAGTATATGTAGAAGAGAGTGTTGCTATCGACAATTATCATAACATAATTTTGTTATTCCCAAAACTACTTAATTCAATGAAGTTATTATTTGGTGCAACATTTCCCTTAATTAATTATCTGTAGCTTTGAAAAATTAATGCTAAGAACTCTGGGCGGCAATAGAATCGTACAAGTAACAAGCACGGAATATCGATAGTTTTCTCAGTATTGAGCAGTCAGTAGAGAACTCGATACTTTTTGCCAAGCACTGATCGCGAATACGGTAAGTGCCGCTGGTCATTGTTTGATTAGTTTTATTAATTTTATTTTTTATACAGCGCATCACAAAATGTAATTTACTTTCCATCAAACATTGCAAAATAATTAGAAGCAGAATTTTTCATGTCTTATATATAAAAACACATTACATATGTGACAAAAAACTAATTTTTTTTCGAAAATATTTCCATCTTGCAACAACTATCATTTTAAGCTTGAATAAATTTAGCAAAATGTTTCGAAAAGTTCGTAGTGATGGTATTTCATTTCGCTTACGATACGATGTGAACTAATTAGGGATAGCCATAGTTGAAGTAGAATGTTTATGTAATGGTGGTTGGTTTAGCGACACAAAAAAGTGCCCACCACGGCGCCGTGAAGTAAATACTACTTCCACAAACAAATTGCGAACATTATCGGGAAAACTGAGGACATTCAAAAAAGACTCGTGTATCGAAAACAGCAAGCCAGAGGCAAAACTTATGTGCCGCTTTAATAAAAAGATATGTAATTGTACTACTAGAAATTAGTAAAAAAAAAAGTGGTAGTAGTTTTGAAAAATCAGCATGAGTCAAATAGTAGTGGAAATTAGTAAAGGTAGTTGTCGTAATTAGTAGTAGCATTAGTCTTAGTGATGGTAGTAGTAACAGTAGGAGTCGTAACGATAGTAGTAGTAATTAGTAGGTGTAGTTAATAGTAGTAGTAGTTAGTGGTACGTATTAGTAGTGGTACAAATTGCAATTGAATTAGTAGTTTTAGTAATAGTATTTGTAGTGGTAGTAATTAGTAGTAGTAATAGTAGTAGTAGTAATAGTAGGACGTTAGTAAAAGTAATAGTAGTAATTAGTATAGTAGCAGTAGAAGAAGAAGAAGAAGTAGTAGTAAAAGTAGTAGTATTACAAGAAGTGGTAGTAGTAGTGTTAGTAAAAAAAGTGTTTGATATATGTAAAAATAGTAGTAGTAATTAGTGTAGTAGTAACAGAAGAAGAAGTAGTAGTACTAGTACATGAAAAGTAGTAGTAGTATTAGTAAAAATAGTAGTAGATATATGTAATGTAGTAGTAAAGGCTAGTAAAAATAGTAGTAGCAGTAGTAGTGGTACAAGAAGTAGTAGTAGTGGTAGTACAAATAGTAGTAATAGTTAGTAAGAATAGTAGGAGTAATTAGTATAGTAGTAGAGGTACTAGTAGAAGTAGTGGTAGTAATAGTAGTAGCAGTAGTAATTGTAGTGGTAAACAAGTCCGGAACAATTCGTCTGCTTCTTCCCATTTTACAAAAAAATAACTGGAAATAAGCAATTAACTGGAAACAAACAAATGCAAAACAATAGCAATAAAAAACTGAGTGCGGGTTCTGCTGTCTCTCTGTAAAAATGCCCAATATTAAGGAGAAGAATATAAATAGTTTTTTTTTTAGTTCATCAAATACGTTTCAATCCTATGAATAATACTTATAATTTTTTCGAAACTCAATATATACATTCAATTCCTTCCCAATATACCAGAATCCTAACTATCAACTTTTGTGCGCTTTATAAATTGAAGAAAAAGATAGTCAACTGCATCCAAAAAATTGAATTATGGTAACGCTGTAAAGAAGAATGCTAAAACAGGCATGAAATACTTAGTCACAAAAAAAATCGTACCCAATATATTGGACGCAGTTACTCAAGGGATTTGTTTGTATGTTGAATATGTGAATATGTGGCGATGCTGTCAAAAAAGTTCTCAAAAAGTTATTTAGAACTGTTTAGCAAATTCGATTAAAAATATTCTTATATACTTCAAAAACTTTAAACCTATATCAACAAATTAAAAAAAAAATGCATCTCAAATGTTGTAACCCGATGGAGCGTGGCATTCTGTACGTTGCAGCGGTGTTTGGAGTCCACTGACCCTGAAATGGCCTAAAGAAGAGATATTAAATGCGTTAAGCATGTGTTATTGATATTGAAGCCTTTGGAATTCTCTATTGAAAAATATGCCTCAATCTTTAAAATATTACTAGTACCAGTGACAAGTTCTTTGTTTTCGCGAATCGGGGAAAGAATATCGAAAAGTAGGAGCATATAATAGGTAAAGTCAGTTGGAGTATTCTGAATTCCGGGATTGGATAATTTTAGCGAATTTTTAAATTTTGAGTTTCGTAACCAGTACACGGTTTTAGTTCCTGGAAAGTATGCAATTTTTCATTATATGTATAAAGGTTGCTCATACGCCCTTGCGACCCTCCGCTATTACGTACAAGTTAGGTATGGCGTATGAGTAACATTTACTGCACTAGTTAGATGGGCGGGAATATATAAGAAAATAAATATTCAAAAATGTGAAGTTTTCTCCAAATTTATCGATTACAAAATGTGAATCCGTTGAGAATAAATCTCTTATTGCAAATATTCTTAATTAGTTTGTGGTATTGCAGACCTACTCCAAGGACACACCGTCATATTATCAAAAGTTGCCATTCATTATGTTGTTTAAATTGTATGTAAAATTAGCATAAAACGTTGAAAGTACTATCGAATGCTTCGTTTCTGCTTCGCGCCCACCAGAGCTAAGTTGGAAACATTTGTTTGTCACCAGAGTCTGGAGCGTCTGCGGAAAGTTAAAAATTTGGCTACGCTTAGGCGCTCTGGGCTTTTCGGACTTTGGTTATGGAGCTGTTTTCATACATTTTAACCAATTGCATTTTCGAGACACACAAAAAATGCTTGATAAGACTGGTTATACACTGGTTCTCGCTGAAGTACGTTCGCTTATATGCACGGAGTACCGTTGGGGTTTGCAGAACATATATCGTAGTCATGGTGAAAAGAATAAAGAAGATGACGTAGATTTTGGTACCGCTAACACTCTTTTGAAAGTTTTGAGGAAATTGAATATATAACAACAGATTTTATTTACAAAAATCGTATATTTATTTTTTCTATCTATTGAGTGTATTCTTTCATAATATAAGTGTGAATTTTTTCCAAAGTGTTAGCAACTTGTTTCCTCTCAGTACTATCCAACGGTCAGATCTATCCCTTAATTGAATCGTTAAGCGTCAACAAACTGTCAAAATCTTTCACGTTCATACAATTTGTACGGAGCAGCCCACAACAACAAGGCGTTAGTGCCGAGCAAATGTAATTTTCAATTATGATAGCGCGTTACGTTACTGAAGTTGGATGTGGAAGACAGAAGTAAAAAATAAAGAAGGAAGGATAAAAGGAAAATCAAATAATTCGCCTAGCAACCAACTTCGAAAGAATAAAAAACACCGTTGCGTTAGAGAAAGCGCAAGTTTTGGTATCATATTTAGTAAAATCTGTAAGCCGTCATAGCCAAGTTACTCGCCCGAATTTCAGATCAATCTGCCCAATCTTGTACCCTGCCATTATTGTGACCTGGAAAGTTCTACACTAAAAGTTTTGTCTAATAAAATTTTAAGATTTTAGTATTAGAATTGTACGACTTACGCCCCTTTCTTGTTGAAAATAAACAGCTTTTTTCTTTATACATTATCACGAAGCCAAATGCGGTTGTCAAATAAAATTTCTTTTTTACTGTTTGTTCAAAAGTTTGTAAAGCTCTGTGCACTAAAATTTAAAGTTTTATCAAACGTTGTACAGATTAGCCAAAACATTTTTGCTTGATAAAACTTGTGATAAATTATAAATATTTTGTTAATTTGTAAAGTGAACAGGATAGAGACGTATACAAATTTTTTTAAGTTGCTAAATGTGGACCTAATTCTATTTAATTCTTTTTCTCTCCAAAAGTACATATGCACGTATATAGTACTAAACATAATTATAACACGCAAAAAACTTATTTTGGGTTTTACCAGATTTTTAAAAAAAAATTCGGCGAGAATAGTAAGGTAGGTGTCTTACTTAAGTAGGGAAAAGTTTTGTCGAATTGGCTCTAGTTTTTCAGATAAAGACTTTTAAATATATCACGAAAAAACCTTATTAAAAATACCAATATGAATTTAAATTATATTTTTATTGCGTGCCTGTATAAAAATAATACAAAAATAAAAAAAAAATATATTCTTTTCATTAATTAATTTAAAAAAAATTACAAACAACTACAGCTCCTATGATGTCGTTGCTCAGAACAATCCCGTATTAAGTTCCAGCAGTAGTCTGCCATCATGTCGTCGTCCCATCGACCTTGGTATCGTTCACCTTGTTCCTCACTGTAATCGCCTAGGTTGTCCGGGAATTTGTCCAAACGACTATGTAAATAATGTAATTTAATGCTCATTTTAGCTCCTAGTTTGCGAAAATTGAGAAGCATATCAACAACTAGTTTTGTATAGTCGGGTGATTTATGTTTTCCCAAAAAGTTTTTGACTACATTTAAAAAGCTTAGCCAGGCTTCAGATTCAATTTGTGACATACGGTTTAAGAATTCAGTGTCTTTTCGAAGGGTACGAATTTGAGGACCATCGAAGACTCCTGCTTTTAATTTTTCCAAACTACTAAGGACTGGACATTTTTTGCACACATATTCTAAACAGTCACCTGCCTTATCAAGGGCTTTGATGAACTGTTTCATTAGCCCAAGCTTGATGTGAAGTGGTGGAAGAATTATTTTTTCTCGGCTTATCAGTTGGTCATGAACCACATTTGCTGTTCCTACTTCCATATTTTCGCTCACCGGTCAGTTCTTTCTAAAACAGGGGTATTTAGTATACCCACTTTGTTGGCCCATTTACAAGTTGCATTTACAAGTCACGCGGTCGATAACGTGCAGCGGCTGGCAGGGACTGTTAGAGTTTTCAGGTATTTAGGCGAAGTCGTCGAATTAATGTTTAGTTGTATTAACTCACCCGACTTAACCGGCTGCCCTTGCTCTCTTGCAAGGGAAATAAAATATTTAAACCAACGAACTACTTGTTTTAATAATTTATATAACAAAATTTTTTGAGGAATAATTAAATTAATACAACTGGAACTGAGTCATATAATTTTTTTTGATTAATTTCTGAAGTTTCGCAGTGTTACGCATTGTTACTTTAAATAGTTTTTATTTTACTTTATGAACGCTGTAATTATCTAGACATTTCAATATAGCACACCAGCAACCCGTCTTCTTTGGTAATTGATTGAATAGATACATCAAGTGCAGGTAAATTCAAAAGATTTCTTAAATAGTTTTGTCTTTCCAGTAATCAGCTACATATGTCTTACCTGCATACATTTTGTATGCAATTCAATGGCTGCCCCAATTTTCAAGAACTACTCTTTAATACACTTTAGGGAAGAGTACATCAAAAACATAAAAATTTACTTGTTCTCAGCCCTACAATGATAGCCAACTGAGAGCCACGAAAAAAAAGTCTACAATGGCAAAAAAAAAAAAAAAATTGACCGCACACTCATACTCGGCAAACGCATCAGTAAATTGAATAGGAAAACAAAACACAGGAGGCTACTTGGTAACGAAACACATGCGTACACTTAGGCTAATGGTATTGATTGAAAAGAGAGCGCCGTAGAAAAAATTTCTAATAGACAGCTAAGTAAATGCTAAAGTGAAAGCGAAAAAAGACAACAACAAAAAAATTGTACTCAAACAAATGCTAATGAATTTTGTGCAAAAAAGTACTTAGTGCTTTTTTTGTTGTAGGCTCATTTTTTTTATCACCAAAGGCAGAACCTAACCAAGGATTTATTTCTGTGCATCTAAGAATTAATTTCCTTTTTGGAAGCACCTAAAAATATTAAGAGCCAACTGAGGAGCTGAACTTATTTAGATCACATTCACAGCGTGTCCAACAAGAAGCTTGGGGAATTTAATTTCCATTTTGCTTGTTATTTATGACTTTAAATGGCTTTCTCTACGCACTTACTTTTGTTGCGGCATTGTCTTCGCATAGCATTTTTACAAATACGTAGGTTATTAGATAGAGGTCTTTATTCAAAGGCACGCAAATTTAGGTACATAGATGCGTACCCCGTCGGAAATAGAATTGATTTAAAAGCAAATTGAAAAGTATATTTTTACCAGCTACAAGTGCTGAAAATTCTTTTCATTTTTTTTGCAAGCAACCACCTTAATTAACATGAAAATGTGCTAGGAGAAAACCAATTATCTCAGTTTGCATTTAACCTATCTTTAAACATTAATTTCTGCCACTACTTTTACTAATGTTGCTACTAATTACTACTACTTTTTTTTTTACTAATTTCTACTACTTTCTTCACTAATTTCTACCCCTATTTTTACTAATGCTACTACTGATTGTTATCTCTTTTTTTTACTAATCTCTACCCTTATTTTTACTAATGCTACTACTAATTACTTCTACTTTTTTACTAATTTTTACTACTATTTTTTTACTATTTTCTTCACTAACTTCTACCACTATTTTTGCTAATGCTACTACTGATTGCTATCTCTTTTTTACCAATCCCTACCCTTAATTTTACTAATGCTACTATTAATTGCTACTAATATTTTATTAATTTCTACTACTATTTTTTCTTCTACTTTCTTCACTAATTGCTACCACTATTTTTACTAATGCTACTACTGATTGTTATCACTTTTTTACTAATCTCTACCCTTATTCTTACTAATGCTACTACTAATTACTTCTACTTTTTTTACTAATTTTTACTACTTTTTTTCTATTACTTTATTCACTAATTTCTACCACTATTTTTACTAATGCTACTCTTAATTACTACTACTTTTTTTTACTAATTTCTACTACTTTTTTTCTATTACTTTATTCACTAATTTCTACCACTATTTTTACTAACGCTACTACTTTTTTTACTACCACTATTCTTACTACCTCTTTTTCTATTTTTGACCACTATTTTAATTTTCTAACATGCTATTACAAATTGCTACCACTATTCTTACAAACTTCACCTGCTTTTTTTCTCTAATGCTGCTACTAATTACTACTTCTATTTTTACTAATGACTACTACCATTTTTACTAATTTCTATTTTTAATAATTTCCGCTACTATTTTTACTAATTTCTACTACTATTTTTACTAATTTTTACCATTATTCTTGATGAGACTACTAATTACTACTACTACTATTTCTACCACAACTATTACCATAGAAGTTTTAGGCTCGCGGGCTTAGTGTTTTTTTTTAATTTAAACAAAAATATATTTTGATTTTAGTTTAGCTCATAAAGTTAAAATATTTCCACCTTTATTTCGACCGCCGATTCTCAAAAGTATTCTGAGCGTCGATTTCTTGTTCAATTAAACTGCTTTACAGGCAAAAAATTTTAATTAAATGTACCCTCTGAGCTCAAACGCAAAGCCTTTAAATTTTTTGTACGGGTTTCGGGGTTTGTCAATTTTGTAGTGCTAAAATATTAAGTGCGATCAAAAAACTTGTAGGCATTGACTAAGAACATGCTGCTACAAATAATTTTTTTGTTTAATTTTGGTTTAAATATTTTTTTTTAACTTTCCGATTTGTTTTCGATTTCTGTACTTTAGTTATAAAAAAATAACTTAAATGAAAAAAATTTAAGAAAATTTTCAAAAATTAAAAAAAAAAGATACTTTTAAAATCAAGATTCATTTCAACAAGCTATAGTTCTTGATATTTTAAAGCAGACATATTTACATATATAGCCAGTATTTATATGCATAATAATAATTAATCAAACTAATTGGATTTCTATAAATGTAAGCGTATATTTTTTTGGAAATATATTTTACCATAGAAAGATTATAATAACATACCTTAATTTTTTTCAAAGCAGTTGACTTCCAACTTTTTTTTTTTTTTATTGTAAATTTCTTAGACTGCCGTCCTTTTTCCGACTGGGTATTTATGTAGATATAAGCCGATACACATTTTCAAATACAAAAACGAGTACACATAATGGATCATAAATATTTTGCAGCTGATATAAATCATCTAGCCCAATGCCAAAACTTTGCACCTTAATATCAATTTCCGTTTTACCTATGCAACAGATTGTTTTTCTATTTACTTACAAAACTACAAATACAAATGTACATACATACGTACGTGCGTGAAGCCAGCTGAAATATGTGTTTTGAATTTTACTTGCTCTTCATCTAAATATTACTCATAAATATGTAAGGTGCATTTTAATGAAAAGAAGTTTCGGGAAATTCGTTCTTAGCCCATTTCGCACTAGTTCACAACAATTTTATGGCAACCCTACCCTGCCGGACTTTGTTAATGATTTGAATATGAAAGTAAACTTGTCTAGCAGAGCTGTAAAATACTTCAATCGATAGAGTTGCCACTTATCCTTAACAAATTTATGAAATGTGAATTGGAGAAATCTCTCAATCAGAAAATGGTGACTGTTTTATAGAATGAAGGGAAATCAACTAGTAGAGAATGTGAATGTAGCGAAATTGGTGTGGCCATTTTAGTGTTTTTTAAGCTATATTTTTTTTTATTTCTTTATCTTATTTAGCTTCGAAAATGTGGCTTTAATTTGTAGCTTTTTTTCGACTCTCTTTAAAAATTGTCCAGGTCCAGAAATGTTAGGTCTATTCGGCAATTTATTCATACTCGTATCTCTAGTAATTTTTCCGTTCAAGTGATGACTAAAACTTTTTTTTTTTTGTTTCAGTGATATGGCGATTCATGTTATTTTAGATAATTTTTTTTAATCTGTTTTGAATAATACTGACAAAAGTCAATTTCTACTGCAAATACTGTCTTAAATTTGTAATATCAAATGATGTGTTAAACTAGTGAACTTCAACGGCAATATCAAAACCAGTTCCGTATTTCGATTCGTGGTGTTCTTGATTCCGAGTGAATAGATTTTAAATAATTTTTAAATAGTTTTTAGTCCGGTTTCAGGTCATCTGGGTAAAACTTAAAATAAAATATAACATTCTTTTTTCTGCCAAAGGTAAGAATTTAATTGTTTGAAATCAAAACTTCTAAAGTCAATTCAGTTTTGCTTTCAAATGTCCACAGATATGTAGTTAATCATATGCCTTTTATACTTGCCCCTTCCTTGTATTCTCGTAAATCCCTGTTTACCGATTGAAATATTTATTGATTTTAAATAAAGGCTTTCTTAATTGGTTCGAGTATATATTAGCGACCTGGGGCGGCCTTTCTAACATTCATTTGTATGTTAAATTTATTGTTTATTATTCCAATTATTAATCCTAATACTAGAACATTATTATCAAATGACTGCTTTGTTAGGCGAATGTTAATCCAATTTTATGACAGATACGATACGTACATTACAAAAGCTACAGTCCCGCCTAAGAGATCGCCCCTTTCGGGAAAGATATACAAGAAAAAGCCGAAACAAGACTCAGCTCTACATTCAAATAAAAAAAATATCAAAAAAAAAAAAAAAAAAGAAAAATGGAAATAAAATTTCGCTCAA
This sequence comes from Anomoia purmunda, assembly GCA_951828415.1. Lineage (NCBI taxonomy): Eukaryota > Metazoa > Arthropoda > Insecta > Diptera > Tephritidae > Anomoia > Anomoia purmunda. The sequence continues at coordinate 111,399,503 of OX639994.1, read as the reverse complement.
GAAATATTTACTACTTTTGGAGAAAACAGATTTCAGTTTTTGTAGGTGGTTTTTATTCATTTAAAAAAAAAAAACTGCACAATCTTGGGAAAAAGACAATTTGATGAATGAATATCGCTAAAAGCGGAAAATTTTACTTAAATTCTTTTCGTTTTTCAGTCTACACCCGCTGTACTAGATCTAACTGACCCAGGAGCTCAAAGTTAGTGACCATAGGCAACGACGCACAGTGAGACAGCCCAATAGTAACCGCGGCAAAAAATGGTTTTTGACGTGTCGTCCAATTTGGATGAAATTTTCACAGTATATTAACAGATATATGAGTAACAATTCCTTGAAATTTCAGCCTCATAACTTCATTACTTTTTGGTCTAGAGCAAGTCAAAGTTGAGGTATGCCAACGCGCTTGAAATATGTTAGTTCAATATGTAATAATCAAAAGCTTATTAAAATAAAAATACATAATAAATGTAACTTTAAAGTATTTTTTTAATTAATTTAGTTATTGTAGAATGAGTAAATGAAAAAATAAATTTAAAAAAAAAAAACACAATTTTTTTTTTCTTAACAACAGAATTGTGGTGCAAAAATTGAACATTTTGCATTTTCAATGGCCTAGGAAATATAGAGCAGCCCCTCGCCCTAGGTGCAGACTTATACCAAATGAAAGTTTGAAGTCTCAGCTTTAATTTAAAGTAGAGGACATATAGCAAAAGTTTGCAAAAGCACATTAAACATACAAAAAACTACAAAAAGTACGTAACGCGCACATTCTGTCGCTATACGTATGTTAGCATGCAATAGCATGTTTACAACTTTTTACTTTTATTTTTTTTAATTGTTTACTATTCACTTATTGTGCAAGAGAATAGTAATAAATTACATTTGTTTTTTGTTAGTTATTCAGAATTATGCTTTAAAGATCATATATGTTTTAATAAAATGAAACAAGGCATGGGAACAACCAATGATGGTAATGTCTCTAGAAGATTTTTTGAAGATCCAGAAATAACCGCTGACATAACTGGTGTAAATGTAGACTTAATTCATCGCTTTAAAATTATATTAAATACTATAAATAGTAGTAAAAATATAGATGTTGGTAAATTCCATACGTATTGCATGGACACTGCAAAATTATATGTAGAGCTTTATGGCTGGTACTACATGCCCATCACTGTGCATAAAGTTCTCATTCACGGCAGCAAAATGGTATCTGAGGCTATATTGCCAATAGGTTTGTTTGCAATTTTTATTTTTGAAAGTATTTTTTTAAACTTTATTTAATATTAACTTTTTTTTTGCTACAGGAATGTTATCCGAAGAAGCGCAAGAAGCAATGAATAAGGAGTATAGAAACTGTAGGCTATTCCATTCTCGTAAAAATTCACGTATTTCTACGAATGAAGATGTAATGCACTATTTGCAAATATCATCAGATCCTTATATTAATTCATTTAGAATGAGAAACAAATTGAAAAAATTAGAATACCATGATGATGTTAAAAAATTATTGATTGAATAAAAAAAAAATATTGTTTTTTTTTATTGCATTTCAATGGGAGGTGGGCGTATTAGTGGGCGTGTTATTGTAATTTTTGCATGAAACATTTTAAATGATATAAATTACAGTAATATCGAATTTGAAGGTTGTATTTAATATATTTTAGAAAATATGGCACTTTTTATGTTGAGGTAGTATGGGTGATTGGGTTAAAAGTGGGCCAAAGTTCAATTTTTACTTCAAATAATGTTTGTAACTATATAACATTCAAGTATACCAAAATTGAAAGTTATACCTAAAGTATTACGGATAATACGGAATTTTACAAATTTCGACTGTATGGCAGGTGGGCGAATTTTCTTAATTTTTTTTTAAAAACTGGAATTGTCTCAAAAATAACCTGTGCAAAATTTCAGAGCTCTACAATGACTCCTTGTATTTAATGCTAACTGGGTATCGGATATCATTAAGATTTACGTTAGATAGCTGGATTTGAAAATACCTCAGGAAATTAGTTTTTATAAATAAAAACAGTTTTGAATTTTTCGTTTAATTCACATAAGATGACTAATCTATTGTTATTTTAAAAGGTCTGCATGAAAATTCTTAATTTTTTTTTTAATATTTCAAAGAAAAAATTTGGACCGTGCAAGTAAAGAAATAAAAAGTGTGTAAAAAAATTATGCAATGATGCTTTATAAGTCAAAGTCGGCCAAATTATTCAAGTTTTCCATAAACCGATTTTTCTAAAAATGAATTGAATGAACTGAAATGAATCCATTGAAAAAATGTAAATATTTTTGAACAAACCCTTTAAAGTAAAATTCTTTTATCAGTTGAGGTAATTTTTTTTTTTTATATATTCTACTATTTTTTAGAGCTCTAGAATAATAATTATTTGACGGTTGAAATTTAAAAAAGTCATCATAATTTTGATACAAATTATACAAGTTTTTTGATAATAATTATGAGTCAGGGAAATTTCTAAATTCTCGATATTTCTTATTTTAAAACTTATATTATAAACAGATTTTCCTAACAATTATGAGTGTGAACCATTTTTTTTAAATCAACAATAAACTATTATTTTAAGACTTATATTATAAAAGTATTTAAATAATAATAAATTTTTTTCAAAGACTTTTACTTTGAGACATATATTATAAAAGCATTCTCTTAATTATTTTGACTAAGACACATTTTTCTAGGCTTCGAAAGACGTAACTATTTCGTGACTCAAAACTAGTACCAAACTAGATCAGAATTGATCGCGAACTGGTCCAAAAATTATTTCGAAATAGTTCCGTAGCACTCCCCAACCAATCCCCAAAATGGTACTAAAAACGTGCCGCCCTTCAAAACTTAAAAATTTTGTCTTACTCATAATTATTATGAGAAGACTTTTAATATATAAGTCCCAAAATAAAAGTTTTTGAAAATATGAAAACGTTTATTTCGCTGATAATTATTATGAGAAGACTTTTATCACATAACTGTCAAAATAAAAATCTTTGAAAACGTTTATCTCCCTGATAACTGTTATGAAACGACTTTTATAATATAAGTCTTTGAACAATAATTATAGATTACTCGAAAACTTTGTACTTGACTATAATTATTAATTAACTTTTACTCTTTTCTCTTATTATAGTGAGCCATAACTATTGTACAAGAAAAGAGTAAAAGTTAATTAATAATGCTATTTTTATTTATGAAAGCATTTTCAGATGGGTGCAGCTCACGTAAATCCTAACATATTCAAATCGATGACGACAACCAATACTTCCCATATACCAAACGAGGGACAATTTTTACAAAAATAGCAAGTCCCAAATCATTTTAAAATGACTTTAGCGATTTTGTAAGTAAAACAGAGTCTATCTTTTTAAAAATATTTTGCCTTGAAATGTTCATGATTTTTTTTTATTTTCTATTTTTCGTGTATACAATAATAAATACTTTACGCTTGAAAATTTAAGCTCTGAAAAAAATTTATGCGAAATTGAATTGTTATAGCACTTTTAACTCTAAAGTGACCCTAAAATAGTTTCGCGTATTTCTGCAATAGAAAGTCAATTTAAACTTCAGTCTACAAAAATGCCCCAATTAAAAATAAAAATCACTCACGTTAGGTTCAGCAGCGAATAAAGTCAAAACATTTTGTGTGCAAGAATTCACAAACAAGAGTTAATAGAAAGTAATGCAGCTTATTTTCGGAATAAATTTTTGACCATAATTTTCGAAGAATAATTTTACTCCAATTAAGCGCCTGCCACCTAAAGTGGTAAATGACGTGGAACTATCCTAATTCAAATAGAGAAAATAAATTTATGTAAGAATAAACTCAAATTGTGATAAAGCCAATTTTCATGCACATTAATGCCATTATAATTAACTCCTTATCTCTCAACGGCATGCACCTAGCAATGTAAGTTGGTAAACCTAGCAATACCCTAAATTAAACCAATTTAAAGGTGACAACATAAAAGCCTAAAACGATTTACCCCCCCACCCCCAAAACAACCACTTTGTCGTTATTTACTTAATTACGTATTAACTAATTGTCGCTTTAATTTGCTTGAGAGTTCAATACCAAATGCATTTCATTTGTTCAAACTGCCAAACAAAAAAATTAAAAATGCAACACCAAGGTCGTGAGCAATGAACGGAAAATAAAAAAAATACAAAACAACAAGAACACAACGCAAAGGTAATAGCTAAGTCGCAACTTCGTTCCACCAAGTTTTAACGCTTCATTTGTTTGCATGCAGCACGCGCCCAGATAAAAATCAGCAACTGTGAATGGGGAAAGAAAGCGAAATACTTAACCAAAAGACGGAACAAGCATTAGCGCCACCTAGTGGCGTGTTAAATAACTAAACAACAATAGGTACGAGCGTGAAAGTGTCGATTGGTAGTGCGCGTCGATGATGACGATGACGATGGCGACGATGGCGACGATGGCGAGGGCGATGTCGTTCGCGCAACAGCAACAGCGCGCCACGAACAATAGCAATACTGGGAGCCAAGGTAACTATAATTGGTAGAAAGCAAGCAGAGTGCAATTGCGCCAGTGAACACAAAAAGTGTCACTTTGACAAAAACAACAAAAAAAAAATAAAAACAGAAAAACCGTAAATAAAATAGAAATATATACAATATACAATATAGATATATAAGATAGGTTTGTAAGTAAAAGCAAGAAAGCGTGCATAAAAATTGAAAACAAACAATGGCAACAAAGTGCAGACAACGCCAACCAAGCCGAAGCGTGGCAGTACTTTGTGTAATCGGTTAAAGTGTTTTTATTGGTAACGAAGTGGAGAATCCCTGATGAAAACAACAAGAGCAAAAATAAAAAATAAAAATAAAAAATAGTCTAAGAAAGTAAAAATATAACAAAAAAAAAATGTTCAACGTGCACACTTGATGGAGGGCGGGCGTGCAAAGGATTTCCCACCCAATGGCGTTGCAAAATGTCAAGACATAGCATTGAAGGACATCGTGTTCAGTGGAATTAAACAAAATGAAACTAAACAATGGTTCGCTTTTAAATTCGTGCGAAACGTGTCGAGCATTTTAATTAAACAATAGCCCGAACGTTGGTTGAGTTAAGGTGTAAAATTTCTGGCATCAATGCAGGTACAAACAAACAATGACAACGTGCATTTGCAATAACGCGCTGTGATTGTTAAGTGCTAGAATAATCGAGGCAAACAAGCAGCTCGTCACAGTATCAGGACAAGTAACACCTTAGTGTTGTTAAAAAGAAAAAGAAAAAAAAATAAATTTTTAAGAGTAGTAAATAAGACAAAACAATAATAAAAAGAAACAAGCAGACGGCATTTATGCATTGCTCGAAAATATCTGATAAAGAGCTTCGAAATATTCTGCTATAAAAAATTTAAATATATTATTGCAATGCGATTTCCTAACAGCCAATGATTAGCCGTAGTAGAAGTCTAATCTTAACAGATCCTTTTGGCTATTCTTCTACAATAATTTGGTTAAAGCTATTTTCTATTTTCTAAAGGTGTTACTCAATTTCTCCATAGATCTGTTCTTATGTCTCTCTATTTTTTTGAGAAGCCAGGAAGTGATTCTATCTTGGATTATTTATTTATTTATTTATTTATTAAAATTATATTTCATAAATCAATTTATAAAATATATTTGGAGGCTCGGCTATCTATCTTGGCTTGTTTCAGAACTTTAATCAAGGAAAAGGATATGAGAGAACATGCATCGTAATTTTTCAACCATTCGTTGACCATAACATCGATATATGATTTCAGACCTCGTGTGTCGATTTCTAACCATATTGAAATTTCATATATTAATTTATATTAGCAAGCCACTTGCATTTTATTTATTACCAAACCAAATTTTATATTACAATTTTACGCTGTAAGCTGTTTTTTTTTTTTCGAAAACAACACCAAACGATCGCCGAAGCTGAGTGTGTAGCATGTGCCCGCTTCATGCGGTGGATCCCGGCTTTAAGTCCTGGCTGGAGCAAGCAATGTAAAAAAATATAGAAAAGTTTTTCAAATAGCGGTCGCCCTACGGCAGGCAATGGAAAAACCAGTGGTGGATTTACCTACCATAAGAGAAACAGGGGCTGCAAATTTCCAGGGGCGGCAATCAATGGATGTTTAAAATTAACTTTTTTTGTTTGTGTTTTTTGCTTTTTACGTTCTTTCGCGCCTCTTTTGTGTACCGACTGCACGACTCTCCATTACAAACAAGCCTTAATTTCGTAGTTATCATTTGTTACTTTTAGTTGGACATTTAAATAATTGACTGCATTCAGGACTAACAGTTTGTAAAAAGAATGTCTTCTTATTACTTTATACTTAATTAGAAAAAATTGCACAACAAAAGTATTTAAATCCTAGAGTACAACTTTGTACAAACTTAAATAGAACTCAAAAAATTTTCATCAATATTTCAAGCCTTTTAACCCTGCTGTTAGGTTAACACCATTTGGTCCAATTTTTTTTTTGTTTTCTTTGTAACTTTGGATATATACTGTCTAAATTTTTCAGCTCAGGTGGTCTTTTTATAAAACAATATTATGTGCGAAAATTTAATTCTCTGACTTAAAACTGGACTAAGATAAATTTAAAATTACGAATCTTAGGTTAAGGGACCATTTGGTCCATAGTATATTTTCTTTGATTTTCTTTACATTAATTTTCCAAAAATAAGTATTTATTAGTTTGTTCGATATTTTTTGGCACTACATGATGAGCAAAAATGTTTTTCGGTTGGTTTTGCAAATAAACGCACTGCAAATGGAGCATTTTACATCAGACTTAGACTTGCAGCAACTACAAATTCCTCGCTTTCGAGCTCCTGAACTAGAAGCATTTTTAGAGCAGGCCACTGGTGCTGGGTTTTACCAGAGTTGAGTAAATAATAAAATAATAATATTTAGCAAGTATTGAACCAAACTAAATATAAAGACTAAGATTAAATTGTTATTTTGTATGAAAACTGCAGTATGGACCAAATGGTCCTCTAACCTAAGATTCGTAAGTTTTTTTTTAACCTTACAGCAGGGTTAATGAAAAGTTTTAGAAAATGTGTGGATATGACGTTTTATAGTTCAATCAATTTTAGTGATTCTAGAAAATTTAAAGTGCCTCAAAGTCATGTTGATTTTAAAGTTTTTTATTTTTTTGCTAACAGTGTTGCACTTCTTTTTTCATATAAAGGATGTCCAAAACATTTTAGAATTAGGAGAAAACAGTCTAAAAATTCTGATTAAAAAGTTAAAAATGTTGATGCAAATTTGTTGAGCTTTACCTAAATGGATATAAGGGAAATTTTAACACCAATTCGAAATTATCACAAATTAACCTTTAGACACTTTTTATCGCTGGCTGGTTCCAATTGAATTTTGAGAGGTTCATAATATATATATATTTGGCAGATATATTTGTGGCACATTTTAACCCGTTAAATCCCTGTTTTAAATTCATTTATTCACTTTTCCAAAAAAAAAACGGAAGAAAAAGGCTAATCTGTTGCGGAGGGATTAAATTGTTTCACAAAATTATTCTACGCCGTATAGCGCCTTCTATTTCGAATTCCCAAAAAATAGCGAAAGGGGGTGAAGGGGTATATTTAAAATCATTCTCAGACAAAAATTTTTCAAACGCCGACGCTCATATATATATTTTTTTTGGGCTACCCTACGAAAATTCATTGTCGGAACCTTGTTATTCTCGGAAAATTTTGAAAGTGTTCTATGGTGTAGTTAAAATTGTAGTGTTTTATTCTACTACTGCATATGATTTAAATTATTTGTCATTGTGCAAGGCTTCATTTGTCTTTCCATATTTAATTGCCTATTGCGCTCAGATACCGAGCTATGCTGGATTACTTCCGATATTGTCTTTCATTCTCTAAGTCAGCCTTTCTTTGTATATTGAAACTATCTACACATATTTAATATTACACATTCCTGAACAAATAAATCTTTTAAAAAATATTCGAATGAAATTGTCAGTGACAAATGCACGGCAACTTAACATTTTACATCCGACTTAACTAAAACAAACTTTTATTTTTTCTACACTCATAGAGATAATAACTCGTCATTTTGTTTTCTTTTCGTTGCAGGAGAGAAATAGAAAATATTGAAATACTTTTGCTGACAAACAATTCTTATTCTTTGCATAAAACTTTCAATTGTTAGCCAAGATATGCACTTCTCTATGCCAATAGCCCGGCACTTTTGAGGTGAACAAGTATAAACTCTTAGATTGTCAATTGCAAGTTTTTTCATTTGCTCTTTTCAAACTGCTTGAGCATAAAAAAAAATGTACAACTGTACTATATACTTTACATATGTATGTATGTATACACAAATATATCTGTATGCGTGTGAATGCAAAACTCATCTGAACTTTTTCTAAGCAATTTCACATTTTCTTACACAACTTTCAAGTTTGCTTACAGTTCGCTTTTGTTTACCTTTAGGTTGTCCCATTTCATTCCCATGATCATTTATCTCAATTTATTTCAATATAAATATGTATGTGCGCGCGTGTTTTTTTTTTTATTTTTATTTGGTTGCTGCGACCCGGTAGGCTGGGAATCTTCATAGATACGAGAAGCCCGTGCGACTCGCATGCCCGATTTGCCTCCTGGCACCTACGGACTAAACCCAACCTCCTTCGTACGCTGGGCCTGTGGCATCCCCGCGGGACTATCAATTCCGATATTACTTCGCAGGGCAGGCACTGGACATTATTATCTATCGTCACTCAACGTGCGTTTTCGCGCCGCGCTGTTCTTTCATCTTCTCTGAGGAGCTTCATTATTTCAGCGATAATATCTGCACATTCCTTCCATTTGTCTGAATTAGACAACATCGCCTTCAGCAGGCCTTTGGGGGTTACTGCGCTTCCTATACAGCGTTCAAGTTGGTTACGCTGATTTTCGAATTTGTGGCAGTTCATAAGAATATGCTCCGCGTTTTCTAGTTGGCCATCGCAATGCAAACAATAGGGATGGTCTGCATGCGTGAACCTGTGGAGGTACTGTCGGAAACAGCCATGTCCGGTGAGGAACTGCGTGAGGTAGAAACTAGTTTCCCCGTGCTTTCTGTTGATCCATTCATCTACCCTTGGGATCAACTCTTTTGTCCATCGCCCTTTCGTAGACGATTCCCACCTTTGTTGCCACTCTTTGATGCTACGTTGCATGATCTCTTTACGGTTGATTGGGCTGCCCTTCATTTCTGCCGCCGCCTTTGCCGCTATGTCTAGCGGGCACCTTCCAGCCAGCAGGTTTGCGGCTTCGTCTGACACTGTCACGAAAGCACAGCATACCCTCAGCGACGCTAGTCTATGCACTGAGGCTGGTGCTCTCACATATGCGGGAACAGATGTAGCAGGTGCCCAAATTGGTGCCGCATACATCAGGATCGACGAACTGACGCTCGCCAGCAGAGTTCGTATTTGTGGTCTTGGACCTCCCATATTTGGCATAAGTCTTGAAATAGCCGTACCAACTTTCCTCGCTTTGATGCCAGCATAATTCAAATGTTCCTTGAAGCTCAGCCGGCAATCAAGTACGACACCGAGATATTTTAAAGCGGGGCTCGACTCTATGGTGCAGCCACCTACTCTTATTTGAATATTCTCCAGCTTTTTTCGACTAGTCATTAGCAGCGCTTCCGTCTTATGATCCGCTAATTCTAGCCCTGCTGTTTGAAGCCAAGTTTTTGCAGTGGCTATGGTTTCACTACACATTCGCGATACGTCGACTAAGTGTTTTGCCACCACTACAATAGCTATATCATCAGCGTAGCCTACTATGGATACACCCTCCGATTTAGTTATTTTAAGGATGCCATCGTACATAATATTCCATAGGAGTGGCCCGAGGACTGACCCCTGGGGCACACCTCCTGAAATATTGTACTTCTTCGGGCCTTCATTGGTGTCGTAGAAGAGCACTCTATCATTGAAGTAGCTCATCATTATGCGGGTTAAATAGTCCGGAACGTTTAAATTAATCATTGCCTTTATTATTTGGCCCCAGTTGGCAGAGTTGAATGCGTTTTTCACATCCAGCGTGACTACGGCACAGTACTGCTTGGTACCTTCAAACCACCTTTTGCCCTCGAGTGCTTGACGCGCGATATTGCACACAGCAGCTACAGCATCCACAGTTGAGCGCTTTTTACGGAACCCGTATTGCCAAGTTGAGAGACCTCTGTCCCCTTCCGTTATCGCTTGAAGCCTCGAGCATATAATGGCCTCCAGCAGTTTCCCTGCGGTATCCAGCATACACAAGGGCCTGTGTGATGACGGTTCTTCTGGGGGCTTGTTGCCTTTAGGCAGTAGTACCAGCCGTTGCCGCTTCCATTTTTTTGGAAAAATACCTTCCTGGATGCACTTGGTGAATAACTCGCTAAAAAGTTCAGGCTTTTTTCTAACGATATATTTTAGAACGCCATTCGGAACTCCGTCCATACCAGGTGATTTGTTGGTCTTAACCTTGGCTGCAGCGGCGAGCACTTCGGCACTGCTAACCGGCGGAATCTCAGTGGCTTCAACCATCAACTCACGCGGTACACTACACATATCTTGCTGCGGAAACAACCCAGAAACGATGCGCTTCATTATTTTCGGACACACCGGCGACTTTGCGTTGCTCCCTTTCAATTTTTTTAGCACAATGTTGTACCCACTGCCCCAAGGGTTATCGTCAATATCTTTGATTAGTTCCTTGAAAGCTTCCCGCTTGCTTTGCTGGATTGATTTTCGAAGTTCATGGCGCTTGCTTTTGTATGCGGCTTGGAGACGTAGATGTTCAGGGTTATTTCTTGCCCTTTTTCGTTGGTATTGTCGCCGCAGCCTGAGGCATTCCCCCCGCAGCTCCGCTATTTCCTGATTCCACCAGTATACTGGAGTTCTCCCGTTTCCGCTCTTTTTTCGTGGCATCGAAGCGTCACAGATGTTGGTGACCAACTTCATTAGCGAATTAGCACTGGAGTCAGTGTTGACATATTCGGTGCTATCCACGAGTGTATCCGGGAGGAGTTCTGTCATATACTCCAGCATGTTACTGTCTAGCATTTTGACTTTCCAGCCAGCTTTTTGTGACTTCCTGATTCGGTTTCCCCGAGCACAGGTCCGCAGCGGGTGGATTACAACAGAAATCGCTAAGTGGTCACTATATGTGAAATCTTCTAGGACCTCCCATTCTATTCTGCTAAATAGCGCCGGGCTGCAGAAGGTCAAGTCAATAATCGATCCCGCGCTCCCTTTCTGGTAGGTATTTTTGCCCCCTTTGTTAAGTAGCACGATGTCGAGATTAACGAAAGCTTCAAGAAGTGCCTGGCCCCGGGCAGTTGTTTTTGGGCTTCCCCATTCTACTGCCCACGCATTAAAGTCTCCAGCGATGATGACTGGAGTTTTCCCGGCAGCATCATCTGCTAGACGGCTTAACATGTTTTTATAACTTTCTATAGACTCGCTTGGTGGGGCGTAGCAGCTATAGAAGTGGATTCCCCCAATTTTTGAATAAATGAAGCCCTCTTGCTGACTATTGCCCCGTGTTTCGAAGGGAAGAGCCCCGCATGCCCAGATTGCAGATTTACCCATCTTATCCTGCAGCCAGCTTCCCTCCACTGAGGGTGCCCTGTACTGCTCGCTGATAAGAGCAACGTCGATACTTTTCTCGACGATTGCTTGTTTTAGGAGGTTTTGCGCCGCCTCACAGTGGTTCAGATTAATTTGTAAGCACTTAATCATTGCTTTAACTGTTTTACTGCTTTTTTGTATGCTGGGCATCTGAAACTACCAGTGGGGTGGTCCTGCCCAACACCGGCCCCTATTTTGCATATGACGCATTTTGGTGCTGCCTTACATAGCTTGGCAATGTGTCCCTTTTCTCCACATCGCAAGCACGTGCCGCTACGATCCTCTGCAGATTTGCAATGCCTGGATATGTGTCCGAAATCAAGACATCGATAGCATCTGAGTGGGCTAATTACTTCTCGGATTCTGCAATTCACCCACCCTATACGGATTCGTCCCGCCTCCACCATGATTTGTGCATCTCGCACTGGAAGGTTTATGACCGCGGTTTGTGTGCCATTTCTCATTGCCTTCATGGACTTCACTGTGACAGATTCCACATTATTTAATGTTGAGAACTGATCCTGTATAGCGTTGCCAATGTCTTCTGCGGTTGTGGCTACATCTACGTCACGGATCTCTACCGTCAATGTGGGGCTTAAAACCTTTATATTTGCAGCGTTTTTCAGCAACTCGGTTGCTCGTTCCTTAAATTTGCTTGCCACTTGCCCGCTCTTATCGCGAAGTTGGACGAGTAAGTCTCCTCTCGCTGTTGTTGTGATTTTATTCACACTCTCCCCAAGTTCTTTCATATCCGGCTGCTGCTTCATCTGCTTGATGATATCCGCGTATGTGGTTGTTCCCGTTTTGGATATGATGATTGCGTCAGGCTTCGATGATTTTCTCGACATTCTGCTGACTTTTCGCTGGTTTTGGACTACTGTCCATTTATTAGAACGATCGTCTACTTCCCCAGCTTTCTTGCTTATCATCATTTCTGGATGGTTCTTCTTCGAACTCGTCTGTACTAGGCCTATGTTGCCCGTGGGCTTCCGGCCGCTCCCCTCTTTTGCGGTTTGCACGTACTGCTCTTTTGTTTTGGGCTTGACCGTTACACTTGCCTGTACCATTGCCTCGGCGTGCAGCTTGGAAATTTCTGCAACTAGATCTCGCATGGGCTGGTGGATTGACCTCCTACCACCACCCATCATACTTAGTAGCTCGTTGATTTTGATGCCTAGTTCTTTCATCGGGTTTTCAACGTTCGCTGGGGTGTTGTCAGCCATAGATGTACATCCACGGCTGATGTCTGGTGGAGAGGAGTGTGAGCGGGCATTTTCGGGTGCCTTCCCCGCACTCGTTGGCGGATTTTGGCCCTTTGCCACAGGTGGAGAACACTGTGGGGTGACTTTATCCCCCTCGTCCCCCCTTGCACTTTTGCCACTTCCATCACTACCTGATCCACTTAATTTTCGCTTTTTGTTCTCGTTTCTTACTATTTTATCCTGTGCTCTAATTCTAGGGGGAGAGTGGAGAATGATGGATCTCCGCCTGAATGGATTTTCAGGATCTTCAGCCATTTTGGTGCAAACAAATATATAATCATTTGCCTCTCAGCCACACCAATAATACACTGCTTTTTTTGTGCTCACTGCTGTTTATAATTATGATCGAACACAAAACAAGAGCTTTAACACTTTATGGTTCGCGTCCACACTGAGCTTAACGAACTTTATTGTAAGCTTTGGCCGGAGCTTTCTTTGTAGCAGCTTTAACTAAAGCTTCTTGGCAGCTTGTCACCAAACGCGCACTCAGGATCAGCTGTTTAACGCGCCAAAACTACTTTTGTTTTGGCTTACAAGCTTTTTACTGTAAAGCTATCTCCTTCTGTTGCTTCACTAAAAACCACTTATCTCACTCGCACTTGCGATAACTTGTTGGCCTCTCTCGCAATTATCTTGTGTTTTGTTTGGATTTTACATCACAGGCTATTTTCAAATAGCAAAATACCAAATCACAGAAATAAATACCTCAATCTTAAGTGTCACTATCACAGATGGGTATTCCACTCACAGTTTGTTTGCCTCGTGGAATACTTACTCCTTTGAGGATATTCCCTTTGGTTTTCCTTAATTTTTCACAAAAAGCCGAGAGCAGCTCAACAACACGTCCACTTGATTTTCCACTTGTGCGCGCGTGTGTGTGTGTGTGTGTGTGAGTAGTTTGTCTCATATGTTGTCCCATTGTCCGCCTATGTCAATATCCGTGCACACTTTCTTACACAGATGCACACATACATGCATTATGTATCACAATTTCAAATCCTGCAATGTCAATTTCTTTTTCAATGTGTGTGTATAAAGTGAGAGATGTGCGATAGCATTTTACATTCAAGCATACACTCATTTCATTTCAATGTTCATCAGTTTGGCTGGCTTATTTGTTCAACAGCCATTGTCAATGCACCAGACACTTATATTGCCATAAATTTGTACTTTTTTTATATCTACGCAGGTATGTAAATTCATATGGGTGTACTAAAGATCCCCAATAGTATGTGGGGTAAGGGGTTTCAAATTCGCAAAGATGGGCACTTGGCAGTTCCAGTAAGAATGCAGTTAATATAACATTTTACTGATAATGCAATTTAATTTACATTACCGGTAAATTTTTATTGATTATTAAAAAATAAATTGCAGTAAATTGCAGGAAAAAATTTTTAGTAAAAATGTGTTTTTATGGAAAAAATTGTATTAGAAATGTTTTTTACTGATTACTAAAAAAAAGTGAAGTAAAAATATTTTTTAATCGATTAGTGGTAAAAATTGTAGTAGAAATGTGTTTTACTGATTACGGGAAAAAATTTGCAATAAAAATATTTTTTTACAGATTACGAAAAAAAAATAATGATGTATTTTTACTGATTACGAAAAAATTGTATTAGAAATATTTTTTACTGGTTACTAAAAACAAGTGCATTAAAAATATTTTTTTAGCCATTACGGAAAAAAATTTCCAGTAAAAATATTTTTTTTACTTATTACGGTAAAAAAATTGTACTAAAAATGTGTTTTTACTGATTACTGAAAAAAATTTGAAGTAAACAATTTTTTTACGGGGAAAAATTGCATTAAAAATACTTTTTTACTTATTACGGAAAAAAATTGTAGTATGTGTTTTTACTGATTACTGTAAGAAATTGTAATAAAAATAATTTTTTACTGATTACCGAAAAAAATTGTGGTAAAAATTTGTTTTTACTGATTACTGAAAAAAATTTGCAGTAAAAAATTTCTTTACGGAAAAAAATCGTAGTAAAAATATTTCTTTACTTATTACGGAAAAAATTGTAGTAAAAATGTGTTTTTAGTGATTACTGAGAAAAATTGTAGTAAAAATATTTTTTTACTGATTACGAAAAAAAAATTGTACTAAAAATGTGTTTTTACTGATTACTGAAAAAAATTTGCAGTAAAAAATTTTTTATGGAAAAAAATCGTAGTAAAAATTTTTTTTCTTACTTATTACGGAAAAAATTGTATTAAAAATGTGTTTTTAGTGATTACTGAGAAAAATTGTAGTAAAAATATTTTTTTTACTGATTACGGAAAAAAAATTGTACTAAAAATGTGTTTTTACTGATTACTGAAAAAAATTTGCAGTAAAAAATTTTTTTATGGAAAAAAATTTGCAGTAAAAAATTTTTTTATGGAAAAAAAATCGTAGTAAAAATATTTTTTTACTTATTACGGACAAAATTGTATTAAAAATCTGTTTTTAGTGATTACTGAGAAAAATTGTAGTAAAAATATTTTTTTTACTGATTACGGAAAAAAATTGTACTAAAAATGTGTTTTTACTGATTACTGAAAAAAATTTGCAGTACAAAACTTTTTTACGGAAAAAAATTGTAGCAAAAATATTTGTTTACTGATTACGAGAAAAAATTGTAGTAAAAATGTGTTTTTACTGATTATGGAAAAAAATTTTCAGTAAAAATACTTTTTTACTTATTATGGAAAATAATTGTATTAGAAATGTTTTTTACTGGTTACTAAAAAAACTTGTAATAAAAATACTTTTTTACATATTACGGAAAAAATATTTAGTGAAAGTGTGTTCTTACTGATTACTAAAAAAAGTGCAGTAAAAATATTTTTTTTACTTATTACGTAAAAAAAATTTAGTGAAAATGTGTTTTTATTTTATTGATTATGCAAAGAAATTGTATTAGAAATGTTTTTTACTGATTGCGGAAAGAAATTTGCAGTAAAAATATTTTTTTACCGATTATATTGAAAAATATATTTTATACCTGTTTCGCTATTAGCTTTTCTTAGCTAATACGGGCCCAATTTCATCAAGCATTTGAAAAAGGAGCACCCTCAAAAATTTTCAAGTCAACAAATGAAAGAAGAATGCAGTGCCTAGATCGCGAATGTTCTTTTAATCATGACATTTTGGATTTGTTTTTGCAACACAATATCTCACTTGTCAATAGTCAGTGACAAAAGTTTTCAAAAATGATTTCCTGGTAAAATTATTCCGAGCCGTCCTGCAATTGCCTGGTTACTTTTAGAAGGCCACACTAACTATACATTCAAAATTTTGCTACACTTGCCTAGGGTTAGATTCTAAAAATTTTGAGCGGACATCTGTAGCACTGGCTTGTCGAAGGATTAAGGGAACTCATATAATATAAAATACCGGTTGGAAAAATAGTTCATACGATGACTGACAATGGATGCAACTTCGTAAAGGTATTCAAAGAATTTGGAGTTGATTTAAGCAAGTGGTAAAGTATATCTGATATATTCATTTCCTATCAATATATTACATTAAATTCTTAATTTTGATTGAGTAGAACTTATAAATGAATGTGACTATGATAAGGATCTGCCCCTGACTCCGATTCAAAAGAATCAGTAATTATTTCAGGTCCTCAATTTCGATCTGTTACTGCACGTCTGTCGAAACATTTTCCTTGGGCGAGCCACACTCTAAATCTTTTGGGTTCACCCGATTTCAACAAAATGATGCATCCTTCAAGTCAGTATATAAAAGATATTCACAAAAGATCTATCCAAAGGTAAAAATGTTACAATTTAATAGAAAATTTTTTTGATTTACATATTTAATTACGAAAATGATATTTTTTGCATCCATACGGATGCTGTGTATTAGTTATTGAGCTTAAGGGCGGGTTGAATAAAACAACTATTTAATTAATCAAATAATTTCGTTCGGCGATCTCTATTTGAGGTCATTTTCAGAAACTGTTGACTGATCCTTAATGCTTAGTTATTGGGCTTTTCGCTGAGCGCGCCGAGAAGTTTTCAGCTGTTTTTAGTAATTACTGGTCAAATTTTGTGCTCATTTCTTTTTTTCGCTAATCGGCATCAAAAGTGTAAGTACTAGAGCAACTCGATTAGCAACATTTTTGATGGTTGATAGTAGAATAGGAACCATTCGATTAACCGTTCGCTTTCGACTAACCGCCCACCATCGAGTAGTCGGAAAATCGACTACGCAATAAATTTATAAAAACTACATTATAGTTGAAAAGGAATTTTGTCAATAAACATAAACATTCAAACACATATTAAACACAAATATGTATGTATTGAAAAGAAAACAACTAGTATGAAAATCGAAAACGAACGGTTAGTCGATTAGTTGTTTACGAGCGGTTAGTCGCAAAAGTCGAAAGAAAACGGTTTGTCGATTAGGTGAAGTGGACTATTTTTTTTAAACAACTCTGGCTAATATATTAAACGATTAGTCGCTGAAGAAGAGCTCTACTAAGTATACTAATAATCGGCGGCAAAATTGAGTTAACTAATTTATTAGTTTAAAATTAGTGCTAAGTTACATTTTTAAATAAAAATATAAAATAAAATTTGAACTGGTCTTGAGCTAGTTTTCTCTTTTGAAACTCTGCCTTAATGTTGGGAATTCGTTCTTGTTCAGATGTTTTTTCATGCAAAAATTTTCCCTTCGCTTTCGTCAGTTTATAGATAGTTCTTGTTCAGCGCAATTTCTATAAAAAAAAAACTAGTGGGAATATTCAGATTTTGTAATTTGTTTTCAATATTCAGTAGAAAAGAAGTGCAATTTTCCTGCTGGGTCTTTGTACTGAGTGTCGTATTCATTCCACATGAGAAAGCAGTGGTCGGCAGACATTTCCATTCACTTTTGTACATACACATTTACTGAATACCTGACTGGGACTTTTATTATTTCGTTTTTATTTTTTGAGTTACGTATATACTTCGGATGCAGAATCCTAGCTATGTTTATTATTATTTGATAAGTTATGACCGTTTTGATTTATTCTCGCACATGAAGTATTGCAGTGGCTCTTGGGAAAGCCCCAATATACAAAATCTATATTAAAGAAGAATTTTTATTTATTTTTGTTTAGCTACACAAGCTTTTGCGGACTTCACACATACTCAGTGCGAATATATACGAGCATTTATGTATAACGTTTGATGGAGGAGAGCTTCTCTTGTGTCTATACCAAATTAAGAAGCATCTGATTCAGTGTCGGGCTGACCTTAATAAGTGCTCAAAATGACGACTCGGTATAAAACGGATTAACTTCACTTAAACATAGTAAAATGTGTATACATATGTGTATATTAATTTTTTTCACTTTCTGGATGTTGTTATTTCGTTTTACATATGTACTATGGTGTTTGGTACCAAGTTAAGTGGTAACTCTTCGGTATTTCAATGAAGACCAATTTAAACGCTAACTTTGCAAAAAAAAGAGTAACATTGTCGTTCGGAGGAAACTAATTCTTCTTCACCAGTTACTAATGGCGTAAGGGCTCATTTATTTTTCGGATAATCTTTCTCCCGAACACTTCAAGGGGCAATACAATAGCACGGGCATGACGAGAGACTCATAGAGCGTAGTGTTCATTCGTCGATACAGGGCTCTACAGTTCATTTGTCCACTCACCTCAAAGTAGGATTTGTTGGCAATAGAGATTCTTCGTTGGATTTCCAGGCTGACATTATTGTTGCTGTTTCTGCAGGGTCCCAGATAAACAAAGTCCTCTACTTTTTCGAATTTGTAATTTTCAACAGTGATGCGGAAGCCAAGATGCGAATACGCTGGCGGTTTATCTGATCACAGGAGGTTCTACGTTTAGCCGTCGCTCCCTTCCAGGCCCATTCGCTTCGCTTCTTTATCCAGCGCGGTTTTTGTATATTTTCCAACATAATGTTCAAAAAAGTTGAAGACTAGGGGGGTCTTTACTTTTCGTTATCACTGATAATTTTATAATATCCGTTTTTTCGAACATTCGTTTCATTTGAGTTAACTTCTATTGTCTTGTGGTATTTAGTACCAAGTTCTTCGGTTCTTTGCGGGAAAACGTACCATTATCGTTCGGCGGGAACTAATTACTTCTTCAGTTATCCAACGCCACCAAAACGATTTTGGCCAATTCCAACATAGCGCGCCAGTTGCTAATGATGTAAGGGTCCAAACATTTTCCAGAGAAAATCGCTCTCGAACATTCCCGGGGCCATCCCAGCCGATGTTGACAGCCTTAATGCTGCTGCGCCATAGACTAGCATGAGAGACTAATAGAGTGTAGTTTTGGTTCGTCGGTTTACTGCTCACTTGCGTACTCAGCCCAAAGTAAAACTTGTTGGCAAGTGAGATTCTTCGTTGGATTTCGAGGCTGACATTATTTTACGTGTTTATGGTGGTTCTAATATAAACAAAGTCTGCAGAGCTAAAAAGGAAACATAAACAAAGTTGGCTGCTTTGTCAAAATTGTAACTGTCAACAGTATATGACGAGTATGGGCTAATTTGAGATGTGTAATAAAGTACGTGGACCAAAGTGGGAGAGAGTGCCGATTCAGCCGATCAGTCGCCATGAGTTTTGTTGCACTCCGACTAATAACCCCTCATTCGTCTAGCATAAGAGTCTGAGTGAAGTCCTATAGTACCAGATAGTTCGGTGTTCAGTACTCCTGTGAATTGTTTTTTTTTTTTTTTGCCGACCAGCCTCTAGTATGCCAACTTCAACACGAAAATCCCGACTCAGACGAAAATGCCGACTCGATACCAAAGTTGAGAGGAGTGTCACACTTTTCTCAAAAGTGCTGGAAAACTGAAACAGAAACAGCTTTGTGATACGGCCATTGAGTTTCAGCTGGACTGAAATATTTTTATTGAGTTATTTGTTACTTTAACGTTTAATTTTGAGTGGCATATTCTACCCAAAGGTTAACGAATGGTTGAATGTTGTCAATTTAAACAGTGACTTGTAAAATTAAATTAAAAAAAAGGAAAGAAACTTGTAAAGCTAAATGGAAATCACTGTGTTACTTTTTTGCATCAAAAAAATAAATATTCAAATAAATTGACAAAAAACTTCTATTAGTGGTGTAGTTAGAGAAATGATGGTTGCTAAATAAATCGAACGATTAGTTTGAATTTATTTTGTTTATACTTAAGTCAAAATAGATTAAAGAGCCAAATGTGGTATTTCTAAAGGCAGAGCTAATTTAGCCATTTTACGTTCACACTAAAAACTAACCAAGCATACCGCATTGCATTATCATAGTAGCGCCTTCTATACGCTTTCCCAGTAAATTTCTAAATCCATACGACTATGCGCCGGCTCAGCGGATTTGTATGACGCCATATGCCAAGCTCACCATAAAAAATTTGCTATTATTACGAACAAATTTTGAGTAATTCACAGCTACGAGTATTTGATGAAATTAGTAAATACGTAGTAGACCTTTTTTGGAGTGCTTTCAGTCGGTGAACAGCTATTAACAAAGTTGTGAAATAGTTGCACCTGTTTCGCAAGCTTAGATTTTCCCTCTACCAATCCCATCACTCCCATTTCATTTACTCTACAAATCAACAAAATAAAAAAAATATGTGAACCCTTACATCGTCAGCACCATTTACACATCAACTTTTTGGTCTTTTGTTGAAATAACAGTGCTACTAAATAATCTTCGGTTCATTGAATAAGAAAGTTGATTTTACCATGTAAGTGAAAAAGAATGTGTTTGAACTGTTACAAAAAAAAAGAGAAAAAGGCGTCCATTTACAAAAGGAACAGCAAGGAAATTGCCGTAAGGGCGGTTAACTTTTCGAAATTTGTGGATCTTAAAATTTTGTGGCCTGTAAAATTTGTGATTATTATGCTAAATTGGCCAATTCGCTTTGAAGTTGTACGAGTACATGGATGTAAATTTAATAATTGTTTTGTGGCTTTTAAATATGTTGGAATTGAGGATAAAGTCAGTAGTACGATGTACATATGTATGCAAATTGGGTAGATAAAGGGTAAATATTTCGGCAAGTTCATTGACTTTTTTCAGAAGAAATATTTATGTTTTGCCAGTGTGTGGGTTGTTTAAGAAGGTTCATCTAAAAAGACTTTGCTCAAAATATGAACACGAAAAGGGTGATCAATGGACATTGAAATTTCGTATTAATACTGGATTTAAATTTTATAATCCAATGCAACTGTTTTAGAAATTATTAGAAAAATTTACAAATATCAAGGGAGACAATTTTTTTGCTTTCTCTAATTTTCATTGTTTCAAAAAAATAACCTGAAAAAAAATGTATTTGAATATGTTTCAAAACTTGTCTTGTCAATAATAAATGTTCCTTAACCTGATTCGTAAACGTTTTAAGAAATCTTTTTTAAATGATTCTTATTGAAAATTTAAGAAAATTTTTTTGTTCCTAACTAAATTTTTCCCTCAATTCAAAAACTTGTACGCTAGAAATATTTAAGAATTTGTGGTGGGGCTTACACTTTGTACGCAATTCAGTTTGAATATTTTAAAGTGTAAGTTTCAAGTGACTTAAAATTCGCTTTGATTATTGATAATTGTTTATCATCGCTGTTAGTCATTTTCCTCAACATCGAACTATCGAAAGTCAACGCGAATTTTGCTTAAATTTTTTACGATTTTAAGAGCATTGTAACTTCAAAGTAATGCCTGGAATGACTCCTTTCCTCTTTTTGTAAAGAAGCAAAAATAATCGATGACTGGAGAAAAATTATTCAGAGGGATCGACATTTAGCGTACCGGGAAATAAAGGCATCCCTGGGCTTTGCAAAAACTCAATGAGTTTTTTATTTACATGAGCATTTAGTATTGAATAAATCCTGTAGTCGTTGGACTCCACGCAATTTAGCCGGAGTTGGGTATCTGGGTGTTTCAAAAGAACTGTTGGAAAAAATGATCGCTTTCGTCTACCGTAAAACTAGGTCATTTGCTACTGTAGCTCTTGACGATCGAAAAACAATGCACGCTGAACGGTATACAACAATTTGTTTGTTCAAAGCCATCGATAAACTCAGAAAAAAAAAACAATCGTGAATCTAAATCCACGAGCCAGAAACCAAATTTCTTTAATGACTTCATAAAGAGGCAGAGACTGAGATGCGGGAGTGAAAATGATAATCGGTTTTAGTAGTAAGTACTACTAGTAATAGTTGTTGTAGCTGCATAAGTAATAGTAGTTAGTATTAAATAGTCAAAATAGTAGTAGAAATTATTACAAACAGTAGTAGCTACTAGTAGTAGAAATAGTAAAAATAGTAGTAGAAAGTTGCAGTAGTATTTAGTAGTAGCTGAAAACTATAATAGAAATTCATAGTAGCATAAGTAAAAAAAAATACTAGTAAATACTGCTATCATTGGTAAAAAAATTGTAAAAATTAGTAGAAATAGTAGTAGTAGTAGTATCTAGTAGTAGCATTAGTAAAAAGAGCAGCAGAAATTTGTAAAAACACAAGTAGTTAGTAGAAACAGTAGTATTGGTAAAAAATAGTAGTAGAAATCAGTCAAAAAAGCAGTAGCAAATAGTTGCAGCAATACTAGAAATAGTAGTAGTAACTAGTAGTAGTAGTTAGTAGTAGTTATAGTAATTAAGGTAGTAGTTAGTAGTAGTTATAGTAATTAAAGTAGTAGTAGTAGTAATTATTAGTATTGGTAGTTCGAAGTAGTAGTTAACGCTGTAGGACTAGTAGAAAATTTTTAGTACTAGTAGTTGTAGTGGTGAACTAGTCCCGAGCTACTGAAAGGTTCTGAAATGGTCTCAAAATATCTAGTCTGCAATTCACCGTGAAACGATCCAGAACTTATTCTCAAATAAATTGTTGTATCCGTTGCTTTGTAAACAAACAATAATAACACTGTGTTTATATGTTTGAGTTGTCGGTTTACTTAATAATAGTATATGTAATATTAGCTTATTTAATACCAGATACTTTTATAAGGTTTATATTGTAGTAGTTAAATTAATTTAGTACACTTAACTACCTCGTTGGATTTCTCCTAAGTTCGTTTGTTGTCCCGTTGATTGAGTCCCATTAATTCTCCGCGTGGATTCAGTGCGTTCAGTTTGATTATCAGCTTTGGTTAAGTTTCGTCAATGGTTTTGTCAGGTTTTGCTTTTATTCCGGCCTCGCATAAATACACATCGATATGTCGCTACCTCAGTAAGTATGTTGTTTTTTTTCATTTAAGCTTTTGTCGTTGACTTCGTGACGCGATATCGATGTGACCCTCGTGACGCGATAACAACTGGACCGTCGTTATGTGATATCGGAGGAACCTTTGTTACGCGTTGTAAAAAATCATTCTCATGCCGCTAAACTAATTTACTTAAAAAAAACCGGAAACGTCTTATCCACCTTCACTACGAAAATGACAGCTCTCTGACTTCTTTCAGTTACGTTTTTTTATAAAAAAAAATACGTAAAAAGCGTTTTTCAATATCTGAAGGGGTCGTCGTGGCATTCAATAACCATGGCTCTAAGCTACCCACTTCATAGTGTAATAATTAGATAAACAACGGATTTATTGCATGCAAGGGGGTATAGATCAAAAGAGGTGGATATTTTGAAAAACAACGAAGTCGTTTTTTTTAATAAAATTTGTCTGGTTTTTTTTTCAGGGTTACCCTCGCAGATTATTCTGACAACTAGCTATGATTGAAAGAATGAAAGAATGAATCTCTCTTGAAATGGGTAGTTCAAACAGATTCGCTAGACATTCCAACATAAAGGGCATCATACTAAAAATGTGCGTCTTTTTTTTTTGTTTTTTGAAAGCGGCAACACTAACTTATCTTCATAACTGCAGGGGCACATTCAAAAATACTCACGACAAATAAATACCGCTACTGATAGTCATAGTTAAAGAAAACAAATTTTAACCAAACTCATGTAGGAAACTTTTGCAATGAGAAGTTGAATTAATACGCTAAATTAAGTTTTCGGAAGCCTTAAGACGCTTATTACATTTTATCTCTCACTTTTATTCATATTTGCAGAAACTTTTCGCGCATATGTATCGAAAAAAAGTGCGAGCTCTAAATTAAGGGGAAGAATATTCATTCAAGAGCCCGAACAAAAATGTTTGCCTGTGCAAGAGCTCACACGAAAAAAGCATACAGAAAAAAAGAATGCATGGAACAAATCGGTGCACTTGTTCGAAAAAATAGGGGGCGGCGAGCACATAAGGGGATTAAAGTCCAAATAACCGTAAAATAATTCATGTGCATACGAGTTGAAATTTAATCCGAGTTTAGCAAGGCAGCAGCAGCAGCACCAGCAGCAGCGATCATTGGCTGAACACAACGCGCTACACTCAGGGTGTGGCAAAGCTCTACAAATTTCAAAAAATAAAAATAAAAAAAAATAAAAAATGAAAAAAAAAAAATATTATGTACTTGAATTTTGGGCACATCAAGTAGCGCACGCTGAGCTCATATGCATTCGGAAAAACAAATGTACACACGTACACACATACATACAACGACAAGCTACCCTACGCTAGAGCCTCTACGTTCCTGTAAATATTTAATTCCCTCCCTTTAATATTCGCCCAAATTTTTAGCGCTATACGGATAAGTGTTTTCACACATACACACATGAAGAAAATAAAGAAAATAGGCGAAAGCGGCGAGTACTACCGTTGCTTACTTACACTGGCTCTGCATGCTTTTAACTGTACACACACACACGTATTTATGTATAGATGTATCTGCATATGTATGCGTGTACGTTTATATTGGAGCGTTTATGTTTTTATACGATGTATTTGCCCAGGCAAAAGCGTTGGAGCGTGTATGTGTGCCGGCGTCTGCTGTTTGGGGAGTTATGAAATTTTGGCGTGTCCAGCTTGGCAGAAAATTTATTGTTTGAAATTTAAAATCAATGAACCGCATGGCATGTAGCAGATTTTAGTTGTGCTGTGTTTTCTTTGTTTTTTTTGTTTTTTTTTTTGGATTTTGCTATGCGCACAGTTTTTAAAGTTCGTTATTCGTATTTTATCAAATGCACCATTTCGTTTTTCTGCATTTCAGACGCTCAGCGAGTGGCGACAATTTAGGTAAAATATTTATTCGCGATTGCTACCCTTTTGGCGATTTTTTTTCAATATCATCTTCTGTCTGAA
This sequence comes from Anomoia purmunda, assembly GCA_951828415.1. Lineage (NCBI taxonomy): Eukaryota > Metazoa > Arthropoda > Insecta > Diptera > Tephritidae > Anomoia > Anomoia purmunda. The sequence continues at coordinate 111,374,424 of OX639994.1, read as the reverse complement.
GAATCGGGGATTTCAAAAGAAAATTGTTCTCTTGCTAACTGTCAAGTGATTTATATATGTATACCAATATATTGCATTTTAAAATTAATATCTACTCATTTTGCACGTCATACTAAAATTGATGGACTTATTGAATAATTGCGGTAAACTAACCGCTACTTGATCATTTGAACAAAAATTTTGCGACTACTTTTTAAACACAATAATAATTTAAAAACAAAAAAATTTAAAATCATGTTTCAGTTGAAATAATAAATAGGCACAGCACAACACCAACCAAATAAATAACACAAGTCATATTGTCCTTGCACCATTGCTGAACAATTCTTGCTTTCTGAACGGGGATCAATTTGAGTTTTGCCAAACAAGCTGAATATATCAGCGGAGAAATGGCTAGCAAGCACTTTCCTCAGATATTATTTTGCGTTAATTTGTACTCCTTCGCCATACCGGAACTAAACTCGGTACACATATTGGCGCCGAACCAATGGTATGGAACTTGGTATTGAGAATACATACAACATGATAAATACAACATAACGGTGTTTTGTAAAAATCCAAACGATGCGATATATCAGTAACTATAAAAGATAATTTGGTCAAATGTGATATACTGGATTTGGTCGTCAAATTTGGGAAGTCAAATATATTTAAAATATACACAGGTTAGTTGAAATATTTACTTTTTTAATTTTATTTTTTTTTTTTAATTTTTTTTTATTATAAGTAAAAAAGATAATAACAATTATTATTCCACTTAAAAGCTATAGCTACCAAGGCTTTCAGCTATTCTATGTCCAAGTAATGTATAAATAAATTTTATTAGGTAAATTCTTTTTTTGGCGTAGAATACGTCTTACCTTACGGTATGGGCACCAATGTCAGGTTTTTATTGTTGTAATCTCTATTTCTTTAATTATAAGGAAACGGCTCGATTAATTTTTTTTTTTTTTTTTTTTGTAGTCAAATGAAGATGTTAGCTTTCGTTTGACATACATTTCATGTTGGTTGATATCTTCCTAATATTTAAATTTCTCAAATGAAAATTGTATAAACACATGCACACAAATATGTGTGTGGTGTTTGGTTGAGTGTTTGCTGTTGGGCGATTTAAATGTACTCGTGCAGCCCTTTTTTTGTATTGCATAATTTTAGGCGGGCAAGTTAAAGTAGAGTAAAAGAAGAGAAAATGCTGCCAAGCACTGCAAAAAAAAATAATAAAATTGATTCGCGTATGTTATTTATCATTTATCTTTACTATTGATAACAGCCATTGACTTCGTTTTTGCGAGAAATTTAATTGATAATTTAAAAACATTTTTATCCTATTTTTCCTATCATAAGCTTATGTATATCATCCAAAGTAACTATCAAATAAAGAAATTCATTTGCTTGTATTATTTATTATTTATTGTTACATATGTTTTCTGTCTTATCGGATGGCGTATTCTACGTTAAACTTAATGGCCGTGTCTCTGACACAGCCTGCTTCTTTTTTGTTTTAACTTTTAAATAGTATTTTAGATTTTATCAAATATTCCGATTTCTTTGAGAAATTCGTTAATTTTGTTGATATATTTTCAGCGGAAGGCGACGCAAGTAAGCGTAGCTGGTCAGAGTAGTTGAAGATCTTGATTCTATGCGTTGCTATGGTTGGGCAGTTAACGAGAATATGCTCTACGCTTGTTTGCTGTATTTGACAGAATAGACAGATGGGTTTAGAATTTTGGTTGAGCATGTATTCATGTGTTATTTTAGTGTGACCAATGCGAAGTCTCACGAAGTTAGTGATCTCGACGGGGTGGCAATAAAGTGGATAGTCAGGTTTTTTTCCTTTGGGGGTTGAATTTTGTGTAATGGTGTGAGATGTTCTTCCAACTTTCATGTGAGACGAACTTCATGTGAGTGTTAATGTGTCCGAGTATGTCATTTTTGCTGACATGCTGGGTCATAACCAACGGTTCTTTTGTGGCTAGTTTGGCTCTTTTATTGGCGTATCCACATAAGTTGGTAATAAACAATCGGATCAGTATTTTCTTTCCTGTAAGTTTGGAGGTTTTATATGAATGAGGAGTTATTAAGCAGCCAAGGTGGTGACTTGTCAGGTATGTTAAACGTAGGGAGGAAGTTGAATCCAATTGCTTTTGATTCGTGTATACACCGGCATATTGCGGAGCTTCTCTTAGGAGTACGTTTGTATTTGGAAACTTTCTGCGTTATTTGATGCAGTATTTTGTTGTTAGACAGGAATAATTTCGGCATAACCTTCAGTGTGCAGGATTTAATGCGTCCTTCGATTGTTGGAAGTCCAGCCTCAGCAAGGATCATCTTAATTGGAGAGGATTTAAAAGCTCGAATACTTCCACGGACAGCTGAATGATACAGAGGTTTAATCATGCGAAGATTTGCTTTAGAGCAGTTCCCGTAGATGCTTAGCCCATAATCAATTTTGGATAGAATTAATGCTATGTATTATAATATTAATGCAAGTTTTAATGTGAACAAATCATCTTTTTGTGGATAGATAATTTATAATATTGAGTCTTTTCGAAATGATATTTTTAACATGGACGCAATGATCCTTGAAGGTCAATTTAGTGTCAAAAATAACGCCTAAAATTTTAAGGCACTTGGTAGCTTCTATTACATAATTATTAAAACTTAAATAGTGTACATTGTTACAGTATGTTTTTTTGCATTTATGAAATAATTTACATTTTTCATACGCTATAATAGCACCTGACGATTTACCCCATTCGGTTAAGTCGGCAAGAATATTTAAAAATTTGTTATTTATAGTACTAACATCTTTAGCTACAGAAAATATTAGTATGTACATCGTCAGCGTACATTATGTGCTCCATATGGTTGTACTTGGAAATTATAGCGCTAACTTTGTTGAAAGCAATGATGAATAAAATGACGGACAGCGGTGACCCTTGAGGTATGCCGTTGTGTAACACGTATGTACGTGTTGGAGTCAACTTTCCATTCTTCGAGTTGTTCTAAAACGATGTGTGCACCAATTCGATCAAATGCTTTTTGAAAGTCAATACTTAATGAGGTGAGGTGATTTTTTGTGCTGATTGCCGTAGAGGCTTTATGCTCGAAGTACAGCAATGCATCCATTGTTCCTTGGCCTTTCTTAAATGCTACCTGATGATGGCTGATGATATTGCTATTGATGGCAAACCACATAAGGTGTTTGGCAATTACTTTTTCAACGGTTTTTCCTAAGCATGGAAGAAGGGATATATGTAGGTCTGTAGCCAGATATATCTGTGATGGGTTTATTTGGCTTGCCAATAGCGCAGATTTTGGCACATTTCCAAGCTTGAGGGTATGTACCACTATCAAAGTTTATTTAACCTTCATCTCCTCCTCAAAAAAACTTACGTTTCATACCCTCGTGTGTGACTTTCCACTTATATGGAATTTGTATGTATTTTGTGCCAATAAAATAATTATTGGTAGGAAAAAGATATTTATTTTTATTTTTTTTATATAATTTTATCTGCAATACATTTTAAACAAACATTGCTGTTATGAGTTCGCTGACAAACGCCATTTTGGCAGAAACAACATATAGTCTTATGAGTGTAGTTTTTATATTCTGACTTCTCATTGTAGCATATGTGGCATCTAGCCTTTCCTTGAGTAGTCGGTGGAACACTTTTATATCTTTTTCGAGTAGTTTCGAGCGATGGTGGTGACCTCTCGCGAGGCTCTGGAGATTCACAAGGCTGTGTCGGCGCTGCGGTCTGTGCTAACGAACTGCTAGAACAAGGCATTGAATCATTTTGTGGATCTCCCTTAATGACGTTCACCTTGATTTTTTCCTGCTGTACCACCACTTGGTTTACCTAAGTACGGTTGAATTCTCCAAACATAGCAAGTTTCAGAGCAAACCAATAGCCAGAATTTTATACCACATCTATCAGGTTTAGAAGGCATGTATTGGCGAAACTTGCATCTTCCACGAAAACCAAGTAATTGCTCATCAATTGTAACGCAATCGGAGGGATTGAAATAATCAGCTAAAAGTCCGGACCATTTACCAAATATTTCCCGAATTGGAGCAAACTTGTCTGTAGAACTTTCCTGTCGTCGGCTCATAACATTATCAAATCGAATAACTCGGGTTAAGTATTCAAATGTCTTCCTCGACATTATCGCTCTGAAAATAGGCCGCCCATATTCACTATCAAATAAATCTAACTTGGTTTCATTTTTGGATCTAAATAAAATTGGTTGTTAGAAAATCAGTACAATTATTTCAGGACATAATCATAAAAACAAATAACACACCTGTACCCTCCAGCCAAAATAAGAACAGCAATATATGCATTTAACAAACTTGAATCAATTTCTAAGAACTTCTCACCACATTTTGCAGTTGCGTATGCGTTCGACCATTTTAAAATTACATTTTCAATTGGTGGTGGAAAGAACAATAAAAATGCATCTTTGATGCCAGCAATACGTGTTATTGCATACCTTGTTGTACCTGGTCGCAAATTTCTGACATTTTCAGTTCGTAGCCTTCCGGTTCTATCTTGCACTGGTTGCGTTTTCCACACCATACCGTCCTTTGAAACGAATAATGGATCGCCTACCCCTTCCACTGATTCAGTCCTGATTGGTCTTTCCACTTCATCAAATTCTTCACATTCAGAATCACTCCCACTTCTAATAAGATCAACACTTTCTTCCGGAAAATAATTTTCATCATCATCCGAAAGATCATTATCGGAAAGGTCTTCATCTGAATCATTCAAAATGTTCTCCAGCTCTTCGTCGATAGATATTTGGGTTTATCCATGTTTTATTTTTAAATTGTTTACAAATAAAATTAAATGAATTCAGCCTGGCACACTCCAAGAAAATAGCACACTGACCAACTTTTTTATTTCTCTGGTAAACATGCTTATTGTATCAGCTTGTTTCTTTTTCCTTCTTGCCGTGACTCTTTCACTGAAACCCGCGCAAATGTTTTACAAACATGATCAGACATGTACGCTTGTCAGTTTATATATACGCATACATACATACATATAAATGTGATCAGAAAAATTCACATACATGTACATACATACATACATATACATCTATGTACATATGTTCATACATGCATTGAAAGCACAACAAGCGAATTTCTATAGAAAAATACATACAGTCGCCTTATGTGTGAAAAGTCACACATAAGGGTAAGAAACGTAAGTTTTGAAATATTTCGCAAACGAATAATAATTTTGCTTCGAATTTCAGATTTTTTATAAAGTATTGATTAGATGGGAATTGTCAAGAAGTTTTATGAAATTCGTTTAGAAAATACGTTGAAATAATTATTGACAAATTTTTTTTTGTGTGACTTTTCACACAAGGAGGGGATGAAGGTTAAATATGATGGCATGCTAACTTTTGTGAGATTTGCCATCTGTTTATAAGTCAAATTTTATTAAAATAAATACAAGTTGTAAGAAATATTAAAATATGGGTGTCAAACGATTTGTCTCGGCAAATAGAAGGTTCATACATATATTTTGGCGAAGATTGCCACCTGTCTAAAAAGGCGAATCAAAATATGGGTGTCAACCGTATCGCCTCGCCAAGAAAGTTCATAGCGAATTTAGTTAAATTATACACAGGGTAAATGAAATACAAAAGTTTGGGTAACAAGATGTTCCACTTCGCTAATTCGCTGATTCAAAAGATGAATTCAATAAAAATATACGAGTTACATTAATGGTAAAATATGGGTGTGAAACGGTTCGGTTTGCTGAGGAGAAGGTTTAAACCTCCTATATTTTAAAGAAGATCGATTTTAATAAAATTTTACAAACGTTATGTATATGAAATAGTAAAATAAGGGTTTCAAGTCATTTTTTTCGCTTAGAAAAAATTTATGTACAATATATATTTTAAAAAGGGATGTGACCTTTTTTTTATGGTTTAATTTAATTATTTTACACACAAGGATATAAAATAGGAAAATATGAGTGTTAAACGACGATGCATACTTATATTTTTGAGAGGTTTGCCAACTGCTATATATGTGAGATAATCGAAATGCGGCTTCTAGTTATATATGCAAAGAGTAATCAATAAACAAATATAGGCGGAACAACGTCTGCAGAGTTTTCTAGTATATCTATACAATCAGTGAAACAGAAAAGTTCAATTCTGAGGAAAAGTTACATAAAACTAAAATCTATTCACAAATTCATTTAAAATTTTATACTACTTTGCAATTTTGATTTTTAACTACATATGCAGATATGTATGTATGTACATATGTACAGCTTCCGATTTCACAATTGCATCCGATTAAAATATCTAATTTCCAAAAACCACCGATGAGTATAATCCATGTCGTATGGCTATAGTAGCAATTAATTTATTATCAATTAGTGTGAAACTTTTAGTTACACATTGCAGGAAAAATTAATACTTTCCGAGTTCCATAACAGATAAAAACTAAAAACGTAACGACACCAATGACCGCGGAAAGACGTGAGCTACCAAATGTTCGGCCGACAAACGGCCAAATGAACGAAGGAACGATAACCGAAAATAACCAGCTGCGTTGTAGATAAATGAAAATGGCTTTTCATGCAAAGTACTGCACAAATTTCATAGTTATATGGCAGTGCGGCTGGAGACATGGAGACGTGGGGACGTGGACGGTGTAAGTTAACAAGCAGTGGAATTAGAGCTTACAGTATGCCGGTTAGTTGAATGCAAGCAAACTGGTTAGAGTGTAATTTGAGGATTAGTTGGAAACACGTAGTGAATTTTTGATAAAAGTTAAAGCAGAGCGCCCGTATTATATTTATGTTCGTACACTTATATATAAACGTATTTTAAAATACTCACACACACACACACACACGCACACAAGTGTACGCATGCATTTTGTTTTTGTTTTTCAACCATGCATTTCGAATGACTGCAATACGGCTGCAACGTTGAGAGGTTAAAACGCATATAAATAATTTAGAACACAGTTAGAACGCCAACTGAAACTCAGTTGGTAGTAGTAAAGTTGAGCACTCATTTCCGCCTAAAATGCCTCTGTTGTTATACTCGAATATTACATACATACATACATACATACATCCACCAACCAAATATTTCATATCGGCTTTAGACACTTCGCTGCATCTACTGGCTATCAAATTTCACAGTTCGTGACTACAAAATGACGCTTTTTCCGCACTAAAGGCAAAATAAATTTGAAGCGAAATTGAAAAATAAACAAAAAAAAAAAAACCAAAATATTTACTGCTGCTCCGAGTGCTTTTAATCCGTGATTTAAATTAAAGCTCATAGATATTTACTAAGGGAATGTTTTGGGTTAGCTGAACTGCAGATAGTACAATAAATAGATGGTAGACAGTAGAGGGTTTGATCACTGGTCTAATTCAAACAGTAAATACCAAATTTAATTATAGGAAGCCACATAGAACACGTCCCACCAACTCTTCGATTACTCCTGAATACGGCTTCCAAGTTACTGCAAAAAATATTAATTTCATCAATTTCTAAACTAAGAAAATATCAATGTGGAAGTTTCAAATAATAAAGATATTGAAGCTATTTTGGAAGTGCTGCTAAAATATTAAATTTTCTATAAAAAAGGTGCATAAAATTATAAAAAAACATTGCTTGAGATTGCTAAAGTAAAAGGCAAAGTGTTTATAAAAATACATAAAAGCTTATTTGTAGGCTATATATTGGGTAGTGCGAAACAATAGAAGTGTTTGTATAAGGTGGCGCAGAATTAATCATCCAATTTTGGTTTTACTAAATAAACAAATGGTTTAAGTGAAAAAGATGATATACATATGCCAAGCAGCTGACGCCATTTTGTCGCATTATCCATTAGTTTCCGCAAGATTTCCGTTGATAACTTTTTGGAAGAAGTCTGGGATGGTTGAATCGGGATATCCTGCTGGTGATACCAAATCGCCAAAACGAGAGATTATGCGACCAATCTACTTCCTTCGCAATATTTATTGTGGCCAGTGCTGTGATGCAGTTGCATCGTCTTGTTAAAACGTCATGCCCACCAAGCCCTGCTCCTCCAATTCCGGCAGTAAGAAGTCGTTTATCATAGATCGGTAGCGTTCGCCAGTAACTGTGATTGTATTGCCGATGGCGTTCTCAAAAAAATGCGGCGAAATCACTACTTCTAAGGGAACGACGCACCACACAGCGGCTTTGAGCGGATGTAATGGCGCAGAAATTAAGATTATGTTTATTGACGTAACCGCTTCATTAGAATTGCGCCTCGATACTCATGATGATTTAATTGATGCACTGTTTGCACTGCTTGCACTTTGTACGAGAACCTATGCAAATCTTTTACTATAATTCGCTGTAGGGACCGTCTGGCGATGCCAAATTGCCTGGCCCTTGTCTGTTTAATATTTCCTCGTTGTCTGTGATATCGGCAGCCACATTCGTTACCTTATCGGCCGATAAGTCGATTTAATTATTTTAATAAAAATATTAATTGAGAATTAAAACAGAACTAACTAGAACTATCCAGTTCGGTTCTTGTCAAGTCGACGCTTCGCACATTTTGTCAAGTTCGGTGTTTATAATTAAGAAAGTAGGGTTGCATTTTTAAGTAATCGGTAGTTTCGTCCACTCTGTGTAGTTCTTCATCAATTATAAAGGAAACACCAACCACTCAAACTCCTTCGATTTAAGTACATCCGAAAAAAGGTGTCAAAGAGACCCTTTCGTGAAATATTTGATGGGTTAAATTATTTTACAAAATTATATAGATATATCGCTCAGATATAAATTCTAACTCTTTATCCAAAATATTCAAATTTAATTAGTAACGTAAATAGAACTATATTATCTGAATTGAAAATGCTGCGATATCATTCAAATTTCATTCAAATTCAAAACATGTATTAGGCATTTTAGTTAAAAAAAATAGTCGCGTGCAGCACCTGTATAACTGCAAATAAGTTGTGAATTAACTTCATGCTGCACAATTTGATGTATATATATATATATATTATATAAACCTCGGCGCAGGTTTTCATTTGAATGTGCTTATTGTAGGCCACAAAGACAGTTAATACAGGGGTTTTCAATAGGAATGCTACAAAAGTTTTTTTTAAATAAAACAAAAACGGTTTGGGATGTGAATTAAATTCTTTATTTCTGTGAAAGTAGTAAATTCGATGCTATTATGTATGGAACTCGATTTCTTTTGCATGTGCACCACGGGCACGCTTGCAGAAGTCCAGACGCTGAACCCAATTTTCGACGGTTTTCAAGCATAAATCGGACGATACAGCTGCAATTTCACGTTCGATATTCGTACGAAGTTCATCAATCGTCGCTGGCTTGTTGGCATAGACCATAGACTTGACGTAGCCCCACAGGAAATAGTCTAGCGGCGTCAAATCGCACGACCGAGGCGGCCAATTGACTGGGCCATTTCGTGAGATAACTCGTTCACCAAAGTTGGCTTTCAATAAATCGATTGTGACGATTGTGGCGCCGTCCTGTTGGAACCACATATTGTCCAAGTCCATATCATCCAATTCGGGTCAAAAATATTCGGTTATCATTGAGCGGTAGCGATTCCCATTCACAGCCAGTCTTGATCATCACGGAAGAAGTACGGCCCAATGACGCCGCCGGCACATAAACCGCACCAAACTGTAATTTTTTCGGGATGCTATGTTGACTCATGGAGTACGAGTGGACTGCTGCCTATCCAATAACGCATATTTTGCTTATTGTCGAAGCCATTCAGCCAGAAATGACGATGACCATAAATTGGACGTAGCGCTCTTAAAGTTGAGGCCATTGACTTCAAATTTCGGTAGTAAATTTTTATAATTTCGACTCTTTGTTGGATCGTATATCTTTCCATGATGAAATAGCAAACTTTACTGAAGAGAAATGTCAAAAGAGCGGGGAAAAATATGGCGTCGTTTGCTGTCACTATCGGTCTACTTTTGTAGCGTCCCTATTGGAAAACCCTTTACTATACCTTTTTTACTGCATTTGCGCCATTTTTTACTCACTCGATTTTATTGAAACTTTCGAACGCCTTAAGCTGTTAAATCGTACATTTTAGTACATTTCTTTTTCTATTTTGACAGGGAACTAATATAATAAATATTTTAGAAAAAAGCAAACACAAATCAAACCGGGTTGGAGCGAATTCCACTACAAGGCTACACGAGCGTTAAGTGGTTAATACATTTTTTATTTATTTTGCGTGCTTATGTGCTTAGTTTTATTTCATTCTTGTAAAGACTCTTCAAAAAAAAAATAATATATATAAAATACGATCTTTTCAATTTTCTTCCCTATCGCATTTCATACTGCCATACTGCGTTTATTTTACAAGAACTTAGTATATTTAAAAGAGCACACACACAACCTCACATATGCATATATTTCCACATATGCACATATACAGGTGCATACAAGCAGCTCGAACCAACACCTTTGCATTGCAGTTAGTGGTGCATACCTCTGCCACTAATCGCACCGGTTTGACGTTTCTTAGTTTCGTGAGAATTCTCCTTGAGCTCTGCTTTTGTTTCCGTAGTTTCTCACAACAATGGCTATAATAAAACTTATGTACGCATTACTAAACGATGATAAAAGTAAAGTTTTGTGTGCGGTACGGTATTTACCGTCCTCTGATTTCATCTCTGCCTTGAATTAAATTGTTGTTTCTATGAGATTTTTGGAAGTTGCGTACCGTCACATGAGCACCTAGGCATACATACGGACAGACATATGTATGTACGTATGTACATGTATGAGTTTTGTTGAAGACTCGTAAGTCAAGAAGTTGCTTAAAAGTTTAAATAAAATGTGCTGCCGCCGCTAGCTGTCTAGATATGCACTGACTTCATGAGTTATTAATATGTGTGAATATCTTACCACTACTATTACTACTACATATGCACATACATGCGCACATTTGCACAGATTTGCATCTATGGATATGCAATTCGAATATGCACCGAAATGTACACGTTCGTTTGCCTAGTCATGTTTATTTTTTTTCTACCTCATCGCATTTTCTTTCATATCCGAATACAGATGGAAGTAGTTGGAGAACTGAAGAATATTGTTATCTAAGATTTTTTGTGCTTTTGCGTAGTTTATTCTGTTTTTCTATATTTTTCTCCATCTCGTTCGTGCGATAATAGCGAAAAATACGAGTAGCTAGGTCCTTCAACGTATCTGCAATGACTTTACTTCGCCAGCAGCAGCGCTCCTTCCTCTACCTTTGGGAACTTAAAAAGTTTCTTAAAATTTCGTGCACAAAATGAGCGTAAAGTTAGGTTTTAAAGTTTTTCTTTTTATTTTTATTACCGCATGATATAAAATATATTTCTTTGGTAGGTTTACATATGCAGTTTCTTTGGAAAATTCAGGTGACATTGAGCGAGTAATATGTGGAATTTTATGAACGCACAAGTAATTTATAACTTAGAAATTGTATAAACAAAAACTTGTTGTGTTAGAAAATTTGTGGTATTTGAGATTAGAATATTATTTTTGAAGTAAAACTTATTTAGAGGCATGGGCGTTGGTTTATTTTTACATCGCGTAGGTCGCTACTATTTCTAATTAGTTCTACTATTTTCATTAATGCTACTACTAACTACCGTTACTAGTTTTACAAACAACAAGTTTACAAATTCTACTACTAATTTCTACTACTATTTGTACGAATTTCAGCTAGTATTTTTATTGATGCTCTACTAATTACTACTACTAATTTTCCAAATTTTTACTACTATTTTTAGTAAGACTACTACTATTCACTACCCATTATTTTAACTAATGCTACTATTATTACCAATTCCCACTACTATTTTTACTAATTTCTGCCCGTCTTTTTAGCAATCCTGGCACTCATTGCTATACTACTTTTACTAATGCTACTACTAATTACAACACTATTTTTACTAATTTCCACTACTGTTTAAAATAATTACTACCATATTTTTTATTTATGCTATTACTTCTCTTATTTTTACCAATTTCTATTATTATTTTTACAATTGCTACAGGTAATTGCTGCTACTATTTTTACTGATACCTTCTACTATTTTTAGTAATGCTACTACTAATTAATACTACTCCCATATATCTCTCTCTATCTCTTTATGGAATGGGCAAAGAATTTATACTTTTCGCTCGCGCTTTTTGTTATTAATTCAAATACAGCTGTTAGAAAATTTTATTAAGTCCAGGCAAACGATAATAAAAGCGCTAAGTGTACTAAAAAAAAACTCACCAACGCTATATTATAGGCCCTGTCACCTGGCATAACCCACCCTATGAGAGTCCCATGGCCCGTTTGGTTGCTAGTTTGTTGCTGTCTTTCATCCCATTTTCTAGCAGGATTGCCAGTTCGCATATATGGAAATTATTAAGAATTAAGCAATGAAATATTGAAGGTATTAACTCATACAAGCTCAATGTTCATAAAATCGAACAGAGGATTTTACCAGTTTTTAATACCTTTTTTTCATTTAGACGCCAAATTACTACACAGTTCTATAGCATTGACATTTGCAAAAACTCCACGTATATATTTTTTTCAGTCAATTCCCTTTCACAGAATAGAGCCCAAAAAATATCTTATTTTGAATATAACCATGAAAACACTAAAGTAAATAACAACAAAAAATATTTTATAAAATCGAGCATACAGTTTGTTTGCGATAAATGAAGATGCTAATTGCGATGTTTAAATGGAACTTTTCAATTCTAGTGATTGATGATTTCCGATCAAGAAAATTTGTTGCGCCAGAGCAATTTGTGAAAAAGAAGTGAAAGAGAGCAAAGTGATTTCAAAATTAAAAGCAAAGTGCTGCAAAGTTTCTACGGCGAGCTCTTACAAGATTTTCTACTAAAAAGACTTTCGGGTGAAGATTGTCTTAGAATGACAGCGGATGAAAAGGACTGTTGCTGATGCTGAATAAAACGGGGAGTCTGCTGTTGGTGACTCAATGGGATCATCAAAGGATCCTCATCCAAAAAATATGTGGGTAGCTAATAAATAATAAAATATTACTAAAATCAAAAATAATATATATTGGAGATGCAAAGCGGAAAATACACCTAGGCCGTATTTATGCAAGAGGCGTAAGGTGCACTACATATCCATTGTCTTGAGTTTAACCATATAAAGCAGCAAAGAAATTTTTAATTTTTTTCAGTTTTTTATTTCTTTAATTCAACAGCAACAAGACGCAAAAATAAATAGAAACAAAAAATACATTAGCCCAGCGTTCAATTAAACGAACATCTAATATCTCAAAAACTAAAAATTGGAACATTTTCCAAATTTTGTTGACCAGAAATTCGAGTTTAGGGAGCTAATTTCACCTCACTATGCAAATGTTATCATATACAAAAAATTCTTCTAGCCGATATTAAAATTCAAATTTTCCTCTTTTGCTTTCCGACACATTGAAAAGGCAATGTATATTATTCTCATGTGGTACAATAAAAATAGCACAACGTCGAAACAGGTTTGCCTCCTAACCAAATTTGTCAAGGGATATACATACATATGTGTATACTTTTAATTTCATTAAAAATTCTATCGAATATCATATGGGCACTACAGGAAAATATACTATAATACGCAAAAATAATAATTTGGCGCCTATATCATATATTTCGATGTTTGGACGAGTTTCTCCTACAACTTGTTGTGCCACATACCAACAACTTTATGTCGGCCCGAATCGCAAATGATTTTGTCAGAAGCTTTTTGGCGCCATGAAAAACAGTCGGAGTTTTGATATTTCGGGTCTGTGGCCGGCCGCGTTTAGAAAAAATCGTCAATATTTTTTTTTTTTATATTACATACTTCAGTTGGGATTTTAATCAGGGCCGTAGGACACTCTTTTTCTTCTTAATTGGGGATTTCGTACGACTCCAACATAGCACGCGGCGACTCGTTCCTTTTCCTAGCCAATTGGCGCCAACTAAAAATAGCAAGTATAGTTCAGTTCTTCTCCACCTGGTCTTTTCCACGCAGACAAGGATTAGCTAAATTGCGATTTTAGATATAACTTTCTTATTTAATGACAGATTTTTTTATTCTTAACAATTCACTTATCTTAAACAGAACTGAATTCCGAATATGCCCAAAAATCCCAATTTAGTTCTATACTTAGAGTTAACCCTGCTGTTAGGTTAAAAAAAACTTACGAATCTTAGGTTAGAGGACCATTTGGTCCATACTGCAGTTTTCATACAAAATAACAATTTAATCTTAGTCTTTATATTTAGTTTGGTTCAATACTTGCTAAATATTATTATTTTATTATTTACTCAACTCTGGTAAAACCCAGCACCAGTGGCCTGCTCTAAAAATGCTTCTAGTTCAGGAGCTCGAAAGCGAGGAATTTGTAGTTGCTGCAAGTCTAAGTCTGATGTAAAATGCTCCATTTGCAGTGCGTTTATTTGCAAAACCAACCGAAAAACATTTTTTTGCTCATCATGTAGTGCCAAAAAATATCGAACAAACTAATAAATACTTATTTTTGGAAAATTAATGTAAAGAAAATCAAAGAAAATATACTATGGACCAAATGGTCCCTTAACCTAAGATGCGTAATTTTCAATTTATCTTAGTCCAGTTTTAAGTCAGAGAATTAAATTTTCGCACATAATATTGTTTTATAAAAATACCACCTGAGCTGAAAAATTTAGACAGTATATATCACCGTTCCAAAGTTACAAAGAAAACAAAAAAAAATTGGACCAAATGGTCTTAACCTAACAGCAGGGTTAACTAAATTACTTATCAAAATTTAGGAACGCGCGATGATTCCAGGAATTGGCAGACGTACTATATGTAAATATATAAACGTAGTTATCGAAAAATATTATTGTGTTACAAAAAGTCTAACAAAATATTAAGAAGAATGGAATGCACTATTCAAGATATATGCATGTCAATGGTAAATACATATATTTGAGGGAAAAATGCAAGTGTTGCGAGAATATCTTCATGTTCAAGGCAAGCTTTAGTCCAGTGCGGTTCGAGGCAGTTATATAATTCCTTGATGAATACATACAATAGCAATTCTCATAAGGATATAATAGTATGGAATATTATCAATAGATCGAACAAAACTATTCAAACTCCAGGTACGAATTTCGTTGCATAAAAACTCGTCTTGGACACACTTTCGATAACTTTACAGTCCGGGGGCGGTACAATGTACCCAAGACTTGCTAGGACTTGGAATAATTTTTCGTCAAAGCGCAAAACAATTTAAATATATTATTAATTATTTGTTTGTGAAAGCTTTAGATTTATAGTATACAAATAAAAAAGTAAGGATGGGATTTCCAAAATTAGTGATGGTACAAATATAAATGGCTTGCGAGGTGAAAACCTTATGACACTAATAATAGTCCTGGGCGGGAACCCAAAACCAGTATAAAAAATTGGACAGCAAATACGAAAGTTATAACAAAAAACACGACATAGTTTTTTTTAGCGTGTGCCTAAGAAACAAATTTTTATATCCAAAAATTTTTCTCGAATAAATCTTCAAACAAAACTGACGCACACCAAATTTTTTTTGTCAACTCCTGAATGTTCTTGCCTGCATTTCCGAATGGCTCATATAGCTCATTATTACAACGTCTGCGTTATTTGCCGTCGGAAAGATGAAAATTTCCAAAAATCTTTGGAAGAAACTTTCTCGCGAACACTCCAATGACCGTTGTTGTTATTGTCACAGCATAAAACATTTCCTATACAATTTTGGGGAATGCTTCTGAAGTGACAGTCCTTGGCCGGATATAAATCTGGGTCGCATCGGTATCGTAAAACCGACTGCCGTTGGAACGTGGGCCGTCTCATCCGGTGCTGACAGGGCCCATAGTTCTCCGCCATACAATAGCTGGGACTTGATGAGAGGCTTATAGAGTGTGTGGCATTCGTTCTTCGAGAGAGGGCTTTACTGCTCATTTGCCTACTCAGCCCCAAGTAACACTTATTGGCAAGGGAGATTCTACGATGGATTTCGAAGCTGGCGTTATTGTTGGTGTTAATGCAGGTTCCTACTTTGTCAAAATTGTAACTGTCATAAGTGACGTGGAAACTAAGAAGCGAATGCGCTGAGTGTTTTTTTTTTTGATGACCGGAGGTACTTCGTTCATCTCCATTCGCTTTACTTCTTTATCCAGCTTGAAAAGGTCAGAGCTAATGGCATGGTTGTGGAGATCTGTCGATGTCATCAGCATACGACAGCTGTTGACCACCCTTGAACGTCAAATTTGTTCTGGTATGTTGAAATAAACTGAAATATAGTGTTAGAGAAAGGAACGACGGAACTTTTTATTTCCGAAGGAATTTGTACAGATACCGAAAATACAACCACCAACTACGTTGACGAGTAGCCGTGCCGTAACATTGAATGCAATATCTGAGTATCATGAAACTTTTATAACAACTCAATTCAACCTCTTCTCCAAGTTGGTCGTTGCGATATCAACCAGCCAAGCTCCACTAATGTAAACTTAATTTGTGAAATTTCCTTCGTCTACGAGCTGACTGGCATATTGGCTATATAAGTAATAGAATATTGCGCTTATTTACATTCCAAAAATAATCTTTGCTTGTGTGTAGCCCCTACTCGTACAGCCAAAACTTGTGCCAGTTTTGAACATAATCGACATCGGATACGCGCCAGATTTGGGTGCATGAAAATCATTAAAATTACTGCCAGTGTCATGGAGCGCCATAAATCAGGAGGCCAGTCAAATGGAAACGCCTCCAGCGACGTGCCATGTCGCGAGTCAAGAGCAATGGAAAGTCAGAATGCGCCAAAATCAGCCAGCTGCCGCCACACACGACCGCATATAATTCATAATTTTATTTTCATATGCATTTTTCCGCCTGCAATTATGCAACATTACGATAAAACAATAAAAAGGTTCAGTTGCCGCGTATGGCCGGGCGATTACTCGTACATTGCGACAAAGAATGAAAAAAAAATAAAATAAAACTAAAATAAAATAAAAGTGTGCGAAAGAGAACAATGCACGAGCAGAGGAGAGAAAAAACCAACATTTAAAAGCCGCAAAATTGTGGAAAATATCAACGAGAAGGAGATAGGCCATATTTAAGTGAATGGCGAGCTATATTTTTTCAAGTCCTTTGTTTTTTTTTTTGCACAGGCAGTAAGTATTTATAACGCCGGAAAATGTGTCACCTGCACTTTATAAATACTAACGGTGTAAGCTTTGGCCTTGCAGTGTCACATTTTTTTTGGTTTTTTTTCTCTTTTTTTTTTTTTTTTTTTGAGTTTTGAGTTTTGTAAGCTTTAGCAGGTTGTTATTATTACATATGAATTTCCATGCATATACGATGTACGTATTTATGGTTGACCTTACGAACTTGCCGCGTTTCATCTGTGTAGCTTAAAATGAAAATTTTGTTGCACTTGAATGTAAAAAGCCAAACATTACTTTTAATTTAACGCTCCGTATAAGAGGAGCAAAGGATTGGTGCGATATAAATAATTGTTATACGCATAATTTGTGATAAAAAATTTGCATACAACCTGGATTAATATTACATATATATTTTCTTATACTATTCAAAAAAGTTTTAGCTAGTGGTGAAGGGGTTTTTTTAACACATTTGCTTCATGGAAAAAAAACGCATTTTTAGTTTGCAAGCGTGAACCCACATGACAAGCAATCTTGAAAAAGAGCGTTGATTTAGTCTCTTACAGCTATTTCAAAAAAAGTAATTTCATAATTTATTTTTAGGACGTCCTGAAAAGGAAATATCGTCCTGGGACAAAAACATCCCAAACATACCTGAATAGCAAAATTGGAATAAAAATTTCAGAGTTTTTTTGACTTCATTTCACTTTATTTTTATAGTTAATTTTATACATTATAGCATTATAATAATGTTGTTTATATTTGATGGCAAGGTGTGAAACATTTTTTACAGAATGCCAAATTGCAGCCAATGCTAAGCTGATTTGTTCGACTTTCTTTGACTTTTGTGGCACAATTTACGCAGCGTTGTCGCTTGTTAGTTCTTTTTGGCAAATGATTCCCCAGATTTTGTTTGCTCTGTTTTTTCACTGCGGAGAGGGGTCCTGCTCAATCTTGGCGCCGGATTTTCGCACGCGTACTTCCTTCGGCAATGAGAGATTCGGATAGCTCCACTAAAAATCCCAAAAACGGATCTTTTTTTTTGCCGTGGATGATTTGCTTCCGCATGGATTATCCACGCATTGACGGCGCATGTCATCATTAGCCGGAAAAAAACTTTTCGCCACCATTTAGTTGATTTTCGGTTAAGTTCATACAAGGTATCAATTTTGTCTGCCAAATCTACGCCACCCATAAAGTTTCTGTACGATCCGTGCCTTCTTCCTCTTCTGAACCACTACTGCTTTCCTGACTGGGACTATAAGAGAACCACTATCAGCAAATGGATCATCTTCATCATCGCTTGAATTATGTAAAAAATCCTCAATTTGTGAAGCTGCCAGTCTACGTTTTCTATCCATTTTTTCCTGAGACAAATAATGTAAATGAGTACGATTGGGATGATAACGTCCCACAAATAAACAGTTTTGGGATGATTTTGTACCGCGGAACTTACCTTAGCCTCAAATAAAGAAAAATTAAGTTTTTGTCTGTTCTACACTGTCCTCTTTATAAGATTACTACTGTTTTCATAAAATTTCACTAAATTACACTTGTTTTCACAATTAAACCACTTGTTTCTTGAGCTTTTGCCAAATATGTGATCATCAACACAAATGCCGCGATTTGATGTTTCACTTTTGACATAAACGTGATAATTTACATTGACAGCTTAATTTTCTTTTTGTAGAGAAGAAAATCACTAATGATTTGGGACCTATTTCAACCAAATCGTGTGAGAATTTTCAAAGATACGATTTTTTGAAATTTTCTGGGATAAAAACATCCCCATCGTACCGAAACGGTTAATAGCCCTATAGATTCGCCCATCAATCCTCATATTTTATGTAAAATACTCGAAAATTATCACACAGTTCACAAAAATAGGTACACTACATACATCTGTGAATATAGTCATTCTAACATATACTGAAAATTTCAAATGATTCGTTCAAGTAGTTTTTGCGTAATTAATGTAGAAAGAAGAGTTGACCATTTTTTTGGTATCAAAAAAATTAAATTAAACAAATTTTTAGAAAAGCCACTCCGTAAACCCTTATGAGGATATTTAAGAATACACATTACAATAAATAGTAATGACCATTTTGACATTGTGAAAAATCGAGTGACCACTTGACAAATTTCCACTCTACTACTTTTTTACTAATGCTACTACTACTTGTACCTATTCTAATACTAATTACTACTACCATTATAACTTGTTCCTACTACAAATAGTATTTTTTACTATTTCTTTTATTATTAATTTCTGCTATTTCTCATTACGGCTACCATTTTCACTAATGCTACAACTAAAAAAATATAAAAAAGATTTCTAATAATATTTACACGTAACAACTAGTTGCATCATATTACATTCAGCATGCACTTTTTCAACTGTACATAACAAAATAAAATAAAAGTTTTAGAAATAAAGCGCAACCGGTTTGCAACTGACTTGAAACTAGAATGCGAGTATAAATCCAATTTTAAGTTTAGCTTCAAATTGAACATACTTTTATGTTAAGTAATTGATTAACCATTGATTCCACCATAGTATTGAACCAACTCACTCCTCTAACATTTCACAACTCGCCCCCATTCACCCACTCATGTTCAGCGCGCGCAGAGTGATAAGACAGATTGCGTTACCTTGCACAGCGTTCAATGGTCATTGATAACAGAACAAAAACAAAACAAAACAAAACAAAAAAAACAAAAACCTAATTCAAACACATTTATGTACCATACAGGAAACATGTTGCATCGGAAACAAGAAAAAGCACAAGAAGTAGAAGCAGAAGTCGACGCAGAAACAGAAATAGCGAACAGCATTTTGTTTGACAGACAGATAACGAACGTTTCCGTTCACATGTCAATTGCGGAGATGAAATAAATAACTCCAGGAAGAACTGTGGCGATTGAGAGTGGCTACCGGAGTAGATAGGAACAACAATCAAGCAGCAAAAAGCAAAAATGACAGCAGAACGAGTAATAGCAACAGTTTCGCCAAGTTAAGCAAACAAAAAACGGAAGTGGATAAAGCATGAAGAATGAAATGGATGCAAGTGAAAGCAAACAGTGAGCAACACACCAGCACTCAAATACACAAATGTATCCGGGAACGGAAACTCAAAGACCAGAAACGTCGAACAGTGTGTATTAGCTGAGGAGCAAAGCAAAAAAAAGAAAAACAAATGCTACTATGCGTGATACACGTGGTGGCTGAAGGCGATTGGTGAGTGAGATGAAGCATCTAGTAGAGATGTATGAAAGGGGGTGAGGAATACCCTGTGAGCAAAAAACACAGCTAATGTGCGATATTTTTACTAAACAATTTTTACTCACCTTAAATAAAGTATATTTGAGCATATATTTTAAGTTAAGTGTACCGTAGTGTGGGAGTCAGAAGTAAAACTCAACAAAGAGATATAGAATTAAAAATATGGAGGAGAATTTCATAAAACATCTTTTTCAGTTTTTTTTTTTAGTTTTAGCATGAGTTAAAATAGTAGTAGAATTAGTAAAAATAGTAGTAGCATTGGTTAAAATAGTAGTAGAAATTAGTAAACACAGTAGTAGAAATTAGTAAAAACAGTAGTAATTAATAGTAGCACCAACAAAAAAAAAAAGTAGAAAAAAGTAAGAGTAATTAGTAGTAGGATTGGTAAAAATAGTAGTAGAAATTTGCAAAAATAGTTGTAGTAATTATTACTAGTACAAGTTAAAATAGTAGTAGAAATTTGTAAAAAATAGTAGTGGTAATAAGTAGTAGCTTTTGTGAAAATAGTAGCATAAATTTGCAAAAATAGTTGTAGTAATTATTACTTGTACAAGTTAAAATAAATCAAGGATTATGAGCTCACCAGAATTTTTTTGAAATTTTAATTTGAAAATAATAGAAATGTCGCTTCTACACATTTGATTTGATTTGATCACCCGCCATTTATATATCAAACACATTCTTATATCCTGTACCGTTCTCACTCTGAAGGCCTTTAAGGCGGATATATAGGTCTAGTCCGAAAAACTTTCGCATAAATATTTTGTCGGAGATGCAAGCTGAGTACCATTCACCATTAATGTTGGGAGATTTTTTTTGTTCACAAGAAAATAATTTTTTTGATCAAATTTATCCGAACAAAGAGTGAACCGATAACTTTTGCTGCATTTGATTTTGCGGCAAGTGGAGCAACTAATGCAAATTTAATTACAATACATTGTTTTTTTTTTATAATTTGTAATACGCTTCTTTTAATGAGGTCAGACAAGGGAACAATAGTGGGCCGGCATGGTACAAATTTTCAGTCGGACTTTCAGCCTTAGTTCTAAACGTTGTGAATGCATTTACTTGCATTAGAAAATTTTTACAAACATCTTTAAACTGCAAAAAATACATGTGGGGAAATTCTTACAAAAACGTAGATCATCATTATACATGCCCTCCTACAACTTCTACAACTACTGCTAACTGCCACAACTAATAACTACTATCTACTACTCCTACTACTACTAAATACTATACAATTATTAGTTACTATTACTACTTATTAAGACCACTATCAGTACGACTACTACTGCTACTATTATAATTTATGCTACTACTTATTTTTACTACTATTTTTACCAATTTCTACCACCATTTTTACCAATGCTACTACTATTTCTTACTAATTTGTGCTACTAGTTTGATTAATGGTCCTACTTATTTCTACCACTATTTTTACTTATTTCTAATGACATTTTTACTCATGCTAATTTTATTACCTTTACTCTTTTTACTATTTTCCACTACTATTTTACTAACGCCCTTACTATTCAATAATCGAACCTACTGTCTTTACTAATTTCTGCTGAAATTTTTAACAAATTACTACTAATCAATACTACTATTTTTGTTAATTCTACTACTATTTTTACCAATGCTACTACTATTTCTTACTAATTTCTACTAATAGTTTGATTAATGGTTCTACTTATTACTACTACAATTTTGATTTATTTCAAATGCTAGTTTTACTTATGCTGGTACTAATTAGTACTAGTATTTTTACTCAATTCTGCTGATAATTTTGCTAATGTTACTACATATTACCCTTGCTCTTTTTGCTATTTTCTGATACTATTTTTGTTAATGCTACTACTAATTACTACGATTTTTTTCTTACATCTGTTACTGTCTTTACTAATTTCTGCTGAAGTCTTTAACAAATCACTACAAATTAATACTACTACTTTTATTAATTCTAGTACTATTTTTATTAATTCTAATACTAATTTACCAATGCTACTACTATTTTACTAATTTCTACTACTAATTTGATTATTGGTTCTACTTATTATTACTACTATGTTGACTTATTTCTTATGCTAATGCTACTACCAATTACCCTTACAATTTTTTACTATTTTCTACTATTATTTTTGTTAATTCTTCTGCTAATTACTACTATTTTTTCTTATCTCTACTACTGTTTTTAACTTAATCAAACCTACTGTCTTTAATAATTTCTACTACTATTTATATTAATGTTACTACTACTTTTACTAATTTCTACTACTATTTCCACTCATGCTAAAACTAAAGAACTTTAAAGGATATCTTATACAACTCTCCTCTCTTCTGAATTCTATACCTCTTTGTAGAGTCGACACAGAAATTTCACTTCTGGCTAGCGCACTCAGGTGCACGTGTGTTTTTTTTTTAAATTATTTTGATTACATTTCTCCAAGATGATACGCTGCACTTTTCGTTTACATCTATTTAGTAGGAAACCTATGAAGTCAAGAAATTACTGATCTCTAAGCTTGAGAATTTCATTAAAGTGATCCATAATTTGATCAATAAGGGCAAATTGTAATTAGAAGCTCAAAAATGATATTCAATAGCACTTGAAGTGGACAGTTCGGTAAGACTTAGTTTTATTTTCGACAGTCGCATTCAACAGCTATTGTCATAAACTTGACTTATTGAAGAATTTAATAAAACATTCCAATCTAAGTTATCAGTTAGAAACATGAGAATTCTAATTTATATGGAATTGGAAATTATATTTTGATATACATTTTGTCTCTTAAATTAAAGCAATTTTTCCTGCAGGGTAAGCACATAGCAAATAGATATGCTTGGTTTTTGGTAAGCACATATTCCTATGTACATATGTTTACTTTATTCTATATAAACTCGTACCTACGCGCCCGATTTCTCGGTATTCACTTAGTTAAGTATGTACATATGGTATTAACTCAATTTGTTGCCCTTTGATGTGCAATTCTTTAGTATTGTTGACACTAATTCACCATTTATAGCTTTAGAACCAGTTAGACTACACACTATACCAATTCACCTATGTATGTATGTGCGTACATTTGTATTAGTATATATGTACATACATATGTGTGCTCTTGCATAGCAACCGCTGTGCTTGCAATGGGAGTGAAATACAAATATATTTCCAATACTGGATCTAGAGCCACTAATATATTTATTTAACTGCGTTCATGTCAAGATTGCTTAACAGTGAATTTCGCAAATACCATTTGCAGACAGCAGCAGTTTATCGGATCAGAAACGGGTGGATATTGACAATGCTGAATTGAATTGAATTAAATGTGTTTGAAATAGGAATTACGTTCGTTTTTGCTTTTTTTTTCGAAGCAATTTTTTATCAAAATATTCGATATATTGAACATTGTGCCACGTATCTGCACAATGTTATACTTTTTATACACACATGCACACATATCCACACATACATATATACAGCTAAATAAATTTGAGCATTTAATTTCAATAGGTTTTTGATTCATAACGTGGTATTTTTATGTATTCTGCCATTTCGAGGAAACAAATCAAATTCAAGAGTATTGCAAATTCAGTGACCAGAAATTGTTTCAAAAATATATTTTGCAAGTATACATAAAGGTGATCCAAAAAATGCATGGGAAAAAGTAAAGTCGTGATTTTAATACAATACCTCTAAAGCCTTTTTTGATTAAAAACAACCCGTATCTTTCTTGTTTTTTTGGTATACATAGAACAGCTCCAGTGAAAGCGTCTTATTTTTTTGCACTACCTTAATATATATATTACTTAGTTATATATTCACATGGGATAAGTTCTAAACTTCTAGTGTACTTTTTAAGGTATTTCCCAATTATAAAAAATGTTTTTTTACGCTAGTCATGTTGAGAGTCTAAAATCTACGATGTTTTATATCGACGTAATTCGGAACGTAAAACATCGTTGTTTTTGCACGTCGAATTTCCTCAAAATTTAGTCCAAACCTTGTGCCTCTATTTCGGCGATAGCAACTATATAAAACTCAAGATTAAAATTCTTAATATATTTAAATAATCTTTTATTTAAATCTTATATATAAAAATCTCGTATCATGGTGTTTGTGATCGAACTCCTCCGAAGCAACTCGACTGATTTTTATTAAATTTTTTATACATTTATATTTGGTAGGTATAAGAATAGGTCGTAACGTATATTTTATACTTGGGAAAGGATTGCCAGCTGTTTGAAATGAAATTTAAATAAAACATACACCAGTTATATGAAATATTAAAATATGGATGTCACACCGTACGTATCGGCCGGGATAAGCATCGTAAATATACTTTGGAGGGGGATGCTATCTGTTCGAAACGACAAATTTCATTAAATTATACAAAAGTATTTAAAATATTATAGTATGTATGTGCATTAAACGGTTCGTTTCGCTAAAGCGAAGGTTTATAGCTAGCTATATTTTGAGAGGGTTACCACCTGTTTAAAACATCAAATTTAATTAAAATATACGCAATTCATATATATATTAAAATAAGCGTGGCAAGTGGTTCGCTACCTCAGAAGGTTCATAACTGATTTTTATGAGGGTTGCCACCTTTCTGAAAAGTCGAATTTAATCAAATTATTCACAGCTTAAGTGAAATGTTAATATATGGATATCAAAAGGTTAGCATCGACAAGGAGAAGGTTCATACCAATAGTTTAAAGAGGGTTGCCACCTGTTTTAATTAAGTAAAACACAAGTTATATGATATAATAAAAAGTCGGTGCCAAGCGCTTTGAATCACGGCGAAGAGAGTTTACAGCTAGCTTAATTTTGAGGAGGGTTGCCACCTTTTATTAAAGTAAAATTTAAATAAAATATATGCAAGCATATAAAATATTTTTATGAGTGCCGAACGGTTCATCTCGGCCAGCTTTAAATTTTTGAGGGGGTTGCCAACTATTTGGAAAATAAAATTTAAGTTATATGCGATGGGATTCAATTTCTTAATATGTAATAACTCCATAACTATAAATATTTGAGTTGAAAATCAGACCGGTAGTTGCCGTTGTAGGGTGTAGCGGAACGCGTCATTGAAAAATTTAAAAAAAAATATCGATGTTTCGGTGTTTCGGTATATCGAAGTTTTTACTGTCGATATTTTTTGCCATCGCTGTTTTTTTTTCTTTAAAATATTGATAAATCGATGTTTCATTTTACGATGTTTTCATCTCCACAAATACAATAACTTCTTCAGAATATTTGCATTGGACCATGTTAGAAATCATAACAGTCATACATATCAATTTTCGTAATTGGAACCATAAAATGCCATAAAAACTTTTTACTAAAAATATATTTTCACTGTGTATATTAAAAAAAAAATCTGAATAAAAATTACAAAAAAAACACCATATGCAAATTGAATACGCAATTTCGAAAAGGGCACTTATCTGAAAATGAGAAACCTTAGGAAGGGAGAAAGAAAAATCTATTGTTTCCCAAAGTAGTAGAAAAATCATAAAATGGGTTATTGAGTTACATTTTAGGGTCAATTAGGAATGAAAAGCTGCAGAAATTTTCAACGTGAAATATTATTATATATATGTATATATATTTTTTTGAAATTTTTTTATACGTTGGAAATTATTAGTATTTAAGAGATCAATTTTTAATTTGAATCCATATGAATTATAAGATTAAATATAACAAGTCAAATGTGAGAAGTCACAGTAATTCTGCAGAAATTTATTGTATTATCCAGGAACGGTCGTTATTAGAGAACTTAATATTTGAGTGAGGGAAAAATAAGTTTAAATTTGCATTCTTTTTTCAAATAATTTTAATGACACATAAATTTTCAATCCTCATTCAGTGATTTTTAACTTTCATCTGCTTCTAAAAAAAACAACCTACGTTATCTACCCCCACTAGTGAAAAAGCTGAGAATTTTCTGTAGTTAATGTGAAACCACGCGCAGATACCCTTGGTACGAGGAGAATCAACCTAACCCCCGTTGGACCTGCTTACAGAAGCAGTTGATCCATTTACTTCAAAACTGAAAGGAGAAAAGTGGCATCTATTTATCTGGATTACTTTCGTTAAGAAAGGCATTTATCACTTCACTTCACTTGAATCTTCGGGTAACTGGCTTGCCCAACGAGAGGTCTCACATAGACCAAGTAAGTCATTTGTGTTACCAGAAAATCGTACGATCGATCAATGAAAACCTGGTGGCAATGTCGAAAAAATGTCCCTCCCTTTGGCGAACTGAAGAAGGCTTTTTGGCTCTTTATCGAAAGCCGAGAAGAAATCATCGGGTATCTCTTTTTTATATTTTTTTCTGTATGTTTAATTTTGTAGTGTGTATTTAATATATTCAATTGACAATTTTTTTACGATTAAATGTAACAATTACAATGTAAGCATATACATACGTTTGGTAAATAGTGGGCTGTATGAAAAATTAGATTGAATGATATTAGATGATTGACTGAACGATTGTATGAATGTAACAAATGGAAAATCAATCGAAATTGAACTCCAGAATGATTTTTTTCTTTAAGTTAACAATATCGGCAATAATGGTGAAAATTTAATATGCAATTCAGAGAGATACATATATTATATTAAACGATAAGGCCCTCTAAAATTGCAGGATTTAGATGTGGACTGTGGTAATTATCACGTTATATGAAATATATGACAGTGTTGATTCCTCGCAAATATCGAAAAGAAGCCGTCCGGTGATCGCAGATATCACAACGGGAAAGAAATACGTTCAATGTTTGCTAATATCGCAAGAAAAAGAAAGCGGCGTCTGATGTTCGCCGATATCGAAAGTGAAAAATATAAAGCGAGCGTTTTAAGGCGCATACAGCCTTTATATTCCTAAATGGAGTTGAGTTTCAGTAGAAATGCAAAAAATAGCATATCTCCAGGGATAGTTCTTAAAAGGGAAAGTGTCTTAAATACTGTATATAATTCAAAAATATTCGCATTTAATTAATTATTCACAAGTTATTTCTCATTCGTCAAAGCTATCAACGTATGCATCGAAAACGACGCATGAGGGTAGCAAACGCAATGTTTTAAATAAAATGCACCAAAAACATATAAAACATGCAAAAAAATATAATTCACATCAATCAGCGCAATGATAAGATTTAATTTCGAGCGGTCGGTATTTACAAAAATTGAATAAGAAAATACCTTATGTGCCGTTTACGACGCAAACAGCAGATGAGGGTTAAATAACGATTAAGTATTGAAATATCAATGTGGGTGGAAAGATAGGATCAGTGTTTTTTGGCACACTTTTTTGAGAACACGGAGAACTAATAAAATGATGTTAGTATAAATTACAGTCTTAAAGGTTTAGGTGGAAGGAATTCAGCAAAAAAAAAAATAATAATTATAAGAAGACGTAAAACCTATTTGCTCTATATAGAACAAAACTGACGGTTAATCAAGAAAAAATCAAATAGAGCTTTTAAGAAGATAATAGGCAAGAAAGCTCACCGACTGAACCCTTTGATCGATCGCACATAAAATTTATAGTTCTCTAGGATAGCAACAGTGATCCTTCTTCAAAATATCAGAAAGAAATTTCACAAACCAAGACAGCGGGTACAACAATGACGAAGTGTTTCACCAACTTAGCAAAAATAAATCTTTCGAAAGCTTTTTCAATATCCAGATCGGCCGCTATTGCTTATTGCTTTCTCTCCATAACACTCTGAACCTGCTCATTAAGCGCAGCCTGAGTAGTCTAAGTCTGCTTATAAAAATTGAAGTCTGCCACCTAATGTGTGTATGTCAATTTTAATTTAAGTTAATTTCAAAGTCCCTGTGAAACACTAAAACTATGGTGTAATTACACAGCAAAAGTAGTCGAGAGACAAAGTCTCAAATACCAGCACCTTTTTGCTTGCAACAAATAACCGAAAAGCGCCACTATAGCAATGACACGCTGTCAACAGCGTAGCCATAGTCAACAATCATAGCCAACAATAACAACAGCTCATACGGAAACAACAACACCATAATGGCATAATCAAAATTTATTGCACTCCTCTGCTTAGCCAACCGACACACCCACCCACCCTGGTGGCTGGTCACTGTAGTTTGGTAGTTTGGTCATCATCGTCTGCCGCCGCCGTCGCCTGTGGTTGCTCTCCACAATACTGACTTGCGGTCGCGGCAATGGAGATTGTGGTGGCAGGTTGTTTTTGGCTCATGACTTAGCTGTTGCTCGCTGTTAGGTTAGAATAGAAACTTGGTGACAGTTGTAGTTTATGTCCACTAAAACGGTACTTTGCTGCATATCCGTCGAGTAAGTAGTAGCTGTGGCAGCACGCGTGCTAGTTACGAGTATGTTGTCTGTCTATGCGAAAAATGCCGCAAGCTATGTCAGAGGAGCTAGATACATATGTTTTAGTTGCTGTAACTATGTATGTTACCACATAGCCATAAGTGGTGTCGTAGTAGATGTATGTATGTATGTAAATAAATAGTTCATATGCTGCATGTTGCAAGTTTGCATGGTAGTGCAAAGTTTACTGGACACACTTGCGGCTTGATAGTATTATTTATGTGAACGTATGTGTGCCCACGTATTTATTACACATGATTGCTGGCTGGCGATTAATGCAAACGTTCTTTTCACTGTCAACAAAGTTGCTCGGGAAAAAGTTACTGGCACTAACAAATAAAGGATTATCAAAGTCCGCTTTAAGAGATTTAGGACTTCGACTTAAGTATTGAGCAGATTTTGGTCATACTGCAGGTGGTGTACTACTTTGTGTATTCCAAATGTGGTTTGATGGATCTACTATATACTACAATACATTTAACTGTATTGTAATTATTTGTATTTTGGCGTAAAGAAATATTTATATTTGTAATTTATTATAAAAGCTACCTACTCTACGGGTCTTACCCATTCAAAACTTTTGCATTTTAAATGACAATTTAAAAAAATTTTTTTTTTAAGGGAGAGTGCTGGCTTTGCCCTTTTGACATTTTAATTAGCACATCCTATTGAAGGCAATCAATTTGCGCCATTTGAAATTTAAGCACTCATTTTGTTGTTATTAAAAGTTTAAAATAAGTTAATTTTAGTGGAAACCTAAAGCACAATGGCTTACAAAAAAAGCTTTACGGAGGGGGAGAGCCACATAATATGAAGCATGTTCAAAAAGTGAAGAATATTAGCCAAATTCCCTGCTTCGCAGGATGTTCATGCTAAAAAATTCAGAATACGATCAAACATTTTCAGAAATATACAAATTTTGAGAATATAGATCGTGCTAGGACCAGAAAAACTGCAAAACTTGAAAACTCCTTAATTGTACCACAAGCATTGAATGTTCCTTTCGCGACTTCAATACAAAAAAGAGCCGCAATGCAACAGGATTATGGTGCAAATCTGGCACAGAGGACTATTAGATAACAACTTTTAGAAAACAACCTCAGGGGACGCCAAAGTTTGAAAAAACCGAAAGTGTCGCGTGACATCCAAAAAAAAAGTTACGAGTTCCCCGGTAGCCATATTGACTTTCCACCATCCATTTGGAATTCTGTGATTTGGAGTGATGAATCGTAGATCAATTTCTGTGGACCTGATGACAGAACTTATGTACGACGTCCTCCGAACAAAGAACCAGCAAAACGGAGAAGTTCGGTGGCGCTAGTGGTATGGTATGGGGTTGTTTTAGCAAACACGCGGTCGGGCCCTTTATCCAAATAAACGGTAAGTTTAATGATTTAGCTTATCTGAATTTAATACCAGAACGCCTCGTACCACTTGCCATTATCTGTTTATTCAAAAGCAGTTTTCCAACAAGACAACGCGTCATGCTTTAAGTCGATAATAGTAAAACGGTGGTTCGATGATCAGGCTATACAAGTTATGAACTGGCCTGCCCAAAGCCCAGACTTAAATCCAATCGAAAACTGATGGGCATTTATTAAAAAAAAGTGTTATGGCTTTTCTATTACTTTCTTACTTAAAATTCTGTAAACTTTGAATTTTTCGTACACCCATACAATTTCTAGTTTCCAAAATGAACTTTAGATATAAAGAAATGAATTTGAATCGAAATTCTCTTTTAATTTGTAATCTGTGTATATTCCATTTGACTCCCCCTAGACTTACGCATTAGGGTGTGCTAATTAGCCTGCCACCCCTGTATATTCGGTAATCCGTTAAATAGATAGCTTTAGTAACAGTTTTTTCCACACGAAGTTCGCCTGACAATTTTTTTGATGGGAGAAAATGACTGACCGTAAGCAAAATAAAATATAATGAAAACTCAAGGAAAGTGTTTAGCTAAATGAAACTTGTACAGCGCATTGTAATACTAAAATTTATTGGGCAACAAAACTGCATACTTAGAGTTTTAATAGAAGTTCCAATTACAGAGTTTAAAAAAATTGATGAAATTTTGTTGGATTTTCTTATTTTTTCCACAAAGTTTGAAATGTGGATTTGTACGGTGCTGGTTATATTACAAATTATACTTTTATAAAAGAAAGTAAAAACTTCAAACAAACAACGGAAAAATAGTCAAAAATTTTAAAAATGTCGTATCACGATTTTATTGTCCGGCACAAAACTTACATAGTATATGTTATAACTGTATCACCACCACATATTGACAAGTGCTGACTATTTATGTTTCATTAATTGGTTTTAATTCTTTTTTTAATAAAAATATATTACATTAAATTACAAGCACCAGTTAAATTTAAGTTTCGAACTTGGCTCAAATGGAGAAAAATTTCAGCAAACTTTACACCAGATTTTAAAAATTTTTAATTCTAACTTTGGGAAAAAGGTATTTTTATAGCCCATGCAATTCTAGTTGATGAAATTTGAAAAAGCTACAAATTAAAGTTGATTTTTGCTATTTCTTTTGCTGAAAATCTTCCGCAAGTTTGTCCTATGACGCTTGCTCATTAGTTAAAGAAATTGTCAAAAACCGATGGTAAAATTTAGCCACATGCAATTTATTAGGCATAAATTGAGAGAGCTATAAAACTGCATAATTAAATTTTCATATACCTTTAAATTTTTGTGTAAATTTGTTTCAAACCATTTTTAATTTAATTAGAAAATAATTGAAATTAGATAAAGAAAAGTTAATGGCTAAAGCTTGCCAATACTTATGACTTGCACTGTACGAATGCGAATGTGCGATATGTACATACAATATATTTCTCATGCTATTTGTTTTGATAGCATATATTTTGCTAAATTTTGAGTGCTTTACTTTCTAGAAGTAAATTTATATTTCATAATGCTGATTTGGGTTTTTTCTCTCATTATTTAAAATTTTACTCAAAGCTTTAAACCGATATAAATGCTCGCACTGTTCACTCTTAAAATAAAAAGAGTTCTTCACGTTCTACGTTGGTTTTTTCCGGAGCCGCAAAATTGTCAAAATGCTCTTAAATACATTTAACACATTTGGGATTACAAAGCAAAATTATTATTGCTATTTATGCTAGAACAAAATAGGAATTTAAGAGCGTTTGTAAAGCTGTACAATATTCCGTGGGTAGAGGACACCGGTTAGGTTTTTCAGCTCAATATCATTTTTTTTTTGATTGCTTATATGCTTCAGAACTCCCCGCGAAAGTATATTGAATTAATAATAATAATTAATAGGCCAGCGAAGTAAAACTTAAAGCACTTTTCGTCGAACTTATGCCTTTTTATCTCCGCCTTTTTAAATCCGTTTGGATTTGCTTAAAAATTTTCATATAACAAAAAATTAAATCGAATTAATAAATAAACCCCTGCAGTTACAAGAGTTGAAGAATGAACCAAAGCAGAGACAGGAGTAGGAGCAGCTATAGCAGCAGGTAACCAAGATGAAAAAGGAATTTGGGCTATTTTTGATTACTAGCGCAGTTCTTTCGAATACTTGGGAATATTGCTTTACGCCGACGCTACTTTAGGTCAGGTTTCTCCAAACAGAATATTTAGATAGGTGCTCATTGTCAGTACAGTTATCTTAGACGAATGAAATTTTTTGTCACCTAATTTAACAGTCCCACCTGGTGTTTCTAGCGATATTTGTCGATGTTGATGGTATCACCTGTAGAAAATACGTATATTATTCCCTAGTCACATACCCGATAGATTTTAATTTAACTGAACTGTATTAATGTTGTGGTTATAAGACTTTTCCAATAAAATTTTTCCCTCGAACACTCCAATCACCATCAGATCCGATATTTTTAGTATCACAATTTCTTATTGATTCTATCGCACTAACTTACTACGGTTGCTATATATTTCTTCAGTTTTTTGCGACTAGTTTAGGTTAAACTACTCTGCTAACGTCACATGGCTGCCATCCGTTTGTCGGGGCGTATGAGTAATCTCTTGATGTGTAGTGAATAATTTTCATATTTTCCATTCGATATTTTTTTAGTAAATTAATGCAATTTCATTGAATGTTTAGTGAAATAAGCACAATGCTCGAAAAACTGCTTGACAATTTTTACTAAAAAAAAAAATTGTAAATTAAAAAAAAAATTTACCTTAATGATATAACTTAGAGTAATAGCGAATTAATCTTTCTCGAATTAATTTCATATGAAAAACCTTCCAGTAACTCAAAAGTGGTAAATTCACATTCACAATGTTCGCTTTTATAAAACTGTGAGTTGAGTAAATAGACTCATAGCTCGAATTTAATAAAATCACAGTACTGAAAATCAGTATTTTAGAAAATACAGTGTAAAGAAGATTGATACCAAGAAAGCTGGCGTATATTACAGACTTAACAGAATTGTAAAATGAAATCAGGAAAGAATATATGTGCCCCTAATTATGAAAGTGGTATAAGTAATGTATATCCAGTATTGATATATTTAATTAATTGCATTTGGACGAATTTAAAAATAGCAACACATTATACGGCGGTTTAATTTATAATTTTATTATTCGTTATTAATGGAAATTTATTCTGAATATAAAATTTTATTTAGATTTCATGTGAAAATGTTGTTTTTGAAGCTTGAATTAATTTAGACCATTTTCAAAACTAACTGTAGGTCCTATAACTGTAAGTCCTATAAACGACTTACAACAATAAAAACTATGAGTTTCTTTAAAAACAATAACTTTAATAAAATTACTCATGGAAATTTCTTAATTAGTCTTTTTTGTCATATCGAGGATTTAAGATCTTTAAAATGCTCTTGAAAAATTGGTCTAATATAATGGAAGTTGTATGATATTTCTGGTCATCCTTTTTAGTTGAAATATTCAAAAACGTGAAATTTTTAATCATCTAAAAGCAATTAAGAGAACATTTTATAACGCCAGTTTTTCAAGAATCTCATTTCACTGAAATTGTACCCCAGAGGCAGATTCGCTGGCGGTATTTTCACTCTACTTTCCAGTTAATTCGTTAAAAAGAAATTTTACTTTTTATTTTCATTTCTGTCAAACCAAAATCACAATCATTTGGTAGAAAGGAATGAACCTATACCAAAATTATACCGGGAATTACTTAGACCACTTTCATAATTAACACTTAACTAACTTATCTAAAGGTTAATATTTGACAATATCGTAAATATTACATTGAATAAATTTAGTTCCTAAAAAATGTAGTTTCAAATAAGTGATACACTCATTTTTGTTTTGATTTTTACTTACACCACTTTAATAATTATGGGCGCACATATTTTCCCCCCAACAGACTTGACCCTGTTTGGTAAAGTTTTTGATTTAGTATCCAAAGTAGCCATCCAAAAAAATAACCTGTGACTGCAAAATTGAATATCGAACTACAACTAATTATAAAATCTATACATACCTGCGTCATTTGAATTTCTTTTATAGCAAAAAAAGAAACACAAAAAAAATCAAAATTCAAGAAAAAGTTATACCTGCTACTAAAACTACGCAACACCGCCCAAAGGTTTGGTGGAAAAATAACGCATTGGAAAAAATATATAAAAATAAAAAGGCTTTAAGTCAAGTAGAAACTAAATCGTTTGCAGACCACTTAGTGAACGCCTGAAAGCACACTACAAACCACCAACACGAACAACGAGAATTTGTAGAAAAACTTATATTAAACTAAGAATAAAGTAAATCCGCAACTATGTAAAACAGCCCGAAAACGAAAAAGAACTCAACTCGATGCAAAGTTCAAAGAAAACCAAAGAATTTCAAGTAAGCGCATGTGTTCGCCTGAGAACGCAATGGTGTGTGTCGTTAGCAGAGGCGTGCACACTTGCGGTTTTGTATTTTTGAAGAGCATTAACTGTACAGTGAACAAAAGAAAAAACCGTAACTCGAGCGGAGTTTCTTTGCACGTGCATACCTTAAGATCGAATTAAGTTAGTGCAACGAAATAAACGCCAATGAAATGCTAAGATCTAGGTGAATTATTATCTTTAATTTAGAAAAGTTGTGTGATTGAAGCTTTTTTACCGAATAAATCAAATACATATCTACGTATGTTATACTGTTCTTTTATTTCAGGGGTGTATAAAGTACCACCGTTTCACTTACAAATTGATTTTAAACTATTTTTTTACGACCCCTGGGCTATTTAAGAACCGAGAAAGGAAGAAGAAACCCTCTAAGTAGTCAAGTGACAGGACATCAAACGAAAACTACATAAATATCAAAAGCCATGGTTAGCAACTTCTACCGTGAAATACCACAGAGGCACACGTAGGCTAACAAATCCCGTCTGCATTTCCTTCCTTCCCTTAGAAAATGAACCGCCGAGTACGCGTTACGAAGCTCAGAAGATCGGGAATGCTTGCGATGCTCTCCACTTCATATTCGTCCATGCAACTCCGTCAGTAATCGTTGGTTAATCATCCCAATCTCTTCCATTGTAGGCCCATATGCCTGTGTCGCGTTATTACCTCGACCATTAATCTGAGAGAAGGTCAGTCTAGGAAAATGGGAGCATTAGATGGCTCTACGTTCACCTTTGGTCAAACCTATCTGATTATTCGACAGGTGGGTTCCATGGCCCACCCGGTATTCACCTCCTTCATGAGTCTTGCCTACAAACTGTGTTTATATGAAGTTGGGGGTATGCCCACGTCTAGAGCGGAATTTACGCCAGATAATTCCGTCCTTTCCTTGCCTACTCGTCTGCCAGTCGATTTCCGAGGGTCCATGCAATAGTCACGAAACGTTTAGACGCGAGCAGATTAAGCGAACTTTTACATTTTATGGCGAATATATACGTTGTTTCGTGAGAATTTGGAGATTTAATAGCCGCTTGGCAGTCCGAGAATATAGTGGCAGGTCTGTCTGTAGGAGAGGACACTGTCAGATACCAAACAGCCTTTATTGTAGCATTCAACTCTGATTAGTTGGAGTGAATCCCGCTGTCCATTTTTCCGCTAAGTTTGGAACAATCACTAAAGATAGCCGTCGATCCACTAGGTCTATGGAACCTTCTCATTCATTCCTTTTTGGGATGCTTGTGGCCCGCAAATAGCCGTTATTTGGTTATTTGGATATTTTCAAATAAAAATATCGATCAAAACCAAAGTCAAAAACATCGAGCTAATACAACACCGCGTGAAGGAAAATCAGTACCTCTTAGTTCTTCACACGGTTTTTTCCGTGTTTTAAACCAGATTTTTCCGGAATACGACATCAGTCATGTGCAACTCGTGCCATTTGTCTGTTCTGTGTTTGCGCACCACAAGTGAGTGGACGGGTGACTACCGTGCCTCATACTGCAGATCCCTGCAACCGCCTACGCCCGTAATGGCACCGCCGACAACCACCATCAGGCGGCAATCTGTACTAGACGTAATATGACCTTATCTCCTACTAAGTCCTCGGCGACCTTATCCACCACATAAACAAAGGAGGTCAGGCGGGAAATTAACATCATTGTCGATGGCACTCCCATTGCAATGGTTAACCACCCAAGAATCCTAAGAATGACATTCGACAGCCTGCTCTCCTTTTCAATGCACACAACCGCAATCGTCAGTAAAGTACAGAGCCGCAATAAGGCCCTCAAGTCGTTCGCCGGCAGCACTTGGGGCAAAGACAAAGAAACGTTGTATGAACCACAGACCTGTCAAAACGCCGCATTCCGGACTGTAACAGG
The DNA here is from genome assembly GCA_951828415.1 of Anomoia purmunda. Lineage (NCBI taxonomy): Eukaryota > Metazoa > Arthropoda > Insecta > Diptera > Tephritidae > Anomoia > Anomoia purmunda. The sequence goes on along the minus strand of OX639994.1, from coordinate 111,337,802 downwards.
ATGTCCTCTGAACTTGCCTGAGGCAAACTTCCATCAGGAGACGTGTATGGTAACAGTTAAGGAGCATAACATCATGCTCAGCAAGCAGTTCCTGATTGGGTGCCACCATACGGGACACCCAAACAAGAATTTGCATATGGCCGAGCCGCCTCAAGGGGGCATCAGGGGTCATCTCAGTAAACTCAAGGACGAGATCCAGTCATTCATCAGTCAACCACTGGATCCGATCGCGTATAGACAGGCTCTGAACAGCATTCATCAAGAGTCAGTTACCAATTTTATGAATTGTCGCCCTCTAAGTGATGTTATTGGAGTAAAACCACCACCCTTAGTAGACGAAGAGCTTCAGCTGCCTCCAGAATCCCGCGTCACTCCGGCACAACTAAGATCTGGAAATTGTAATAGGCTGAATTTCTACATGTCCAGAATCGACTCTGACATCGTAGATGACTGTCCGGTATGTGGAGAATTCCCACACGATACCAACCACCCATTCACATGTCCCAACAAACCCGCCCATTTAACAGCTCTCTCCCTATGGTCCAACCCTATCGAAACAGCGCGTTTGCTGGGCCTACTTTTAGATGAGTTTGAAGTTAACAACCATGGGTAAGCTGATCTAGCAGGATGTAGCTAGCCCTATAAGAACAACAACAACAACAACAACAACACTCCGAGTTAATTCTTTTGAAACATATTAAGCAAATCTAACCTAATATTGATTGAGCAAATTTTTTTGTTTCAAATATTATTAAATAATCATTATTTTACGATTCATAGTTTTTTTTATTATAATTGGTAAATATTACGATAGCTTTATTTTTCAAATCACATTTGATTGATATATTGTTATTATGGAATTCAAAATTTTTCGATTATGTTTAATCGACATTTTCAAAGCTAATTTTTTTTTAATCATACCAACAACAACAAATACCTATAGTTGCTATCATGGTTTTGCCGTTTTATGGTCATCGGCAACGAATTTCTTTTTTGAAATTATTATGATAAATTTAATTGTCATGATCAGATGTATAGGCTAAATTTAACCCTTTAACTACCATGGGGATAATAGACCCCAGAGCAAATTAGAAAAATCGACAAAATTCCAATATTCACTTAATTTAAGTAAAAAATTGCCCCATTGGTTTTTTAAAGTGTTCCCTTTCTATCGCCAGCTGATTTGGGTGTGTTTAGTATGGGCGCTGTGTTTAATTGCCATTAGTATGCAACTTATTTCGTCAAGAGAGCAAGTGATTTTATAAAGTTCATATATTTCGTGAAGAATAAAAAAAACTTTATTACATCGAAAAAGTTGTCAGTTATTTGAAACATACATTTCAATGGCTAAGTTTAAGGGCAGATCCTCTCTAAAGCAGCACATACCATTGAAGCCGATTAAACAAAGATGTGACTCCAGAACTGGATATACGTATGACTTCAATATTTATGCTGGCAAGGACAGCAGCCCAGCCCCATCAGGAACTTTAGGAGGAAGGGTCGTCACTAAATTGTGTAAAACTATGCGCAATCCCATTACGGTGTTGATATTTGAATTCTTTTTTAACTCATTTAATTTGATGAAAACTTTTCCTTTTGCTTGTGTCGGAACTTGTATTCAAAATAGGAAGAATTTACCTGACGAATCATTGGAGAGAGGAGAGTCAGTTTTTCGGGTATGTGCTGAAGGTATTATGGTACCAAAATGACACGACTTCTGTGAAGTAATTGTTATGAATAACTGTCACAGCCCTACATCGTCTACAGTTTTGCGAACTGAAAAATATGGTTATAGGCTTTCTATTGACTGTCCGGAAGCCTTGGTATTCTATAATCAGAACTGTGTGTATTATGCAGCTCGAGGAATAAAGGAAAACGCACACGCTATGTAAGTTCAATGTGCAAAGAACCACTTTATTTTGAATGTTTTGGTAATTTCCATAAATTAAATAAAAAATAACAAATATGTCTAAAAATGTACCAAAATAAGAAATAAAAAAAATTTGAAAAAATACTACCAATGGGATATTAAGTCCCAATTTATATTTCGTTTATATACCAATGGGACATATAATCCCAGGACATAACATTCTTTAGAAGGATATTAGATTTTTTTTAAATTGCTTTGGTTTATAGGATTTAATATCTTTCCAAAAAATAAGCAATATTTTTGTAAGTACTCTGCATTTAATACGGTAGTGAAAGGGTTAAAGCCAAACACAACGATGAACTTTGATCGAAAAATAAATAAATAAATAATATGTATATCGATATATCGATTAATCTAAAAACCAATACCGATATGATCTAAAAACCATTACCTTTAAAAATAACAATATAACAATCACATATGATCGATTGACAACTCATTCTGTGATATTCCTATTATGGTTTTTAATTCTAGTTTTGAAAATTACAAATTCTGTCTTTGAAAAATTATTTAGTAGTATGATCGTTTTGAACGTTACTTATACCTTTTCTTTTCATTTGCAATAGCGAACTTACATTTTACACAATAAAAAGAAACTATGATTTTGCCTCTTTTTCTTTATTCGCTTATTACTTCATTTTGCTTACTATTTCAATTAAGAAGGTATTTATGTGTAAATAAAAATTGCTCAGATATTCATAGTTTTTTTTTTGTTGTTCACTGTAAACAAATGGCTTTTTCTGCAGAAACTAGCACGAATACTCGCGAGCCGTCTAAGAGCTTACTTAATATGTTGCTTAGCACTAGAAAATAATGCTTGCCTCAAATTGATGCCTTAGACGCAACAGACTTAGCAACCTAAATACAATGTGCTCTTATACGGTGAAAAAAGGCAAATTTATACTCACATCCTTTTGTGAATATTCTTTGTAGGGGCGGGTCTACGCGTCTCTTTGTAGTAAAAGTGAACTTCTATTCCACTTTGTGACAACAAGTATTATTCGAGTATTTGCATGCATATTATAATAGTTTTCCATATCAACACTTATCATTGACCTATTTGCTATTACACACGAGATATGCAAATTGCATACATCGATTATCCATAAGAAGTTCTGATTTGTATAAAAGTAAAAAAAAAAATATTTTGAAACATTTATTTTCTGACACTTCTTATACCCTCAAATTCCCCTGCCAAGAAGAAAAAATAATAACATATTTGTGAAGTATTAAAACTACTTCCTTCCATCTTTAAAATAATTTACGAAATCCTCTTTCTAGTTACAATAATTAAGACGCGGTGCTTTTTAGAGAGTATGAAGCGATCATAATATTTTTCTTTAAAACAAACAGATTTTTGGTATTACAGTGCTTTTGTGGTGCATGCTAAAATGGCGTTTTCTAAGACTTTCTTGACGGTTTCTGGCTCAAAGTTACGTTTGGATTGACCGATATGCGTCTTGGGTCCTTTGGTCCTGCCTCTCACAAAAAAAATCAAAAGGCGTTAAATTGCATGATAACACAATAACTGCAAAAGATCAATTGAGACATAAACTGTGTAGCATGGCATACCCAGAGATCACTAAAGGTATGAAACCAGAGATCATAAAAGTTCGTACCTTCAATAGGCGGCCACAAAACATCATTCATAATAGCTCTGTATCGCTTAACCTTAACCGAAATGGCGTTGCCGTTTTCACAGAAATATATGCCAACAATGCCACAGTCGTCTATCACAGGCAGGTTTTCCAATCATCACAGCTTTGTTTGTTAACATAACCGCCGTCAGAAAGGATGCTTTTCAAACAACGTGAATTCAGATTAGCCCTTGGCTCAAGATTGAAGAAATAACTACGCCCATAAAAAGGGTTTTGGGAAAATAAACAAAAAACTCGATCAAACAAAAATTGCGCAACGATGTATTGGATTGGATTGTAGAAAGAAATACGTAGATTAAAAGAATTTCGGGAAATTATCGTGATACGGGGAAAAAGTATATCTCAGAAATTACCTTACCATAATCTTTCAAATTTATAAAAACTAAAAAAAAAAAACATACCAAAGGTAATTTGTGCAAATTTAATACTCACGAATAAGATATATATGAAAATAAATGTATGGAAAAATTAAATTAGCGAGTGAAGTGGGCAAAAATTAAAAATTTACTAATTTCTTATTAATTTTATTGAAGTAAAACTTCTTTAGCAACAGTGATCGCTTAAAGAAAGTTGCGTCAGAATCGTACAAAGAAGTCACCTAAGATTGCCACGTAACGGAAATTGCGTCAGTATCGCTTTACTAATTTTTACCACTATTTTTACTAATACCGCTAATAATTACTACCACTATTTTTATTAGTAGTACTGTTAATTTCTACCACTATTTTTACTAGTTTCTACCAATATGGTTACTAATATCTTCCACTATTTTACTAATTTCTACCACTATTTTCACTAATTTCTATCAAAGTTTTTACTTATTTCTTCCACTATTTTAACTAATTTCTACCACTATTTTCACTACTTTCTACCACTACTTTTACTAATTTCTACCACTATTTTTACTAGTTTCTATCAATATTTTTACTAATTTCTACCACTATTTTCACTAATTTCTACTACTATTTTTACCAATGCCACTACTAATTACTACCACTATTTTTCTAATTTCTACCACTACTTTCACTAATTGCAATTATAATTTCTACGACTATATTTCCTAATGCTAATACCAATTACTGCGTCTAATTTTATAAATTACTACTACTACCACAAAGAAGTTTTGCTTCGGGTTTTACGACAAACAAAACAACCAATGTTTATTTTAAATAAAAGTATGCGTTGTTTTTTTTTTATAATCTGTTTTTCCCACAAGGATTCGTTCAGAAAAATAACTGACACTAAAAATGGCACAACTCCGAAACCGGTTTATCTCCAAACTAAACTTGGCAAAGGATGACGGAAAATCAACACCTCTACTGCACACGTTACTGATCGATTATTAAAACTAAAGTGACAAAGTTTCGGAAAACGTAAGGAAATTTGTCGCGACATTGAATAAAGCACATACATAGGTACATGATTACGTAAATATATATATATATATATATATATATATATATATATTTATGTATTTATGTTTACGGCGCGTACCCAAGCATCTACATACTTATATAGTTCCTACAAACAAACAAAGAAAAAAAAAACAACAACATCGAAAGTTGGAATAACTAGCAAACAAGTAGTGCTCGAAAAGTTTAAGTACTTCTTTGACAGCTGCTCAAGTGGCTGTTTGGCTGTTTGGCTGTTTGGCTGTTTGACTATTCTCCTACTCGACGACCATTTGGCGAGCAGTAATGCTAACATCGATATTTTTATTCGCTTTTTGATTGTTACTTCGTCCATAACTTCAATATTACTTTGGTTAGCCGATTTGACTTTTAGAAGTGGCAAGCGGCGAAAAGACCAAAAACAAAAAACAAAAAATAAAAAACGAAACACAAAACTTTCGGAACACAAAATCACACAAACGTGAAGAGTTGAACGCAGAAAGAGCAAAATGCACAATTGCCAATATTTCTACGCATGACAAAATCGTCACTCGTTGTAGAAGGAGAGAGTAATAGAGAAATAGCCACACAAGCGGCAACCGATATTTTCCTAAGGCGTGAAGTTAACATTTTGACATTTTGTAGCCCTTGGTTAGCCACACATCCATCCACATACTCGTAGAAAGCGTTTAGCCTCCTTCACATCAATACTTTCGAACGCTCGAACGCTGCGGTGTGCCAATGCAGCAGGCCATTGCAAAAGTACAAAGAAAAAAGAGTATATTGCAAAACAATTTTAGTCGCCTGATTGCGTCTTTACTTCGCAGTTGTTTGCTTTGTTTTTTTTTTGTACTTTTATTTTCCCCACTCACTTTTGTTCATTGTTTTTTTTTGTTTTGGTTTTTTATGTTAGAGCTCTCACATTTTTCACCATTTTTCAAACACTTTCTTCTTTACGAAATTGGCAACTACTTGCAATGCTGTGGCCTTTGCTTTTGTGCATTTCTTGCGCTCACATTCTGATTTCCTTTTGTGTCCTAGTTCATTGTCAGATGGATTTTCGTTTGCATCGGAATTGGTCTTTAGCTGCCAAAGACGCCAACAGCAGCTGACTTCTATTAGTTTTGGCCATTATTGCATTGACATTTGCCAACAAACGCGTTGATATCAAATAATGTGGATATGATTTTTTTTTTTAAATGTAAAAATGATCGATCGATATTGTGCTAAAAAGGTTTAGTGCAATAAATATTTAGAATATTATTGTAGTGCAAACAGAAACACATAGCGAAAATGTTAAATGTTTATGTGGTATATGTGAAATGATGTTCCCCTTTTTAAAACATAAGATTTAATTTTAAAATATACTCGTACTGCTGCTACAATATAACTCGCAGAAAAAATTTATATTTTTATGAAACGTTTCAACTTATTGTTAGCAAACTTACAAACAAAGTTCTAACAGTTCTTCTGTGTAGTTTAGCTTAGGTTAGGTTGTAGTGGCAGCCGCCTGCAGCGGCTCACTTAGGTCAGCATTAGGAGGCCCATTGTGTTACCTCAAAGAAAAATTTGTACCATCCAAGTAGAAGAAATTACCCCTCACTAAAACATTTTGCCTCACTGATGAACCTCAACAGGCAATTTACCTCGGTGCTAGAAGCCTCACTAAGGTCATCCAAAAACGGTGATCCCAGGTATCGCATTCTGCTTTTACACAGTGCAGGACACTTACCCAGTAAATGCAAGATCGTTTCCTCCTCCTCGTCGTTCTTGCAGCTCCTACAGCATCTTCGGAGGGGTACACCCAACCTTTCAGCATGTTTCTCTATCAGACAGTGCCCTGTTAGAGCCCCGATCACGTTGGAGATGTTTTCCCTTCTTAGAGAGAGAACGCTGCTGTATAATAAACAAACAAAAAATACAAAACCAAAAAAAAAGTCTAAGCATTTCACTCAAATTTAAAAAAAGATACCATCAAAAGTGCACAATCTCTCGCATTTTTTTCTTTGGTCAAAGAACTAAGCAACCCTGTAGCTACAGAGCTGCCAGTACAAATTAGGAATGGCGAAGTATAAGTAATTTACGTTAACGTGTATTCGGCACTTTTTTTTTGTGTTTACTTTTATTTTCAATCTATCTTTACGACAATAAGCCAGTGTTATCAATATTTATTATAAACTTAACCAATGTACGTGACAGGAATGGTTAGCCTCCAGTGAGATTAACCATTATATAACATTTTGTTTTAGGGTTTTTTTTTTAATTCTTTATCTGTTAAGTCTAACATGTGGCATCGGTTTAATCTTCGGTTAGTTTGACTAATACACAGTGCTACAAAAAAGAATGAAGTTGAAATACCTGGGAAGTGATGATATTTTCCTTGTAGGTCTTATCGAGTAGAACGAGGATCGAATTTTGGAATTTGTCAAACACCATCAAAATCTCGACTTAACCTTAAAAAACCGATTTTTCGTGCTTTTGCGCACTTCTTAGCCCATATCTTAGCTAATTAACAACCACTTTCCGACATTCTAAGAACGGTTTAAGAAAGAAGAAACTCAGACCTTTTGAAAGGTATATAGACGTCTTAATAAAGCTGAAGAAATTTACTTGTTTTTGCAGAACAAAGTTAAAATTTGCTACCCTTTTTCTTCTTTTTTTGACTTTGGCAATATTTTCACACACTATTTTATAAAAACGCAAAATGAGTTTTGATTAGATTCAAAGAGTACATTTAATACCGAGTTCAACAAATTTTTTATTTAAAAAATCGGCCAAAAAGTGACTGAGTTATTTTACTTTTTAAAGGAACGAAATTTTTGCAAAAATTTACAACGAACTTAATTTACTAATAAATATTATTAAATGAAAATATGTATATAGATCAAAAGTGCTTTTTGGACCGTTTTTTGCTTAGGTCAGCATCGTCAGTTTCGCGTTGTACTGACCAGCAATATTCTGCCATCATATTTATTTTGTTTTTTCCTTCGAAACGTTTTTCGATCGTAGCCATTTCTTGGTGGAAGTGTTCGCCTTGTTCATCACTGAACTGGCCCAGATTATGTGGGAAGAAGTCCAAATGCAAATGTAAGAAATGCATTTTTATCGACATGTTGCAACCCAATTGAGTGTCACACTGTGTTATCTAAGAGATTTATAGCTAAAGTATTAGAGTGGCTGTTAAGCCTATTGACATATTTTTTGCTTGTTTTGAATATCTCTTCTTTAATATATGGCATATTTAGATCTTTGTGAAGTTCATCGTTTCTCACATACCAAGGAGCACTTGCTAAGAGCCTTAGAGTTTTAGATTGGCAGCGCTGGAGTATTTCAACATTTGAGTGACTTGCCGTTCCCCATAGTTGTATAGCATATGTCGAAATCGGTTTAAGAATTGATTCATACATAACCACTCTATTTGCCAAGCTCAGTTGCGAGTTTTTTCTAAAAAGCCAATACAATTTCTTTGTTTTTTTTTGGTTTAGTTGCTGTATCCAACGTGCTGCTGGTGCTGGTGCTGCTGCCGAAAAGAAAGAAGAAGCTAAGAAGAAAGAATCGGAGTCTGAAGAAGAAGACATGGGATTCGGTTTCTTCAACTAAAGAGGACAACAGTAACAGCTGTTGCATTGCAAAAGGGCCTAGGCGTTTTTAGCGCCACTTAAGAAGAAAAAGTTGTCATCGACGGAAAGGTCTGTGTACTTGTTATCTAAAATACTTTATAAAAAGATTTTCATGTGCTTGGAAGTACAAACAAATTGTGAATCCTCATATTATATTTATAGCACTTTGATCATAGCATAATCGGGCTTTGGTGACTATAGTCAGGTGGTTAATGGTTAAAGTGCAGCTGTTAAGGAAAGCCTAATCTTCATATAAAATACCTACTGTATTCATATCCGATTTCGTTCGGAGGTAATCGAAGTGACAGCTGTGATTTCAGCTTCTTTCTTCATCAGCCGTTGAGCGTATCTACTGGCTTTGATAATTTTTTTATGTGGATATAAAATAACTGTGATTATAGCTGGAAGCGTCGGGGAATATGGCTATTCGTGGGTTACTTATCGATGGCCTGCCCAGGATTCCGTAGGTTTTTTCAGCAGCAATTTAGAAATACCCTGCCAAAAATGTTACATATGCAAATAATATGTTAATGGTTATCTCCTAACCCCAATTGCTTCTTTTTCTTTTTTTAAAATACTATTAACAATCACTAAGGTTTCCTGTTGAAAGCGCCTTGCTCTTTATTTCGAATTGATGTTGAAAGATATCAAAGTGTCTGCTCTGTCCTTAAATATCTAAGTATTTATTGTATTATGAGCTGTATCTGAAAGTAACTTCTATGCGGTGAATGGCTGAAGCAAAACTATTTCAAGTGCAACAATATTCAATAATGTAGATATGTATATTGCGCGTTCGCAAACATCATATACAATATCTATCACTTAAGCTAAAATTTATAAAGCATTAAGTTCCAAATATGTTCACATACCACTAACTTGTAGCAAGTACTTGAAGAAACGGCTATTACGGCCATTTCATTGACTGACCTACATTTAGTCAGCGACGCGTAATTTAAGTGCTTTCAAATGTATGTACATACCTACTTGACAAATACAAACACAAATTATTAAGATGTGCATAGATATGAAAGCATTAAAGGGCATTTGTAGATTTAGAACCATACATATATCTCTGTAGAGATTTCACAAAACAACTTAAGTCAAATTTCGCAATTTTTCAGAAGATCGAAAAAAACAGGTGTGATTGTGTACAACACATTTTGTAGGAGCTTTGTTCTAAGAGCTTTTATCAAAATTACTTTGATTATACATAAATCTCTTATCAAAGAAGAGTTAAGTTCCTTTGTCGAATACGTAAAAAGGGAAAAATTTAGTTGAGTGTGCTTGGTATAATAGCAGCTTCAATATTATAATGCCTCATTTCGGTATTACAAATGCAAATTATATTATTTCTCTCCAGTTGTGCGTAAAATCTTATAAAAACGACTTAATAAACTACACTAAGGCTATAAAATATTACAAATTTTTTTTAAATATAAATTTGATAAAGAAAGTACGTAAAAATAACCAAAGAAAGATTAAACAAAATTAAATTCAAGACATAAAATCGTATATATAAAGCTCGACCGATTTATATGAAATTTTGAACGTATATTTGCTAGGTATGGGAATAGATCGTAAAGTATATTATATAGTCAGAATTTCTCAAACGGGCAACACTCAATAGTTCAATATGCACTTGCAATTGATAACTAGATACTTTTCTGGATAGTATTTCTGATTAAAAAAAATGTACCTTGAGGGATTTTTCGAAAAAAAAATTCTTACCAATAATATTGACAATAATTGCCTTTTTGTCATTTTATTTTCAAAAATTTATTACCACTAATGTAATTGACCGATTCCAACAATTCCACAGGAAATGGAAACGCTATTAAAAAGCTATTGACACAGATTTTTTTCGATTGAAAAAGTTTTGAATAAATGAGTTTTTCATTAGTTCGTTTATAACAAATTAAAAAAAACAATCGTCTGCTATGCCATGTATCGATTTGGAAAAAACCTCACTGATGCTTCTTCTCTTTTCGTAGCATTTCCCGTTAAAGAAATTCTGACTCTACATGCTTGGGAAAGGGTAATTAAAATTTAATTTAAATAAACACAAGTTATATGAAATAATAAAATTTCGATGCCAAACGTTTTGTTTTCCCCCAAATTTTATTAAACTATAAACAATTAAATGAAATATTAAAATATGAGTATCCTTATTGGTTCGTTTCGCCGTGGAGAAGGTTTATAGGTAGCAATACATTGAAGAGGGGTGTCAATGGCCTGAAAAGTTAAAATCGACTTAAATTGTAAACGAGTTATAAAAAATATTAAAATTCAGTTCATCTCGGCAAATTTAAGCCGATTTTTATTCATTAGGACACAAGTTATATGAAATATTCAAATGTAGATATTAAACTGTTCGATTTACTGAGGATAAGTCTTATAGCAAATAAAGGTATAGTAAAATATAGTAGTTTTCAATCGTCTACCGTTAATGTTTAATTCCATAAAAGGCTCGCCCGAGTCTAGAAATTGATTCTATTTTATTAGTCCAGACTTCTTCCTTTCACATCCAAACCAATGAAATAAATAGCTTTCGCTCAAATTTTTCGCCTTAAATATAATCGTGAGACATTGTGAAACAGAAAGTTCAATTGGATGAAATATCATAAAATTATGAAAAAAAAAAAAAAAATAATAATAAAAGTAAAATGTTAACTTAAATAAAACGTTAAAATTTTTGTACAAACCTGCAGTGTTGGTGCTCCTCCAGGTATATTTCTTTTTAGCAATGTATGAAAATCGAAGAAGTCTTCTCATTTGTAATATATTTTTTTATTATATTGTGATCGCAAAGAAAAGTGGCACCAAAGCTGATCGCTGAATTCTTTTAATAAAATTAGTTGAACCCACATTCTCTGATTTTGATATTTTTCTCCGCTTAGTATTGTGAAGAAAAAAATCTATCTACATATCTATCTTTTGTTTAATAGTTATATTTTTCAAAAGCACTTGAGTCCAAATAACTTACTTTCTTAATTGGCGCTATAACCGCTTAAGCGATTTTGGCCGAACTTCTCTACAATTTGTGGTGTGCGTCTTGATGTGGTAACACAAATTGAGGGAACTGCAGTTTTACGCCGAATCCGAACGGCAAATGTTTTTGTGAGAAGTTTTCTCATGGCAGAAATTCACTCGGAGGTTTGCCATTGCCTGCCGAGGGGCGACCGCTATTGGAAAAAAACTTTTTCTATAATTTTTTGATGTTACTTGTCCCGAGCTGGATTCGAACCCGCGACCCAACGAATAAAGTTCGCACACGCTACACACTCGGCTACGGTGGCCGCAGTTCAAGTATTTTTAACTTTTAAATTCAGTACAGGCACTTGATTGAACATACAATGTGTAAACGCGGCGAAAGTTGATCGCAAAATAATTTTTGAACTAACCTAATTCCGTTTAAATGCTTGAAGTAGCTACTACTCTGAATTTGTTTGTTATGTGCAAAACAAACTCTGAACAAATAAGTTGCCTTAATTTGATTTTAGTTGTTTTGTCAAACGAAAATTGCAATTTTACTTTAAATTATTTTTGAAAATTTATATTATTGTGATTATAAATGTAAAAGTAGAAAAAAATCGACTCACATTGAAAATTATTTTTAATACTCCTCAACGAATCAGATAAGTGAGAAAGTTCCGGCCTTGAGATATACAATGTGATCAAAAACTTGGAAACTTCACTTAACTCGACTTAGGCTAGTCTTTCAAATCCCCATAAATATATACAGATGCACTCACATAGTGGTCATCTCTATCTAATTGTAATTACAGTGTGCAAGGAGAGCGAGGGAGAGGTGACGGTTCTCGGAAGGATATGAAGCACTTGATTAGCAACCTGTTGTCACTTTGTCATTGTGCTACTTGATTATGGATTGTAACTACTATATACTACATATGTTGCTGCTTTTGTGTAAGTGTTGTGTAAATGGCAATGTGTGTGTGTGTGTCTTATTCGAATAATTATTAAGGCATATTGCAAATGGCTTTTATGTAGTGTGTGTGCGAGTATGAATGTGCGATTTAATTTCTTTAACCCAACCAAATACAAATAGTGCTTGTCTTTACATCTAGGTAGGGGTATGGTGGGTAAACTTGTATAACAAATCTGTTTGATTTTGATGGGCTTTCTGGCCGTGAGTGGCCCTGTTGACAAATAGATTTAGATTCCTATTTAAATTAATATTGTTTTCTACATTTTTTACCATTAATTTTAGCGTCAGCACCTCCAACACCTTCTTTAAGAGCCAAGTTTTAAGGTTTTATAAAAATTCTACTTTTTTTGGTGTTCTAAAAACGAGTCTGAGGTCTAAATTTCTCTATCATTTTTTTGATTTTGTCCCAGTGCTAAAAACAAAAATGATATCGAAATTAACTCATCACCCTAAAATTTTGCCCCAACAACCCTCAATACCCGTTAAGGGTCAAGTTTTGAGAGTTTATGGAAATTCTTGTCCTTGTAGCCCTTAACTCTCTGGAAGCCAAATTGCACACAAAAGAGAGCTACGACCACTTAATAAAGATGGCTGCGTGTCCGCTTTGCCAACTTGATCAGCCGCTAAAACTGGGGTATCCCTCCTCTGCACTGTACACCTATTTTTATCTACCTAGGTACTACGCCGTAAATTTCTGTTTCCAGCCTTTACCACGTGTGGGTGTCCCTGTAGTTCCCGGTAGTTACAAAAGTAAAACGATTGAAATGATTAAATGGTAAATTTAAAATAAATGATTTATCTATATACTACGGTAATAACTTAACTTTCTTCTACAGGGACGTTTCCTTGACTAAAAGTTACCTTTAATTACATTAAATAAAATATATATAATAGCAAAATTTTTAATTCTCGGGAAAAATAAGGGTGTTTAGATAGACTTGACGTAGCCCCACAGGAACAAGTCTAACGGCGTCAAATCGCACGACCGAGGCGGCCAATTGACTGGAACATTTCGTGAGATAACAGGCTCACCAAACTTGGTTTTCAATAAATCGATTGTGACATTCGCTGTGTGGCATGCGGCGCCGTCCTGTTGGAACCACATATTGTCCAAGTCCATATCATCCAGCGGTAGCGATTCACATTCACAGTAACATGCCGGTCTTGATCATCATGGAAGAAGTATGGCCCAATGACGCCGCCGGCCAATAAACCGCACCAAACTGTAATTTTTTCGGGATGCAATGTTGACTCATAAAGTACGTGTGGATTGCTGGCTGTCCAATAACGCATATTTTGCTTATTGACGAAGCCATTCAGCCAGAAATGACGACGACCATAAATTGGACGTAGCGCTCTTAAAGTTGAGGCCATTGACTCCGAATTTCAGTAGTAAATTTTAATAATTTCGACTCGTTCTTGGATCGTATATCTTTCCATGGTGAAATGGCAAACCCTACTGAAGAGAAATGTCAAAAGAGCGGGAAAAAATATGGCGTCGTTTGCTGTCACTATCGGTCTACTTTTGTAGCGTTCCTATTGAAAAACCTGATACTTGTGTGTTTGTGCGCGTTCGGTTTTGCCTGGGGGTGATCTAAATATATGAAAGAAAAGTGTTGCTCTACAAAATTGCCAAGCAGTTTGGCTTTAAACTCTCTCTGAAAAACAGCGCTGAAGTTTAAACTAAGTTTAAATTTAAACCAATTTCAAGTAATCTGAATTTAAACTGAGTTAGAGTAATATGAGTTTAAACTAGCACTAAAAAACTGACTCTAAAACAATTAAATTTGTTATTTATTTTAACTGAGTGAATGTGGTTTTCGGAAAAACTCTCTCTAATTCCTAAGTATCCAATACAAAAAATTGGTGCTACCGTATTAGAGCACCAATCTTCAGACCATTAAATAAAGTTTAAAGAATGTCTGTCAATTAGTTTTTTTATTTGGCAGCCATTCGAAGAAAACTACTTTTCAGTTTTGTAAAAAATGGACGAAAGTAAATTTCGTATTATCAACAAATATCATTTTTTTCGCAAGAGAACGCTTGCATAAATAAAAGTGAAGCTTGATAAACATTTCTCGTACTTTTTTTCATCAATTAGAATGATTTACAAGTTGATCGCAGATTTGCGTTGTGCTTGTAGGAACACACCGATCATGCTGAACATCCTGAAAGCCCAACAGACGCTCTCACTGAAGAAACAATAGAAAAAACTCCACGATATCGTTTTGAACAATTGAAGAGAGAAAGTGAGCGAAATAGCTGGCATGGTGAAGATTTCAATAGCAAAATGGCAAAACTGAATGATTTAGACTACGAATTGCTTCGTCATCCTCCATATTCTCCAGATTTGGCTCTCTGCGACTATTACCTGTTTTAAAACTTAAAAAAATGGCTCGGTGGTAACAGATTTTTATCAAAATGAGGAAGTTGAATTGGAAACTGAGGCCTATTTTTGAGACTTTGACGCAGTCTACCTTTTTAAAACATCAAAAAGTTCGAACATCGTTGGACTAAGGGCATTGAGCGAAAAGGAGACTACGTCGAAAAATAAAATGAAATTTGCGCGAAAAAATTTTGTTTTCACTATTTTTGCATGGACTTTTCAAATTGCCCTCGTATGTTAAGCGTTTGTTGTTTTTTATTTTCAAGCTTAGTACTTAGAAATTCAAATTTTCTATACCTTAAATTTGAACATTATCTTTAATTTAGTAGATATTTATATGATATTAAAAAATAAACTTTAAAATAAGTTTGTATTTAGTACATCACAATTAAAAATATATATGTATATTTTTGTATGATTGCGAATGAACATTGCCGTAATATCTTTTAATCCTCGCTGCTGGAATGCACATTTTATTTAAAATCAATTTTAGTGGAATTTTCATGTCGCTAAAAAGAAAAATACGAACAGTTAACATAAAACATCCCGTTGACCTACTTGCAAAGTATCAGGTTAAAGAAAACGTGAAAAAAAATAAAAAATAAAAATAAAATAAAAATAAAAGCAGTTACTCACTGCAAAACAAAAATATTTGTGGAATGCTTCAAATTGTCGCAAATATTTGTTAAACGCACACACTGCTTTCTCCAAACTTGCTGACAGCTGAGCCACAATAACGTTTTTCCCACCTGTAGCTTGACGGTTGTGGTGGTGGTGGGGGTGTTGATGGTGATGATGACCCAATGAAATGCATTGTGATGAGTATCACAACAACGAGTGTAAATTGTGATGAGTATCACAACAACGAATGTAAAGTATCAACAACACATCCGACAATGACTGCACATTCAATTCGAGTAGTAGGTTACGCACCATTTTTCCAATTTAAATGGTAGATTTCAATAATACTAAAAAAAAAAATTCAATTAAAATCAACCGACCATTGTTATTGTTTCCTTTTAATCTTTTCATTTTATTCTACATCGCAAACATTGCTTGTGGCCAAAAGTCTGAGTGGAAAAAACCTTTGATTGTGTGAGTAATAACAGATACTTGTGGAGCAGCAAAAAAAACTTTAACGTGATGTTAAAATAATAACTACATAGTTTCATTTTCTGTTGCACGCAAATTGTTAGGATAGGTTTTTATCGTCAAGTGCGTAAAAGTTGATGATTGAAGTAATTTTGACACTCGCTGAACCCTAGTTATTCACAGGCATAAAATTTTTGGAATAAATATACGAATAACTACGAACAAGAAAAGGAGCGTCTAAATTTCACATAAGCTGAATTTTTTTGTACCAAATCGAATGCTATAGTTCCAAAAAATTGGTTATCGTTGATATACGCGAGTTTGACTGGAAACCAAAGAGCGATGAGCGCCAAAAAATTCACTTTTCCTCTTTCGAGTTATCACCAATAAAAAAAAAAGCAATGAGTAATCTTTTCGTAGCAAAACGTTCAACGCTAAGCTGTTTTATAAACTCCTCAAACACTTTTATCATCTATTCGTTCGAGTAAAAAGAGTTTATATTGTTGTTAGAAAATCAGCACTTCTTTGATCGCATTGGTGATAAAATTGACACAATTGTGATCTTTCCGTACAATTTGAAGCCGCAAAGTACAAAAAAATTTTTTATACAGTGTTCATGGAATGCAACGCTGTTTATATTTAGTTTTGAAAAATAAATATTTTCCAAATCGAGTTGATTTAAAACGTTTCGAGTTTCGGAACATGCCCAGTAAACTTATATTATATCAACTTTAGACAAACATAACCCATAACCATAACATATCGTAGATGAGCAGGTCTTAAAACTTGATTTCACAATATTAAAAATTCCTCATATCTTATTTGTTATTGGAAAAAATCCAAAGACGAAATACCAAAAAAAAAAAAAGAGCTCACAAATTAATAGAAATAAAGAACGAAAAAAGGATCCGATTAACACACAAAAGAATATTTAGCTCGATACTGAATAAAAACTTCCAGAAACTTTCTCCGTTTTTTTCATTTCTCATATCATGAATATAAATTTGAGGAAACCTTATCCCTCCTCTGCCCTTTCCCAATCGAGCCTCAAAGGGATGAACTGATTGATGTGTTTTTTAAGTAATTTCTCCAAATATTTCAAAACGAACTAGCCAAGTCTTTAAATTTTAATATTTGTTTTGGCCATATTCCCCCTAGAACCTTTGAGAACTATCTTAAAAAAACTTGGTTCCAGTTCTTTCTTTGGAGGTTAAGTTAAGATATCTGGAGATGTACAGTTTTTTAACTCCCCATGTCTAATTAAAATTTCCGAATGAAAGAAGTCTCTGTGGAAATAATAAAAGTAAAGCTTTCAAAACTCACATATGTATATAAAATGTACATATGTATTTAGTTGTCTTATAAATATATTAATAATTTGGGACACTAGTTGAATTGAACTTTGATATTCCTCCGGAAAAATTCGCAAAATTTTAAATTCGATCGTCGTTTTCTCTGAAAAACAAGTTTCTAATTTTTATTTCCATTATTTGTTCCCATATTATTTTTAAATATTTATTTTAGCAAATATATTTGAACTATTTTTTAATGAAAACTTAAAAAAATTTGGTACGTTTTTTTAATTTTGTACATTTTTTTCTGGCATTTGGCATAGTTTCGAAAAGTTAATTTATTATTCCTGTTATCACCCCATATTATTTGAGCTGAAAAATATTTGAATTTACTTCAATGATAAGTATTTCGATTCTCACATTTTTCGATGTGAAGTTTAAATGCACAGTTACACATGCAATCTCATTGTTTGTTTGAAACAAAAACAATCAATTGTTTTAGTTATTTTATTTATATTTTAGACAAACCTAAAACAAAAATTCAGTTGTCGACGGTTTTTACTATTACATACCATCCAAAATTTTATTTAATAAAAGTGAACTTAGACATATTTTATATTTTAAATAACCTTTCATTTAATTTAATAAAAATCAGATTGTTTAGCTTTTCAGCATTGAGCCTGGTATGGTGGTTATTATATGTATTATAGGCATTAATTCCTAAAACGCTTTTGTTCACCTATTGCAACAAAAATGGATTTTATGCACACCATTTTTTTATTTTAATAATTCTTTTGAAATATTTCTCATGAGTTCAGCACACAAAATAAGCTTACAATATATCTTGAATTAACACTGAATTAAATTGACAGATATGTAGTAAAAAAATATTTGAAAGAAAGTTAGAGTTTGCTTGTTTGTTTTGGGTTTTCGGACATTTTGTATTTGGCTAAGGGAAGAAGATTCATTACAGCTTCCGTGTGGTATGAACCTGAAGGAGTTTGTCTATGGATTAAAGACAAACATTGCATACATACATTTTGGAAGTCAGCCTTCAGTCATTGACAACAGTTTATGGATGCCGCCTAATTGGTCACCCATAAATCAGAGGTAACGAAAATGCAGATCAGGTAGCGAGATCCGCATCTTCATTCCCATTTTACACCTTGGTTCCAAAAAACAAAAATTCCATTACGAAGTAAGGCCCTAAAATAATCAATGAAGATATAGAAGAAAAATACCACAACGCCTGCCGACCACTACCAACCTTATAAAAACAAAATTTTCCCAAGGATCCGACTAGAAAACACTATCTCAACTTATTTTTTTTTATAACGAAAGGAAAAAAGCGCCCACAAGTTTGTAATATGGGTCATACTTTCCCACAAACAACTGTTCTGTTTGTTTTGTTTTGATGTTTTGTTTTTTAAGAATAAGCTGCTTATGACTGACATTTTACGTAATAATCGGATATAGCCTCTATAGCTCGTACAAAAGACTGTTAATTTAAAATTTGTTTTATGATTAATACAAAAAAGTATTTGTGATTCTGTACTCCACGAAGTTACAGTTTTTTACACGAACTTACAGGTAGTTACAAGAAGTTACCTCAGAATCCTGCGATTTTCCGAGAGTTGTATAAAGAATAGAGTTGGTAAGATCATGAAAAGTGTCCGCTGTAGCGAAAAGTATTAAAATTTATTTTGAATTCAATATGGAAGGTAATAAAATTTGAAACAGGAGCAGTAAACATTTGAAGATGAGTGTTATAGATGTATGAATTCCTCATACATAGTATATTTCAGAGATTTGCATATTAGTAATTAATTTATAGTGAGCCTGCGCTGCCGCCGCAGTTTCTGCCAGGCGATCAGCTTTTAATGTATCCTTTTCTATTTTTCGCTTTCTGCTTCTAATAGTACTTGAAACACAATACCTGAGAATTTTTCATCGCAAAAGTTCGCTGTCAAAAAGAGAACAAAGTGACGTATTTTCATATGCCCACAACCAAAGCGAACAAAGAATTTCGCCCGACGAACATTTTTGACGATAGATTTATTAATTTTTTCGTCGAATTCGGCAAAATAAAATCTATTTTGGCCAAATGCTTAAAATACGCATGGCTTTAAATCCAAATTGAAAAATGCTATGTTAGTTTTTGGTGAAAGTTATTAATTTAGTTATATGTAACATTTTTTATTAGTAAAGATATTAATCAGCTAATTTCGTTGTCGCCGTAATTGTGTTTTACTGAGCGAAATTTTTTTGTCAACGTCGTTCAAATTCGCCGTTCGCTGGAAATGTGTTTCAAACATAATTTGAATAGAAAACTGTTTCATATTTTCAAAAGGAAATTTTTTTTACTCTCACTCCAGACAGTAATTTTGTTGTTAGACATTTTATGGTATGGTAATAATAAGGAGATATTTTATATTCTTCACTATATAAATACATATGTATATTTCTATTAAAAACTTACAATCCGTTGCTCGTTAAAATTTGATCGTTGAAAATTGTGCCGCTATTTTTACTAACGCTGCAAACCGGATTTTAGCCAACCCGAACTACCGCTTTTACGAACTTGAGCCGATCGGTTTTAACTTTGAAATGCCAAAACCTAACCAAAAACTACACCAAAAAATGGTTCAGTTGAGCTCAAACTAAAAGCTGGCTGCAGCATTTTCCAAATGCAGGCGTTATGGTAAAACCGCTAGACAAATAAAAGAAAATAGTGAAAATGTCGGACTCCTGTTATCAGCGAAAATGGCGATTTCAAGCCCAGATTTCGAATGTCACATCTGAGAATGCTTATTTTTTTACTCGACTAGACGTCAGCGTTCTGAAAGTTTATTACTTTTTTGTTTAATTTCCATTTATAATGTATTTGAAAAGAAATAGATAATAATTTATAGAATTTATTACAAACCACTTAAATAACAGTGCCTTCAGACTACAGTTTGGCATCAAAAGTTCCTTCACATAAACATTTTTCCGAATTAACAAAGGAACGCTTTGATACAGATGTAAATATTCGAAGTTTATCTCAATAAAAGCTTTTATTTTAGTATAAAGAAGGAAAGTTAACCATTTGAACCGAACCGAACTGCGGTTTAGAGCTACTCATTAACCGGTTCTTGCAGCGTTACAAGTTTTTTCTGGATAGCTCTAACCAATGAACCGAACCGCGATTTTTACTGACAGAGATCCCCGATAGCAATAGTATTGCGAATTTTTGTTTCCCTTTTTGTCGACTTTCATTAGGCCAAATATTTGATGACGTAATGTCAGCATCTTTATATTTTATAATTTTGCATTGACATCGAATTGGTTAAATAAGCCAATTTTTTGTTTTATTACAATAGCACAGTTTGCGAGAAAAATCAGGCATTCAAAAGAAGCTAAAAAATACCGAGTTTACTATTTGCATTTGGCTGCCCCATTTATACTGAATAAACTAAAAAATGCAGTAGCTATTTAACGGATTGTACTTCAGTTTTATTAGAAATCAAAATAGCTGACTTAGCAACTCTAGAAGTCAGGCCCCACAATCTCGTTGACAGCAAAACGGCTGTGGAGTGCTTTTGTTGCTTCCACCTCAGAAAAAATAGCTTAATTCAATAAACCATCATTCAGAGAGCCTTTACAAAAAGCATATGCTGTCCTTATTAAAATTGTAACGAGACAAACCCACACATATATATGTTACATACAATTATTCGTGCATAAATTTGTATATAATAGAAAATAGATATTTTCCTTAAATTTATATACTGTAATTCCCAAGGAGTACACAAATATTTGGAAATTATTCTATTGCATATAAGTATCAAAATCTTTAGTTTTTTTTTCAATACAAACATATAAATTTAAATTGGTTTAATGAAATCCAAAATTTTTTTAACGATCTATTGAATTCTAAAGCGTGTTTGTTTTTTTGTAATTGCAAAGAAGTCAATTTTATTTGTAAGTAGCAAATGATAGAGTGTCACAAATGTACTGCTCCGCCTGCACTCTCGCCATTTCAAAGTCAAAGCATTTCTCGCTGAATCAGACATACCAGTAACATCGAAACAAACAAAAAAAAGAAATAAAGGATACGTACATGAGTAGATATGTATGCTCATTAAGGTAGCGCGCGCTTTGAAAAAAAAGTGTATTTTATATTTATTATTCCCTAATAAAAACCTGGCCTCAAGCTCAATAAATTACAGTCGTTTCAAAATATAAGACCAAAAATAATAATAATAAAAAATTTTGTCTTGTACGAAAATCATAACATTTAAGATCTCAATAAATGTACCAAACAAATTAGTTTGAAAGAGTGAGCTGGATCTAAAGAAAATGGAAATTTCTGTGGAACACTTTTTTTTGCAACATTTTTTTCCAGTAAGCACCGGTATAGAACGTTTTGCAAATTTTAAGCTCGTTGCAAAATTTTTAGCAGGTACATAATAGAGTATGAAAGCATTGCTTTGATATTGTTGTGTAATTACATTTTTGAAGCTTAATTAGTTTCTGCAGTCTGAACTTCAACAACGAAAAAAGTGAATATCAACGAAAAGCTTCGCAAAACTTTTTGTACATTTGGACGAATAACCCCAATATTAGTTAAAAAAAAGTTGCTGAAATCAGTGCATCATTTTAAGACACTGCACGAAGGTCGAAGGATAAGCCAAAAAGTGGCCGCCCAAAATGAATCAACAGACGTAAAGTTGCAATAGCAATAATTAGAAAGAGCTGCTCCATGTCGCCTACAGATGTCGCCATAAAAACTTAAACCACACATGTGAAAGTCACAAAGTGAAGAAGTGAAATAATCAAAAAATAAATTTAAAAAAAAGTTTCCAAACCGAAGCGAAAAGCAAACTCAGAAGTCTTCCCATTGCGCGTTAGTTGTATGAGGGAAATACAAATTTTTGTTTGGTTCTGGACAAGGAAACTTATTTGAAAATGCGCTTGAAAATATTGCCGGGTAACTAATTTTACTGCTTGCAGTCTGGAGAAGTCATTTCCGGACTGGAAAAAATCTTCTAGATGGAAAAGTTTGGATAAATCCACGCCATTCTTCACTATGAGAACAATCAACATTTAATGAATATCTTAAAAAAAATGTCTTGCCCTTCCTACGTCATCATAAAAACCCAACTATATTTTGGCCGGATTTGGTCCCAGGATATTACGCTAATGTTATCCAAAAGTGCTTTGAAGATAAAAATGTACATTATGTAAGGAAATACTTGAATCCTACTAATGTGCCAGATTTGTGACCAATTTAGCGATATTGGGCTGTGATAAGAGCCAAACTTTTGAAAGTGGGGGAACCAACCGAACCAATTACTGAAATAAAAAGAATGTGACGTACAACATCGCTAAAAGTGGACGAAACCGTTGTACAAAACTGAATGATGGGCCTTTCGAGGAAAAAAAAAATTGAAGTAATTTCTTTTCCTATAATCACTCCAAATATAAATTTTTATATTAATAAAAACAAAAATAAAATCATGCCAATTGCATGCACTTAATGAGCTTTTTTTAATTGGCAGAACTTTCTGTTCCGGTAGTGAAAAATGTAAGATAACCGCGTATATAAGGTGTTAAATATCTGAGTCGGGGCCTACATAAATGTTCTGACATAGTTCTTATAACCTAGAGGGTCAGTAGTCAAATGTTTTCTAAAATTTCGAGTTCAGCTTTCATGATATTATGAATATTTCATAACCGAAGTGGTATTTAAACTTTCTCTTGATTATTTAACTAAAAACTTATACACATAATAAAAGAACTCACATTTTTCATCACAATTTAAAAAAAAATAAAAAAAACTTGTAAAAATTTCATCTACGATCTTTTTATGTTATTCACGGATTATTAAAACTCTTTTTATAAGTTCGAAAGAAATCTTGCTTTAGAAAGTTTTCAATATTTTCCATCCCTAAAGATATAAAGGAGTTATTCAGGCCTTATTTGCGTTTCGAATCGGTTTAAAAAGTGAAATTGATGCAATCCCGACTCGTTTTGGTGGTGGTGTGCTTGGTTTCGAGTGAATTCGAATAGATATCAAATATTTTTAGAATCATCTTGAAAAATTGAACAATATTATTTGGGTGTACTGAGACAAGAAGGTGTATTATAAGGCGTTCACAACAACAAAAATCACTAGCTACGCGTGGCCATATAAGTAAATAAAACTGGACTCCAACCGAATTTACCCTAAAATGAAATTTATATTATGAAACCTTCTTTCCGAATTTCCTTGCTTTTGCTTTGAATCGGAATCAAGAACAGGTCGGTTTCTTTTTTAACATTTCCCCTGTGTTTATCTTAGTATTTTTTAAGTAGAAAATACCCAATACAGGTTTTTCAAATTTATGAATACAGATTAGATCAATAAAGAGTTATACATTTTCCCAATAGTTGAAGTTTTTAAATATAAAAGGGGAAGAGCTGATAAATGTATGTATATATTTGGGGTTAATGTGCCAATTACTAATAAAAATTATGTGACGAAGTAAAACAGTAAATAATAAGCGTTAAGCGCTAAATAAATTGCAGGTCAAATAAAGGTTGAGCTTCTCTGATGTTAGAAAAAGTTTTATTTCGTAAATTCTAAGTTCTTATGACAGTCCGCGATATGAAAATATGTTGTCTATAGCTCACATAGTGCCTTTGTAGAAACTTTGGAAGTAGTTGAGGGTATTCGAATTGAATGTAAAATTTCCAATTTGTTTTATATTCGCAAGAATGAATTCCCAAATATACGTTGAACTCCACGATAACGTATGGACCAGTTTTGGTGAACCTTTTTGGTGAAACTTTTGTGGAACTAATGGATTTTCGTACAGAACAATGCCGCAGTTCATGTTTAAAGTTGATAGTAGATCAACGACCTTTAAGAATGGTTAGCCCGCAGTCCAATATTATTACGATCGAAAATCGCTGCTTTCAAACTACGTTCATAGAAATGCACAGCGCGTACCACTATCCGATTCCTATGAACAAACTCTCCATGCTTCAGAAATTTTTTCTTTAATCTACATGATTTCGAGATATTTTCAATGTACCGCCATTCAGCTAACCAAAAAAGAAATACGTTTATATTATGAACCAGTGGAACTAACATTAATATAAGATATTGAAAACGAAGGGCAATATATCGCTGTGATAGTTCTAGCAGTTTTTAAAATATTGATTAATCTTCAGAGATTTTTATTTTTTCATGAAACATTTCTTATTTGTGAAAAACGATAATTTAACATACTAAAAATTTTCACTTGCACTTCACTATGCTAGAATTGAATCCAAAAAGTTTCTAAAAAATCTGAGTGGAAAATCCAAAATTTTAATGTAGTTTTTTCAAGTGTGCTAAATTGCCGTGAATTACAAGGAAAAAAATTAGCCTTTTATGCTTTTTTTTATATAAAAATAACAATAGAAAAAAAGTTGCGCGAAAAATATTGTCATTATTGTAATAGATCGCATGCTCCACCAATTTTTTATAGAAATTTTCTGATTGATATTTATCACATTAATTGAATAGAGATTAAAACAATAAATCTAACAAATCCCAATAATTGGAATTTTTAAAAACGGGTGCCAAAAGAGAGCACACATATTTGCGTTTAGAGTGACAATGTCCTTGCATTCCGACTAAATTGTCAAAATCAAAATTTTCCAATCAAAAAAATTTTATCAAAATCGAAATCAAGAACTCCAATCCGTTTCGATTTCGCAAAAGCAAAACAGTCTTAATAATTAGTTGTTGAAAAAAATTGAGCTAAAATATTTACCAAAATAACTTGACTAAGCTTATAGATTTTACCTGTCACAATATTTTTTTAGAATCTTACGCTGATCTTTACATTTAATAATTCATTATACCATTTATTATTGCTGTTTATAAAAAACTCTGTACCACAGTTTAAATTAACCCAAATTTTATAATTCACGCTATTTTCTTCAAGGTGCACCTTAATCTACACACACACACACATACGCATACATATGCCAGTCCATACATCTATAAACGAATTTATTTTCTACCTGTGACAGTTGCTGCCGCCCATTGCATGTTGTCGCTGTCGCTGTCGCTTTTATTGTGTGTCGCATCTAATGGCTATGCGGCTTTGTGGCACCACAGCTGATGGCCTTTGTTGCAGTAAATTAGCGCTGTGGGGACTGTGCGATGAGATGAGGCGGACATTCATAAAAATTGCAGATGTACATATGGATGTGTGTATGTAATCACATACAGTTTGTATCTGGGTATTTGTACGTGCGCGTGTGGCTGCGGTATGTGTGGGTTAACGCTCGTGGCGCTTTTATATTTCAAAAAAAAAAAAATGCGTATGTGTGTTTTTTTCATTCATTTATCTTAATGACAGGTAACTCGAATTTTTCGTTAGAATCCAAATTTGGTTAGCTTTGTAATTAGCATGTACGCGAGTTGAAAGCATATTGAATTGCCTTGAAGTTGATGGCATAACTAAATTAAATACGAAATTTCAAATTTCTATTCCATGTAGGGTAGGATAGTGAATTTGTGAATAGCGATGTTGTGTAACTTTTCCAGAAGATGCCACCGCAATTGAGATTGCCACCTGTTTCGGTGCAATGTTGGCAGGTTTTACATCGAATGAAATTAAGAGATTTCTTCCAAGAACGAAATTTTATTCAAAATTATTTATATTAATTATTTATTATAATTTATAGAGCTTGTGGCCAGGTTTGTATTAGGAATAATATGAGAAAACAACAATTTTTCAAAGTGTTAGAAGTGATAGCTGCTATTTCGGAGATCACCACATCTCTTCATCAGACTTCTTTCTTTCTTATTCAAAATTATTTGGTGTTTAGTGGTGTTATTGAAATTTAGGGTGTTTCCATATATAGGTTATAATAAAATCGATTTTTTATGGTGAATTGCTTGCCTGACTAAAAGTTTAAATTCAATTAAAGCAATGATCGAAATCAGATATTGCAATATGGGGACAAAATGATTTAGAAGAAGGTTGTCACCTGTTTAAATGCAAATTAAGTTAATTAAAAATTATAAATGGAATTTTACAAGATGAGTGCCAAACTAAAAATTTTAAGGAAACTTAATTTTAAAAATACTTTTGGTTAGGGTTGCCACCTGTATAAAAAAAAATCTCGCAAGAGGTTATAGCGCCAATTAAGTAAGTAAGTAAGTAAATGAAATCCACTTAGTGTTACCTGTAATGCTCAATAAAGCTTCATTTCCCAAATACTTTTAAAAAAGGTTGCCACCTATTTATATGAAAATTAAGTAAAGTAAAAAAATAAGCAATATTTTCTAATATGAGCGTCAAGCTACAAAGTTTAACAAAGCGTAATTTCAAAAATTATTTTGGAGAGGTTCCCACTTGTTTAAAAAATTTCTTAAAATTATAATAAGTTAAACCAATCATTGAAATATAGGTCTCAAATACAAGATTTCTAAGAAAGCTTTATTTTGAAAATACCTTGGATAGGATTGCCATATACTTAAAAAAATAAATAAAATTTGTTTACTAAGTTGAAGGAAATATACGGCGTAAAATTCCAAAGAAGTAAGCTTGAGAAAACTTCAAATGAGACTTATAAATGTCACCATCGTTCGATTACGTTGGGCATTTCTAACAATAAGTTAAGTTTCTCTAAACCCGAGTGGCTTGATATACTGCGCAGTTGCCAAAGGGAGAAAAGCTTCCCCAACTAACCGTTATCGGAATTTTTGAAGTGGAGGTAGATTTTGTTTTAGGTAGGAAAAAAATTAGAACATAAATTAAAAATGAATTGAAAGCTTTTAACTTTGGTAAAATTATTTATTTCCTTTTCCGTTACTCGAATCACTAACTTTAAGCCGAAAGCTTTGCAATCGAAGCCGCGGATAAAAGCTAAACATTGGCAGATACTTACTTTGGTTGGGTTAGGTTGATGTGCGGGGACTACCGCAGAGGGAACTCATTTAGATATAGTTAAAGAAGTCAATTGTGATACCATTTGCTGTTAGAACGGTAACGTAGACCAGAGCGCTCTTCAGGGGTAATAAAGAAGTAGGAGTTCAGGCACCTGAACCTCAGTCTCGCAGAGGCAGGGTACCTGAGTGGAAGAAGGTTTCCTCCACCTCGTCATCCTCTATACAGCTGCGGCAAAAAGGCTCAGAGACTATATTCAGCCTAACCGCATGAATATCCATCGTAGAATGTCCAGTCAGAACTCCTATGAGGATCGAGAGTTGCCGTTTTATTAGCCTCCTCAGCTCCTTCAAACGCCCACGGTCCACCATCGGCTAGAAGGTCCTTGCAATTCTGCGTGTCGGAGTAGTTGCCGAGAAATCGCTGAGTCGACAGAGAGCCCATCTATCCCACGAAAGTCCGTAGGCAGCCAGAGGAGCCCACACACTCTACCAGCTTTACGCCATGTCTTCCATGACTTCCAGGATTCCCACCGAGCGAACTCTTCAGCCATGCAGCTTCCAACAATGCCGCTCTATGGCCCGGCACCCTAATCAGTCCATGTCAAGGTATTCAAAGGCGTGTGAGAGAGAAATAAGGCACTCGCCGAAAAGCTTTGACCTGACCATTAAAGATCCAAACCCCTTAGTAACGCCCTGACTATCAAACTAAATGTTTTCCCGTCTAGGGGCGAATAGTCAATCTGCTGTCACCTTGATTGCGGTCACCTCCGTTTGAAACACATACTATAATAGTCCGGAAGCCTAAATTCTCGACTGAGGTAGAGCTCCTCGCAGAAGACTCAGGTAGTAGAATACCACAACCAATTAAGGAGTAGACAAAGCAGGTGATAGTACCGTTTAGGTTAGGCGATCCAAATCGCACGGCCATTTGCAACAGCAACATTAGTAAAAATAGTGAAAGTTTGAAAATAGCCAAATAGAGTAAATTAAAGGCATACACAGTTTTTGTTCACAATAAAAATGCAGACTTATCTTTATTGTTGTGGTGGTTTCGGTTGGTTGATTGTTGTTGTTGTTTTTGTTATTATTGTTGTCCTCAGTGTTATATTTGCTGTTATTGTTGTTGTCTGTTTATCTTCGATTTCATGACGCAACTTCGTGACTCAACTTTGGCGTTGAAAAATCATTCTCAAGCCACGAAAGAAGTTTTACTTCAAAAATTTTCAAACAGACTTTGTATGGAAGAAAGTGTGATTGATCTCTAAAAAAAATATACGTTAAACTCATTAGTTTCTCACAAACAGCGAGAAGAAACGAGAATTTTCATCAAAATCACACCACTGACCCATCAATGAATTCCGCCTACTACCTTAGTACTCATAATTCATACATGTAATTGAATGCACACCATATATGCACATAGATACATTTTGATTGCGATTGCAAGAAAGATTGCCAAACTTAAATCCTTCGAGCTAAGTGAGAATGTTAATGGAGCACAGCTTCTGGCAAGACATAAAACTTTACTCATTAACCCGGTAGAAGACGTTCACATCCATACACGAGCATACAATATGTGCATACAAAAACACCGAAGCTGTATTTATGTATGTGGTAGTTCACCTACTTACACATCTACATTTCGTGATGAGAGAATATGTGGCACACCTGCTCTTCTCCGGAAACAACTGCCAATCGGCATGGACGATGGGAGATGTTCAAAAATAGACAATGGCATTCCTAATACCATACCATACTACCACAACTTTTGTGTTTTTGGCAACGGCTTAAGTGGAATGTGGACTTTTTCAACAAATTGTTGTTAGAGTGGAATATGCCAAAAAAAAAAAACAAAAACTCAAAGCGATAAAAACTCCATGTGAATTGCAAGCAGCGACAAATACTACCTACACAAATACAAACAGTGGCTCAAAGCGAAACTCGCTGAGTGAAATGTTCACAGTGTTTTTCATGAAATTTTTTTTTGAAATTAAAAAAAAACGCATGAAAAAAATTTATTTTTAAACGCATCAGCAAAAGAAATGAAACTTGAAAATTTGTAACAGTATAAAAAAAACTGAAATAGTTACAGACCTACCTTTATACCCGAAGTTTTAGAATTAACAGCGAACACATAACGGTGTTTTGTGAAAATCAAAAGAACACGATATCTGGGTAGCTAATAAAGATAATTTATTGACATTTGTTATATAGGTGGGGTAAAGGGATACGTGTTTGCATTTTTTTTCGGAAAATATCCACAATATAAGAAAATCGTATATCTTGACCAAATTCTATCAACTTGGGTACACATATTGCATTTCAAATCAGTAACTAAATTTTAAATACATGAAATATCGGGCAAAAACTACGCGCATCTCTCATATGATAATGATAATTTCCAAAAATCAAAAAAAAAAAACGAATAAGTAACTATAAAAGACGATCTGCTCAAATTTAATATGTGGAATGAGGTAGCATACATGGAATAAAAAAAAATTTGGTAATACGCCAGGCACCGCCCACTTTTAGGCAACAACAGCAAAACCCAATTAAAAAAAACGATATTAACTACAAGGTAATTTGCTCAAATTTGACAGACGTTATTGAAAATGAAATGCATGAATGTTGGGTATGACCTGCTGAGTTTCGTACACTTTAGACCAAATAGGTCAAATTCTGCACATTGAGTACCATTTTTTGTTTCTAGTCAGAAAGCACAATTTCGAGAAATATAGAAATCAGACTAAAGCACGCTCCCCTCGCATATAATGGTAATTTACAAAAAATCTAAATATATAATATTTTACCGACAATATTAATTTTTGAGCTCAAGGCCGGTATAAGAAAAGTTTTTGGAAAATAGTCAAAAACAGCCAAGAGCGCTTTCCTTATACTGATCTTGAACTCAAAAGTAATACTGTCGATTTAATAAATAAGGCCAAAAAATGATATATGTATGTATAATATTTTACGAAATCATGTCGAGAATTCTTTACAATTTGGTATAAGGAATTTAATTGGGAAAAGCAGTAAATAAAAAATCAGAATTTTGATAAATGGGTGCGGTACGTTAAAAATTCCTAACTTCCTTAAATCGGTAAACGTTGTTTAAGTTTTCGAAATTGTATTATATTGGCAAACCCGATTTGCGTATTTTTTTCAGATACTAGACAGTGATTTCGGGCTGAAAATATTTTTTATTTCTTGTCCTAAAGGAAATAGCTGGAAGGATATGGTGAATGGTATTTTCGTGTTAAATGAGGCCGTGTATCCGCCTTTTCGCCCAACAAATAATATATAGCTTCATATATATGATCATAGTTCCAGAGTTACATATAAGGATTAAGGCTTTTGTATTATATAAGGCGTGACACAACCCGTTTTTTCCAAAACGATACGCTGTTGTGTCATAGTCTTGAATGTTTAACGTGGTTACCTGCGGGCGACGGCCTAACACCACGGCTTTCTGAATGTATCAATACATTGCGTTGATAAACACCCGAGTCTGATTATACAAAACTCGATACTAATAGTGTGGGGAATGGAAGTTTTTCTTACAATGGGTAAAACACTGGGTTGTTTTGCAACTCAAGATTCGAGATACGCAAGCCAAGTTCTGCCAGCATTTAGGTATTAAACCACATCCACCACGATACTCTCCATATGGGGCTATACCCAAGGAACAGGCCAGGTGTCTACCACGTGGCAGAGTGCACGTAGAGTCTTCTTGTTCCCCGTGGCTCCAGAATAAAGTATTTGCAGCTGGACTGGTCGTCATTAAGACCAGAGTAGTGTGGGAGCCCAGTCGGCAGCGACCCCAACCACAAATCCTAACCAAGCATCAACGCTTCTCTAATCTCGGCCAGACTTCGCGTTCGAGACCCCCAGCAGCCGAGCTCCCACATCACCCTGGACCTTTTTGCATTCAAACTTTTTTAATTCATCTAATATGCTTTTTTTTTGGCGGCAGCCTAATCACAGTGTCTGCGTCATGTCTACCGCCCCAACTTTTATAACATCTCTTGCACACTTCTTCCTTCTGACATCTCTCTTTCCCGATATGTCTTCTCCTCCATCATCATCCGGCAGCGGTCCGAGCACGGCCACATGTGTGCAGGATTTGCCCGTGCCCGAACCACTCAACTTATTTTAACCGATGTACTCCACACTTACGCCTAAGCCAATCCAGCATCACCCTTGTCCGAATTATTCCCTTTATATCAACGATATACCAACGAATCAACTAGTTTAACGAACGGTGGGTGCACAAATCCCGTCACCAGAGCCTCGTTAGCGATAACAGGGATCACCAACCCGACAGGCAGTGGGTAAGGTTGTCTTGGGAATGAGAGGTTATAATTCACATTCCTTCCGCTTGATCGCCACACTGTTGGGTCAACAAGACCCAAATATTATTCATCTCCAGCGAATAGTTGCAAAATTTCGTATTTGAATTTTTTTTTAAATTCTGTTTGAAACTTTTCAAAAATTCCGATGACATTTTTTTTTAATTTGTTTCATTTATGTAAGTTTTGTATAAAATTTTCAATTTTGTTACATAATAACCAATATTTAAAAAAAATTCATGATATTTAAAAAATATATCACTGTAGGAGTTCCGTTTTGAACGACTGTATATAATATATATCTGTAAGTATATATGTGCAAAAAGAAATGGAGGTGCATATGCACCGACAGCGAAATACAATAATAAAAAAGTTCCCAAAACTAAGGACTGCGAACATCATTTACGTTTGCGAAAAGTACTGCTGCTGCTGCTGCTGCCGACGCCTCTGATGCTTTTGGCATTTTAGAAAAGACCTGCTCTGCTGAAAATTTTCAAGGAAGCCACATTTATTCTGCTTAATAAAGTCACACAACTTTTGATTCTACATTCGCACTTCCATATGGACATATGAAGCTACGTAAATATATCGACATACATACATACATACGTATGTAGATATACGGCATGGAATAAGTGAAGATTAGAAAAATGCATTTGTGTGTTCACCCTGCAGTCTAACTTTCTAGTTCTAAACTAACTGCCTGCCAGTTCGTTGAATCAGTCGAACTGCTTGGTATTTTATTTTTATTACTTGTGTTTCATCAGCTGGCATATTTAAACTGGCGATGTTATAAGTACGTCAATCGATACCTGATATTCCCAATAAAGCTAAATAAAACCAACGCTTATCTATTGCCGTTTTAGCCTTCTCAGTGGTAAAAATATTTTGCAAATAAATGACTTAAACACTATTACTGTAATTTGCTGTTTTAAATAGAAATAAAAATATTTTCGAAATAAGGGGTCTAAAACCTCTTTCTTTTAATACCAATTTTCATTTCAGTTGATTTATTTTTCTCGGTTAGACTTACTTAATTTTTTTAAACAGGTGGCACCAGTTCTCAAAAATATTTTTAAACAAAATTCGTTAGTTGTCAAATGGCGGTTTCTTAAACTTTCTTCATATGACGCAAATACTGCAGTATTTAAAAAAATATTGTTAATTTAATTGAATTGAATTATGGTAGTAATCTTCTTCAATGTTTTTTTCATACAACCCGTTTTCTTTTCACATCAGCACTTTAACATTTCACATAACTTATTAATTGAATTGAACCAAAAACTTTTGAGAGGTGGTAATTTTCTTAAAAAAAATTTCGAAATTAAGTTTTCTTATACCTCTTTCGTTAGACAGCCCATATTGAATTTAAGGTATTCATTTAATTTTAGTTTACTTTTAAAACAGGTGGCAAATCGGTTTAACAAATAACATTTAGTCTTATCCATGGTAGCAGGAAATCAGGTTATCTATTTGATTCAGAGTTTACCATTTAAACAGAAAAATTTGATTGCCCAGCAGTAGGTAAAAGCAGAAATATTTAACACATCAATTATTTGTTGTTAAATTATTAAGTTTGTGCCATTCTGTCAAAGATAAAAAAGAAATAAATTTGTCAAACTATTTTTTTTTTACAAAAAATTTGAAACTAATTGATTATATTTTTTTCGGCAATGATGAGGAGGCCATACGATAAGTTGGCTCCGATTCCTTTACCACTGTTTTGGAAAAGCAAATTGAGCACTTCCACAACATTAGAAACCAAGCATTTCATTGTTGTACAAGAACACGTAAAAATTATTTTGATTTTAAACTTCAAAAAATTCCAAGAAAGGTCGAAAAGGAAATGTACTTAGCGTGGGTTACTCGATTTATTTAATGCAAGATAACGTCCTGGGTTATGAAATTAAAAATTAACTCTGAATTAATTATATATCTTTATTTATAAATTTAACACCGAATTTTTTTCAAGTGAACCTAAGAGGAGTGCATGCGAAATGAGGAGGTTGTAAAGTTGAACTCTCTATCTCTTTTTCCATATCGCTCCTCCAGCGTGGTATTACCCATTTCATGCTATCATTTCCGAAGTAAAAAAAGAAATTGCACTACAAAAAGATTTACCATTTGATTAAATTATTTGTAAATAAACTATTTATTAATTAATTAATATATTTTTTTTTAGTCTTAACAATACGAAGTGACTGTTTATTTATCGCAGAAAAAGTCGTCATCCCGCAAAGCTGCCTCGAGATAATGACGCCTCTGGCCTTTTTCGCGAAAAGTGCGCTTATTTGACTTTAATTTTTCGTTTTATAATTTTCACATG
Organism: Anomoia purmunda; assembly: GCA_951828415.1. Taxonomy (NCBI): domain Eukaryota; kingdom Metazoa; phylum Arthropoda; class Insecta; order Diptera; family Tephritidae; genus Anomoia; species Anomoia purmunda. The sequence continues at coordinate 111,303,893 of OX639994.1, read as the reverse complement.
TCTTTTTAGTTGATGTCGCTGGGCTGCAGTCATTTTAGAAAGTCTGCGTTAACCTCCATAAAATATCAGTTCATGTACTAGACTCTTGGTGGACTATTTAGCACAGCATTTCACTGCAAGGTTTACATACATCCATATTTATTTTATGTATGTATGTCGCATTCTCTACCCTGTAGATATGCAGGTTTTATGTATGTGCAACTCATTTAGGTGGGTGTGCGAATAGTTTCCGGAAATGGCCAACACGTTCAACAGACTCATGCAAATTTGTTGCATTCATTAGGAAGAAAGGTACAATTTTGTCTATGTCATCTAACGGTGTGTTGCTAGGTATTCATTTAAACTCTCGCCTACATTTATATGTGCAAATGTCTGTATATACAAATATGTATATATAGTAAAAGAAATATCTATATGTGAATGTTTGCAGCATATCTTAATTGTACACTATTCTTGCGCTTGATTGCTTGCCAAATGGTGAGCTTCTTCTATGCACGTGTACCAAATGCTATGCCATGCAGGACGACACATACTCGTAATTTCTTCGTTTTCTTTTTGAAACTGAAACAAAACTGATGCCACCTTCAATAGGACTACAAAATGGGGATTTTCTTTTGAAAATTAGGCCATCTCACTTACATATTGACATTCTTGCATTCTGTCTATGGTCACATTTTTCTTTCTAAGCTGTGAACATTGGAAAATTCAAGTAGGTTGTGGCTTCACTGCTTGGATGTTAATATTAAGGTAGATCAAGTTAAAATTTACATATGCTAGTACTTTTAGAAAAGTTATTGTAAGTAGATTTACACCTGTATCCTTGAAAAATGTCGTAGATAAATTTTTAGCCAATGTGCCAATGTCAATATTTACTATGGTAAATCACTTTTTTTTTAAGACTTAAAATATAGAATTATTTGCAGATCCTTCGGGCTTGGCTCGGACGTTGTTCATATATTTAAAAACGTAAGGAGCTAGGCCAAAGTGGCCTAAGAAAATCTGGTTCCTTCATATTTCATATCTATAATTTGACCATAGGGATGTCAAATCACGATCTCGGGATTACGGAAGTTTTTCAGTTTCCAAAATCCCAATTCCTCAGTTTGAATCACGTGATTGGTGAGCCTAATTTTTTTTTTTTACATCAGATGCAACTAGCAAACATGCCATCCCAAAAATTCTCTTTTTTTCAAAAAAAAAAAACTGGATTTGCAACACTTCAACGTCGACGAAAAAATAGCAGCTGAAAATGTCCTGTTTGTCGACTAATCAGGTGAGATACATGTACAATAAACTTATGGAATTTCAGTTTGCAAAATATATTTTTAATTTCAACTTTTATTCCACATATATTGAATATAGGTTGTTGGCCCCTCTTTCCGGTACCCCGAGAAACACCGAGCATGGACTTTCTTGCGGCGCTGTCGCAAATGAAACCAACGTTCAAGTTGAGTTGGGTGAAATAGTTAACCGGAAGGATAAATTACATAGGACCTTAGCTAGTAGGTCACAAAATAATTTAATAGTTTTGATTAAAGAAATTTGTATTTTTTCTAACGGTGGTGGTAGAAAGCATTCATCCCCAATCCATCCAACAAATGTTGAAGTCGAACGGTGATTCTCATCTCCTGGCTTTTTAAGCAATACATTTAGGGGACGCTTGGCTGATAATACACTCAATGATTTAATTTTTTCAAAACTACACTGTGGTCAACACAAACAGTAACTAAAAGAAATTTGCTAGAATATTTCAACACAAATAAATACGCCGCTTATCTTCGGGCAATGAACGTTGATTTGAGGGTCAGACTCTTGATTAATTCAGTTTTTCGACACAATTGGTTTAAATCTTTTTATTAAACATTTTATGAACAAATATTGTATAACCTTCGCATTTAAAAATTATATTTCTTTCTTCGTGTTCTGCTTGGAAATACTACATATGTTCAAATTGTTCTATTATTTTACAATCAATTTAAATTTCTGTTCAGTCCCGGGACCCCTGGGTTACATAATATAATGCCAAAAATCCGGTGACCACTCAAGTTCCCACAATTGACCACCACCATGTTGTTCATCAATTTAATTGAATTCCCCAAAAATGGTACATAAAATAATATTAACAGCCTTAGTATCTAACCTGACGTAGTAAGCAAGCTTCAAAGTGATCATCGCAATTTATTTTTTTGAAATCCAACAATTGTAACCGTTCATTGCTCACTGGGTAGGTTAGGTTAGGTTAGAAGGTTAGAATGGGGGCGAAGGAGCTTAACGCCCAATTATCACCTGAGTGCTAATTCGATAAATTTTAGAATGCTGTTGCATAAAAAAGGAATTGTACTCAAATGCCCGCAGGTTTGCCTTAAGTTTCCTTTTAAAAGCCAGATAACTGCACAGAAGGAGCTCTGCTGTCTCTTGTTCATTTTTATCTCTCGAGCTTCTGCAGTAATCATTGTTGGCAAATACTAAGTATTTTGCGGTGGGTTCCGATCGGCCAGTGTTCCATTAGAACTACCACGAGTCTTAAGACGTTAAGCCTTCCTTAGAGTTTTAAGTACTCATATTTTATTAAACCGGTTCACTTGGGTAAAATTTTATACTAATTACTTTCTTAACTAACGCTTAGATAATTGATTTCTAAAAATTTATACTTTATGAGCAACTCTGTATTAGTTGTAGCCGTATTGTTTTACCTTTTTTTGGAATGAAGCTGACTAATAAGTAAGTTTTTTCCTTACTGTAATGAATTTACTTGTAACTGATCAGACTTAACAAATTGTACTGTTTAAAATAATTCGTGCTTTTCACTTCAAATAGTCGCCAGCTACAACAGAAGTCTCAAAAATTATACTTCAGAATATTAGCAATGTATGTATGACCAGCGTGAAGAAGAACTCTATTTAAAAAAGTTTCATGCTAAATGTTCATGTACAAAGAATGTTTTTCATAACAATTTACGTTTTATTTATTACGTTACTGGCAGCCCGTAAACATTTCTTTCAAGACGAAGTTTTCCTAAACCCTTAATCACTGAAAGCCAGTATAGTAATGCTTCATTTATTTTATAAATTTTATTGAGTTACCTAAAACCTTTTTCGTTTGACCGCAGTATTGAAGAAATTTCGTCACCTTACCAATTAAATTGGATCAACGTTCTCTAGCAGGTGGCAACCCTTTTTCATAAATGTTTTCGAATGAACGCTTTCGTTTCACAACAAAACTGATATATTTCGGTAAGCTCAGAAACTGAATTAAATTAATATTCTTTGAGCAGGTGGCAACACTCTTTAAACACATTTTCACAATTAAGTTTTTCATAACTCCTTTATTTGAGTCCCAAGCTGCAATATTTCGTGCAACTAATTAATTTCATTTAGTTGACTGTTTTTAGTAAGTGGCAACGCCCTCCAAAAGTTTTTTTTCATAATAAAGTTTTCTAAAACCTTCTGCGTTTGACACCCATATGCCAACATTTGTTTTGAGCTTTAATTTTAATATCTTTTTTTTCAACAGGTGGCAGCCCTGTTAGAAAATTGTTTTTGAGATTAGCCTTTCTAAAATTTTTATTTTGAAACATATTGTAAAATGTCATTTATTTTATAATACAACTTATCTTACATTTAGACAGGTGGCAACCTTGTTTTGAAACATTCGGGAAATGCAGCTTTAAGAGGTTTACTCTTTCATTGTAAACCCATATTGCAATATTTAATTTCAATAATTTTTTTAATTAAATTTAATCTTTTAGATAGGTGACAACTCCGTTTAAAGAAACCAATCCAATAATAATTCACTGCTTTAAATTTTTTCGTACAAAATATGTACCTAAGGTATTAAAAATCAATTTGACAAAAGTTATTAACAAAGGGATTTTAAGCGTTAAACATTTTCACAAAAATGTTAATTACATAAATCACTTCTGTGGCCTAAATTAAAAATTGTAGATTTTTTTTTTCAGATTACACCCTCCATAGCAGATTTTTGCTAGAATATAGCCCACGCAATTAACATTGAAGATTTTAGGACTTACCGTAGTACCCATATTTAGTGCCGTTAAATAGCCTTCTCCATTATTCACATTATAAACTAATTACTTTTACTCTCTCTTTTTTTTAAGTAGCAAAAATATAAAAATTTGCATTTTTTGCATAGCTTTTTTTATATTTTCCCAGCGCTTCGCAACTGTATTTTTACCTTATAATAAAGATTTATTTATGTACATAAAATGAACAAATTTTGTTTCTTTTTCATTCAAATACACTTGCTGTAAATCTCATAAATTTTTGCAACGCCAGTCAGCTTAGCTTGCCCACTCAGCCATTGTTTTCCACTCTTCACTTTATTAAGCGGCTAACAATTAAATGCTTTACTTTACTTTGCATTTTATTACTTTGTTCGTTTTTTTTTTTTTTTTTTTATAATTTCCCTTTTATGTAAGCATACCGAGATATCTCATACAAAGATACGCAACTTAGGCTCTCATAAAGCTGGTATTTACCTTAAACCATGGCCTTAGTGTTTTTATATTCACTTTAAGTATTTTTTGTTCATTATTTAAAAAAAAAAAAGGAAAGAACTGCCAATGGCTTCTTTGCGCTAACACATTTACAATAGCGTGATTTATGGTCTGATTTACGGTTTTTTTTTTACTAAGGAACTGCTGCATGGGAAGATGAAGTAAAAACCAAGTGGATATTTCTTTGATTAGCCATTGCGAAGATGATGCCTAACCGCTTATTCGGTTTTATTCATTTCAAAAGTGAATATATACGATTAAAAAAAAATGGAGAGATTGAAGTGATATGTCTGATAAAAGTGACGACACTATGCTTTGGCTTATCACTGTCATTGGCAAATTAAATAACATTTGTGGTTGGTACAGAAGTAGTCACCCACAACGATTTCGGTAGAAGCTGCTATGACGAGGAAAAGCCAGAAATCATAAGAATTGCCCCGCGCTTTGCAGGAGGCGACAGAAATTCATGTTCAAGTTCGTCAATTCAACAAATTCGTTAAGAGAGATTTGGGGGTAAAAATCTGGATCTAAGTGTGCTGGCTCTCTGCCAGCTGCCAACTCAACCTAACCTAATATAGTAGTAGCAATGAAGTAGTAAAAATAGTAGTAGAACTTAGTAGTAATTGAAGAAATTGTAGTAGTAATTAGTAAATATAATTGGTAGTTAGTAGAAGTAGTTAAAGGTGTAGGAGTAGTAGTAGTACTGTTACCAGAGCTACTGAAAGGTTCCGAAACGGTTGCGTAGTATTTAATCCGAAAGTAGTCGTTAAACGGTCCAGAGCTTGTCCTCAAATTTGTATGAAATCACACACATGCCGCTAAAGAAGCTTTACTTTAAAGAGATATTGTTGCTACCCACGTGACAAATTTAGACAAAATTTATAAATTCTGTAATGTGCAAATAATAATGTTTTTATATTTTATACTGCAATGCCCCAAATTTCACCATATTTCAGACTTTTTCTTTCTATAATAAATAACGAAATTTTAGCAATTATTTAATTTAATTTTAATTTAATTTAATTTAATTTAATTTAATTTGCAACATGCTGGGAATCCCCCCGCCGTTTCGTTGACGGCATGGGTATCGGATGTGCAGGCCCAAAGCTCACCGTCTCCTGTGATTGAGACTGACATCCAGGGTCTCAGTGGAAGCAAATTATTGGTCGATGATGGCATTTTGACTCAGTGAATAGAGTAGGCTCTCCGGAGCAAGACGAACTGATATTCAAGCAAGCTGACTTGGATAAAGTTGTGAAATCCGGAAAGATATTAGAAGGTTCTTCTTCTTTTTTATCGCAGACACTGGTAGCAGTAGTAGAACCGACAACGGTTAAACCTGGTGCGAATCTGGAGATCACCGGTAAGGAGACACAAAGTGCTAGTGATGCTGCATCGGGTGGAGAGTTAACCGCAAGGCAACCGAAGAAGACGAGGTAAAGGGAGAACGTAGCCGCGGCAATAACCAAAACGGCATAGGGTAAATGCAAAAGATCAGTGGGGGGGGGGCTCATATGGTCTGGTTCGTACTTCCGATGTTGACCAGGAGTCTGCGCGAGCTGTTGGCAAGGATCGCAAGGAAAAGAAGATGAAGGTTTTTGAATCTGACTTAATCGTGCGTGCATACTCAAGCCAACAGCCAGTGAATCAGCATCTTTCTGCACAGGAGGTCGCCAAAGGATCCCGAAAGTCGAATGAAGCTTTACAATATATCCTTGGTTCAATCATTAGAATTACTACCAAGGCTACGGCGGTTGAGATACATCCTGCCAAAGAGAAAAGATCACTGTACAAAGGGCAGAAAGACTTCTTCGAAACTTACCTATGGAAGGTTACTGAAGAGTCAAAAGACAAACTACACTTCTAAGGAATGCGCGTAGAGGATGGTATCAGTAAGATTTAGTGTTCTGACTTGCATTCCCCAGAATGGCTGAAAAAAATGGTAGCATTCGCAGATTGGTAGGAGACTCTGCTTGGATATCGGGCCAACTCCGGAAACCTAGTGAGGTTCTGACATGTATCGGTGCCCCAATGGCGAGTATACTCGCTTACTCGCTTACGGGAAAGAGGCAACTTCAGGAAATGATTTTAGGTATAGGCGTAAGCCCGTTGAAAGTTCTTCAAACCTGATATGGACGCCGCCTCCACATACAGCTGTGACGGATTCATATCCAAGGTTTGGAAGGAAGGACGAGTAACTAATTCGCGGTTTTACCTTTGGTATATATAACTAAGATTATTTTCGGCAGCATAGCAAATCGTCTACTAATGACCTATGCACAAAGCTGCATACAAATCCCAAAATACTTAATCCTAATTTAGGAACCATGGGTACGTCGTGGGTGTACTTGTAGTCTTGGAGAGGTTTCTGAGGTAACACCTTTAGAGGGACAAAAAGGCCGCGGGCATGCATTACAGTTTCGCGTTCAATCGAATGTGCAACACTTGGAGCCTTTTGCTCTCAGGACATCGTTGCGATAAAAATTTGGTACTGTATTGGTAGTCGTCAGGTCGAGATCATCGTAGTTGTGGCCTACCGGCTATAAGACTCCGCATTTCCCCACCTGCGAGGGAAATTATGATCATCGAGCAATACGTTGTGTATCCCACACAAAGTCAAGCTAAATGTGTTTGTCTTAAGCGCTAAGAAAATGTATGGGGATTTTGTCTGTAAGGTTTTGTAATCATAAATGAAACTAAATACCAAATCTACTCATGAACTAAAAGCGTCCAAATTTTATTCTAGATCGCCTTGTGCAGTTGAAAAAAATTCTGGAAATCATTTCGCTAAAAGGAATTCATAACTGGCTTTGTACAGGACCTTTTCCTTAATATTAGAAACATATTATTATACTTAAAATAATGAAATGCAACTTCAGCTTCAATATAGATAACAATACAAAAATCAGTTCCATTTAAGAAAATATACATATTTCAATCAATTGTTTGTGCAACAGAATATCCCCCTGATAAGCAGGCTTTTATTAAATATGTTCAATTTTTTATTCTTCTTTGAAAATGATGTAGAATTGTTATGTAATATAAAAAACACAGCTTATATACACAAATATTTCTTATATGAGTTCGCAAACATCAAAGAAAGTTGTGGTTGACATTAGAAACTTACAGAATTTAAACACCTCTACAAGTAATTTAAGCACACGTATTTTAGACAAGCTTTTGAATACCGATATAAACTCAAGTTTTTTTCGTTTATTTTAAATTTAAATTAAATCAAATGCTCTACCATTTTCCCAATTTAAAATTTTGTTTAAACGCTTGGCAATTTACACAGACACTACCCGAAAACTATACAAGCAAATAAACATTGCGTCCCGCTGAGCAAATGTACATAAAATTTGTACACGTACTACAACAACAACAGCAACAGCAACATCAGCAACAACGCGAATCAAAACAATATGCCACGCTTCTACAATAAAATTGCTGTTGCATCTCTGCAGCAACCAAACACGATCCGAACAAAGGAAGTGAAACAAAATGAGCGTGCAAAATGCAACAAAAGCGTTGCAGAGAGTTGAATTGTGCCAAGCAGAAAATGTAGTAGGCGACCATTGGCCAAGGTTGCCATCACGAACAACAACAACAACAATAATTTTTATAAAAGCATTTAAAGAATAGCAAAAACAAAATAATCACAGCAGTTGTGATGCCGCTGTTGGCACCTGGTTGCAATACAAGCAAATGGAAAATGGGGGAAAAAAGTGAAAAAAAACAATGCGGGACACCCGCCTCGTTCTCGCGGTTGTTTCTGGCTCCATTGACGACCTTTGCACGAACCGCGCGTTCCTATGAACTTTCTCGTATGCTACTCGGCGTTCACACACATCACCTGTAGGTTCTTCCTGCGTTGCATTTGTGCTGCTGCTCAGGCTTTCGCCGCGTCCATACGATGCGTCTGTCTCTCTGTGGCGGCAATAACGTGTGAACGGAAACGAGCGAAGCGGGCAAGCAGTGGCGGAAGGAAGCGCGGAAAGCGTGAATGAGGCTATCTAAGTAGAGTGATGGTCATATAAAATGGAACTAAAATATTATTTTAGAAAAACTTTATGCATTTTATCAATAAATCTTACAGAATGTTGATTGAAAGTCAAATTATTCTAATTTTATATTTGTACTTTTATTTGATGTTTTTAAACAGCACAATATTCATTCCATTTCTGAGTTAATTGAAACAAAGCAACGTGATTTTGATAACGGTAAGAGAATTGAGCTTTGGAAGAGAACTATTGCCCATTTTCAGGAATGATTGGTGTAGAAAATCATTACTACAAAAAAAAAGTACAATTTCGCGAATATTAGAAAAGTACAGTACAATAAAATAAGTTGCTGGGGAATAGGTAAAACAAGCCAGAAGATAGATAATTCGATAGTACAGCTAAGTCTATGAAATCGACGAACGAAAGCCTATGATTTCAATTAAAACCACAGCAAAGCGTTTGAAGTTCGCTAAAGAGCAACCAAATTGGCCAATTAGAAAATGGAAAATAGCCCTCTTTTGCGTTTAATAAAAATTGGTCTTAATAGGCAATGATGGCATGTGCTGAGTGACAATGACACAAAACACACGGCTAAATATGTTAAGTCTTGGTTCATATCAGATAATGTTCATGTCATGGAATGCCCTCCACAGTAACCGAATCTCAACCCGATTAAAAACTTGTGGGTGCTGGAAAACAGGCTACCCGCCTAGGATGAGACTAACCTTAAGTCCCAGACACACTGTTGGTTCATTTGCCTGTAATAATTAAAAAATGTATTCTCCCATAAATAAACTGAACGACGCACTTTGAAATATTAAAATTTCACTCAACTGTCTCTTGAATTTTACTGCCTCTAACGTAAACTTAAAGAAGGATATTAACAAAATAAATATTAAAAATGTACACAATCTTGCACATATTTTCCTTTCATCAAAGAACTAAGTAACTCTATGGCTACAGAGCCGTTGATACAAATTTTGAATTTTATTACAAAGCGCGATGAACTTTTTGATATACTTCAAGAAGTCTACCAATCGATTCCGATGGAAATCATTGTACCAATGCCAAAGAGATGTAGAGATGTAGTGAAGTCAGGGGTGAATTTACTATAAGGTCAACAAGGGTAGCTACCCAGTGCGCCAAATTTCGAAAAAAGTTTAGTATTAACCTGCTTTTATTTTGTTTTCACTTTTTCCTAAATTTCTTGCGCGTTCCATGCTTGTAAGGACCCCCAAACTGCACGATTCTTCTTTACCACCAAATATACTTTGTCACTTTAAGATGAGCATTCAATAATTGGCTTCTCACTGGTCTACAATCTTGGAAAGATAGTTTTTTTCAGATTTTTGTACAGCAAATAATTTCAAGCAGCTACTTTGAAACAAATGATATTAGATACAAAAATTCATATTATTAGTAAACCTTCTTTTTTTACAAGCAAACTGTCTTCGAATTTAATAAAATTGCACTAGCGTCAGGAATTATTAGGAGATGGTGTTGCTCTGCATATATTAGATGTTGGTGATACTCTAAAACATGTTAGGTCACGTTGTCCCTTACAACTATTTACTAATTGAATTTTATAAATTTTGAACAATTTTTTATCCTGTCTATAGACAAATTTCCGACACTGCTAAGTTAAAACCTTCAAGACATTGTGCTTTATATACCTTGTAAGAAATAATTTACTTTAGCTTTATTGTGCACAAAAAGTAAAATAATTATGTCCGACAACTACAATAAATCTGTATACATATGTACAGTTAAATTTAGTGTGATTTGAAAAGCATTGAAGAAGCTTTATGAAAATTCCTTTATCTTCTTTTAAATTAAAAAAAAAAAATGTGACGCAAGGTTTGAATTTGTATCCCAAGCGTGGGGTCAATTTTGACAAAACTTAGTGTCACGTATTCGATGGATGGTCCCGAAAAACCCGCTTTCGGGAGCAAGAAAACGAAAATGAGAGCGCTTTTTTTCTTTGATCTCTGAAAAAGGAAAACAGCTTGACGATTGAATAGGTAAATCCGGCAAAAGGATTTGGAACAAAATATTAGATAAACACATTTTCCACCTTTGCGTCCAAAAAGTTGTATTTGTATTGTCCGTGTACTTGTTAGGTTGTATAAAATTTTTAAATTTAATTAAAAAACATCGCTTAAAAGTGTCAATATGAAAATCAAAGAAATTCAACATCAATCAACATTTTGGGAAACTGGGGATTAAATATATTTGATTTTTATTAAATATTATTTTAGTTGCATATGTCTTGGCCACCACTGTATGCTTCTTTGTACATACATTTGTATGTGTGTGTAAATGTGCTTACCGGTTCACTGCTGGCATTAAAATATCTATGTGAATAGCGCCGCTCAACGCTGGCGCCAGGTAGATGCGCAACAAAGCGACAGGGCGTATGTGTAATATTTTTAAAAATATTGTATATCTATGTAGCTAGGTATGTATTTGTTTGTATATACATACATACATACATACAGATGAGCATGCGTGCAGGTGTTTATTTAACGTCTGCATTTTGTTTCATTCCGTTTTCTGCTTTGTTGTGCAGTTTAATGTACAGCTAAAAATTGTGGGAGAAATAAATTTATGAAATAATGGCTAACTGCTTCCGAACGTTACCGGTTTTTTTTTAAACTCTTGCCTCTGCCTGCGCGTATATATAAATACAATTATATGAGTATGAAGTAAACTTTTGGTTTCATTATTGCTTTGCTGTCTTTATAGTTTACCGTAGGAATTGCATTATAAGTATTGCTTTCGAATTTGAGTGCAAAAATATTGTCGTTTTAACTGCTTTCTACTATTTATAGTTTTTATACAAGATCTATATATGTCTATTCCATTCTATGCAAATATGCTGGTTTAGAAAATAAAAGTTTTTGAAAATCATCCATGGATGTTGGTGAATTCGAAAGAGATTTAATTATAAATAATTTATGCACTAACAAAGATAATCACTGACCATCGTGACTTTCTAATTAATATAATCTATGTCACGATGTTTGCAGCCCAACTAGACCCAAACGGCTCGACGGCTAAAAATTTGGTATGCATATTTGGTAGGAGAATAGGTTGTGCTTGGGAAAGGCTTGCCACCTGCTTAAAAAGTCGAATTTATTCAAACTAAGTAAGAGTTATATGAAATATTAAAATATGGTGGTAAAACGGCTCGTCTCGGCAAGGAGAAGGGTCATACTTATATATCAGGTAGGGTTGCCACCTGCCTAAAAAGTCGAATTTATTTAAATTGTACACGAGTTATATGAGAAATTTAAATATGTGTCTGAAGCGGTTCGTCTCGGAAAGAAGGTTCATAGCCAACTTTTATGAGGGTAGCCATCTCTTTGAAAACTCGAGTGTAATTAAATTTTACACAAGTTACATATATGAAATACTATAATATTTAAAAGATTTGTCTAGGCGAGGAGAAGCTTTATAATAATGTTTGAAAAGTCGAATTCGATTTAACTATACACAAGTTATATGAAATAGTAAAATATATGGGTCGAATTATTCAACCGTTTTTAAAGAAGTCAAATTTAATTAAATTTTACACAAGAGTATAAAATATTGAAATCAGTTTGTCAAACTATTCAGCTCGATGAAGGGAAGGCGTGTATCTGTATTTTTGAGAGCGTCGCCAACTGTTATATGTGCCAGGCTGATTTAGAAAAAAAAATTTTGCCAGAAAAAAAAAATTGCAATCAAATTGTTTTTATATTTGAAGCAAATAAAAGGGAGACTCATATTTTAATTTGAAATTAGTTGTGATTCTTTTATGCAATAAAACCAGTTAATATAACATTCTTAATTGTAAAAATTTAATGAACTTTTATTTTTAAAAATTTTAGTTTCTGCTTATGTTTTTTAAACCAAATATCCACGATGGTGCTGGAAAAGGAAATGCACTGAATCAGAAGTATTAGAAAAAGGCATGCCATGACCAAACTTTAGACTAAATACATAGGTACAAATTTAGTATATACTTGGAATTTTTATTCAGTAATCATAATTAAAAAAAATCAAGCACAAACCGCGGTCACCTCTCATACGAGTATAGCGGTATTACACAAAAATCTGTAAATTAAATATTTATGTTACTATTCCGGTAATTTGGCATACACTACTAAATTTGGAGCAAATATGTACTTCTCCGAAAGCTCTTATCAAATTTGGTAGACGCTTTACATTTCCACTTATTATTTATTATTTCAAAATAATTTAGAACTCTGAAGCCAAAACTGTTTACTTTCGCATACAACGGAAATTGACAACAAGTTAAAATATTTGTTATTTTATTACATCATGTAAAATAATAAAGGAAAATAGGCGTGGTACGCTAGAAGTATAATAACATCCTTTTGTTTATATATTTTATTTTTACTTTTTGAAATCTTGGACCGCAACCATTATGAGTTCTAGTTAGTTAATCATTACTTTAAGATTTGAAGATTTTCGCTCAATATTGATCAAAAATTCTGAGTTTTTGAAGTAAAACTTCTTTGCCGGCAGTGATTTTTTTTTTACATCGCGTAACGAAAGTCGCGTTAGAATCACTTTACTAATTTCAACCACTATTGCTACTCATGCTACTACTAATTTCTACCACTTACTCACTTCTACCACTATTTTAATTAATGCTACTTCTAATTTTTACTAATTTCTTCCACCATTTTTACTATCTTTACTAATTTTTACCATTTTTTTTACTAACTTCTACCGCTATTTTTACTAATGCTACTACTAATTACTACGACTGCTTTTACTAATTGTTATTATTCTACTACCGCAAAGAAATTTTACTTCTAGCACGCGCACTTAGGCGCACGCGTAATTTTCTTGAATCTTAAGGAAAAATAATTATATTTGTTTTAATTTGTGCTAACTGACATAAAGCTGATTTTGTTGAGATTTTGCAAATTGATATTTGTTGCTATTAAATTACTTGGCGCTCCATTGGAAATAATAGTTGTATAGCTGAAGATTCTATTAGGGTACTTCTCATAGACCTTGTGAATGATCGGATATATCGCCTTAAAGGCGAGTACTGAATATGTATGCGATTATCGCTAACAATCGGATAAAACTCACCATATATTCTTGGTAATAGTAAGCTGCTGCAAAGAGGGAAACTAAATTTCGTCTTTTAAAAACCCGGATCTGCTTTTAGCAAAATCGACGTTCTTATATCGGTAGATATTCAATTTCACTAATGTTTTTCATAGTATCGGATTTGAGGTAAAAAAATAATAATTTAAAGCCAAGCATATTTAGCATATTGACACTTATACTCGTACTGAAAAAAGTTCATGCTACCGCCTAATGGATAAAAATGAGTTTCAATGGAAAAAAATTGGAAATTTGAAAAAAAAAGTTTTGAAAAATAACTTTTTTTTTAGTGGCCACAACTAAATAATTAACAACAATTGGGTATATTGTTCTAGCTTTTTTGTTTCGGTATGTCAATTTCTGTAATCAAAAAAAAAAAATAAACGATAAAAGAAGCTTTCGCACGATCAGAGAAAAAATGCCATAATTCGAAAATCTTAAATATCTGAATGAAAAGAAAAAATAGGTGTATCTTTAAGTCGCTCAAGGAACAATCGCTATAAATTTTATCGGAAACTTTCATAAACTTATATACTATTCACAAAACACTTATGAATTCTAAGTAGAAAATATTATTTTAAGTTTTTAAAACGAAAACATTGCTATTTTACCGTATCAGAAAGTTGAAAGGAATGGGCGATGTCATCTGCCTCTTCTGTTTAAATATTTTAGAATTCTTGAAAGTCCTTAAATTAATTTTAATAACTAAGTGACTATAATGCCTGCTTTGTATTACAAAACCGAATTCATTACTAAAAGTTAGTTATAACTTCGCAGCCGTGAAATTTCGCCAGCAACATACAACTGGTTTGCGGTAAAATCCTGCGGGCGATAAAAATTATCGAAGCGCCCAAAAGATGCCACGTAAAAGCAACTACGAGTATAACAAAATTCACACATACAGGTCACTCATACGCCCGGACAGATGGTTGGCTAATAAAATAAAATAAAAGACATTGTCTCAGAAAAAAATCATAATTTAATATTTACTTTATTACTTTTACAATAATTCCACTCGTTAAATAGATTTATTTTAATTATTTTACACGAAAAACTCAATCCACAGTTTTGTTTGATCACTAACTAATAGAAAATAAAAATTTATGTTAATTATTTATTTATCGGGTTAATTTCCAACTACCTGTCAGTAATTGAAAATTCCTTGAATTTGCAGTTACAACTAGTAGTAGCAGTAGAAATTATAATTTTATTAATAATTCATCTCGTAAATGCATACAAATTTTCCAATTTGAAAACTTTGAGAAAAGGATACTCTTTACACTCTTATTGGCTGCTGTGCGAGTGTAAGTGTCGTTTTTTGTTTGTCTGTGTGCATCGGCGAGCGGCATAGCGTATAATCCATGATGGCACACAAGATATCAGCTGCTACTGCCGTGATGTCAAAGGTCAGCTATATGTCACAGACGCAAACAAGAATAATTCCCCTTTTGATGTGTCGAAAGCGCCCACCTTGCTTACTATATACAGTGTGCTAGAAAATTGTTCATAGACTTTCTTATGCATACAAAACTGTAAAGGATTTATAAAACTGATTATGGATACTAGGATGGCATTAGGCGCGTGTAGAGGATTTGCAGAGGGATGGAAATTCTCAAAAATATTTGGTTTTATTATGTAAATTTTAAAATTTCGAGATTCACAGACGTGTGCTGAAAATCATAGATTTTTAAATCGATTTGATTTGCCTAATATTTTTGAATGACTTTAAAGGACATACTGATTGTTTTACAAAATAACTTTATTAAAATATATCACTTATGCAATAATAGCTATTTGTA
This sequence comes from Anomoia purmunda, assembly GCA_951828415.1. Classification (NCBI taxonomy): domain Eukaryota; kingdom Metazoa; phylum Arthropoda; class Insecta; order Diptera; family Tephritidae; genus Anomoia; species Anomoia purmunda. The sequence continues at coordinate 111,288,447 of OX639994.1, read as the reverse complement.
TAGCAAATTGAGATAATTTAAATTAGAAGCAGCCTAATATATTAACAAAATTACTTAAATTAAATTAAATTTGAATTCAATTTTTTTTTAAATATATTGATGATTGCAGTACATCTACAAAGAATAGAGTAAAGTAAAGAGATGAATCAATATAAATTTGAGAAGTCAAACTCCCTGAACCTGAATATGAATTATATATCGAAGAGATGAGAGTAGAACGTGGGTTTTAAAATACGTAGGCTTATGCAAATGGGAAAAAAATAGCTGGTTTACCGGACACAAATCAGAATCTCATGAATATATCTCGTCAGGGTGGAATGTCGAACATGAAATGCCTGGGTATATTGCGATGTGAATTACGAAATCATATTTTTGCTCCCATTTCAGATATTCAAACGGAGCGTTCTAACTGCAAAAGTAATTTGCAGGGTCATAGCCATAAACTGTTAAAAAAAAAATTAATAAACGAATTACTTTATTTTGTTAAGGTAAATGTTTTAAAATTTTTTCCCCCAGTTCTTCTATGACACTTCAGATCGGCTATCTAAGATACTCGTATTTGTACTCAAATTTATTCCTGCGTTTATGACTGACTTAAGTTACAAAAAAAAAAAAAAAAAAAAAAAAGAAGCGATTGATAGCTATTTAACTACTACAAAAATGTTAACAACGCAATAGGACGATTTCTACCCAGAGATTTCATATATTTTGCACGAAAAAGCGCGTATTTTATTTTTTTAAATATATTTTTAAATTTTACTTAAGTAACTGGCACACACTGTGCGCGCAGGGCTACTTCTGCAGGCTGGTTGTTTTATAAAAGCGGTATATAAACTCGTTAGTTTTTAACCTTGTTTAGGCTCTTCTTCGCACCGTTCACGTCTTTTTGATTATCTGGTATTTCCGCTTTAGAACGTTAAGCTAGTTGTGGATCAATCGCAGAAAGTCATTGGCCTCCTAGTTTTGTAAGAATTGAAGAGGACTAGGATGACTTTCGATTTGGTAGAATTCTACTCATAATATGGGCAGCAACATATTTATGCTTACAAATTTCTTTAAAATGTATTACATATCACTCGAAGGTAATCGATTTCGTTCCAAAATAGGTTCGTGATAAAGTAATTAATTAAATATTAGCTCGATTCAAACTTGTTTATTGGGTATATTTTATTACAATAGTAAATTTTGGGTAGAATTTTTTAAATAAAAAAACTACTTTCAATTGAACGCGAAAACTTTTATGTTAAAAAAATAAAACAAAATTTGTTTAAGGTATGTGATGTATGTGAGTAAAAAAATGTGTTGTTTTAAAAAAAAAAAAAAACTGTGATGCCGTCTCAAGGCCGTCATGCTAAAGGTTTCTTCTTTGAATTCCATGAATTTCAATTCTTTATAGACATATTACATATATGTATTTCAATAAATCTGTAATAAAGAATTTAGAACTTTCAAAAAACCTGATAGCCTGATAGTGAAAAATCAAGAGCAGCATTATTTTTAAGGGAATTCAGTTCGCGTAAAGTGCGAGTAATGGAGGAATTATTGGAGTACTCAGTTTTAAAGCTGCACCCTTACAAAGGGTATAAATTCCAAAGAAATCTCTAAGAAACATTAAATCGAATACTTTCCGACAAGTTAAGATAATCAATGACTCCAGTTCTAATACAACGAGCAAAGAACAGGCACAGTATAGGCCTACAAGTTTCTACCGACTTCAGGCTCACAGGCATGAGAAGAGGGGAATAGGATGATATGGGATCCATTAAATTCTGGGACTGAAACGCAAGTTTAAGAAAATATTTCCGCACACGTTCACATTTCTATTGATAGCTTGTTGGCTACGTGGTCTCCAAATAAAAACAGCATATTCTCAATAAGACCTAAAAAAATGTACATAGAGTAACTTTATGGTATAAGAGTATGAAACCCACATGGACACAAATTTGGAAGTGATATAATATATGTGTTTATTATAAAATATTTTATTATCAAAAGCAACGCCATGGTCCTTACTATCTTTGACATGCTGAAGGTCACAAGACGATATTTCATACTTATCATATTAAAGATTTTCGAGTAAATCATTGAAAAGCACTTTGCAAATGAAAAGCAACTTTTGATATTTTAAAAAAATAACATATGTACGTAAATTATTAATATATCTCAAAAGTAATGGAATTTATAGGTAGGGCGTAAAAATATTCCAACAACTTATCCCGAAGAATATGTTCCCCAGGAGTTTAAACCCGAAACACAATAAAGTGTTAACTGAATTTGTTGTAACTCCATCCCCAAAAATTTAAGTCTTCATAACTAGTAAAAGCAGTATTAGGTTTACTAAAAATAAAATTGTTAGTTTTGTATTAAATTGAAGGCTGTTTTAGCTGTAATTTCACAAAGCCACTCTCATAGAAACCCTCGCCCCTTCTCTTGAGCACCAGCAAAATCATTCACTATGAAAAGGAACTAGTAAGATGGATGCATAAGAATCTCCCAGCCAGTTGATCGCGAGTCACTATCGACGTGTGTGGCTTGGCGTTGTCCCGATGGCCACTTCTGGGCGTTTGCTTCCTTCAGGCGGTCCAACTGTTGACAATATGGACCCAAATTAAGGGTCCGTAAGGTAGTAAGTTACAGTAGATGATTCCCTGACATTTCCACCAATCACATAGCAAATACCCTTTGTGACCGCCAATCCTGGCTCCGCCATCGCTTGCGCCAGCTCACCGCGATTCCACCACTACCAGCTTCGCTTGAAGTCGTCGTAAGTGGCCCACTTTTCATGACCAGTGGCAATCCGATTCATCGATATTCTTTTTGTATCCAACCTTATTTAAATGGTCTAAATGGATTTTTGTGCAATACTTAGCTCCTGACAATGTTTACATGACGGTCGAACTCAACTTCCATTATCGATGATCGATGTTTTCGACAATTGGCCTTCTAGAGCGTGGTGGAGTTTTAATAGAAAAAATACCGGAACGGAAGCGTCGAAACCAAAATTGCAAATGTGATTGCTGTTACAGTATTAGGACCATAAAAACTATTAACATTTTCAGCCGACTGCCTAGCGTTTTCGCCTTCGTCGCAGAAAAAACTGTAAAATATGGCGTATTTTCCATTGACTGGTGGCCATCTTTGACGCCTGCTCAAACAATACTGAGCCAAGTAATCACAAAACTGTCTATAAAATTTGTTTAGTACAAAATTTTATCTTTCTAATGCCATATAGCATAACCCAATCGCACTTGCACAACCCGAGATACATATTGCTAAATCTATTAATTTAAAAACAATGAATCTCTTTTTACTAGACCTAATAATTCTGGCTTGTTAAAAGGTTGATTGTATTTGAAGGAAGGATATTGGCCTAATGTATAAATTTCGACATCTCCCGAGCTCGGACATTTTATTAGCTATTATAACTTTGATAGTGCAGACATTAAATCATACATACTTAGAATCATAGGGTATCTGGTAAACTTAAGATTTTAAATGCACGGTGATTGCCCATAGATTCCAAGTTCGGCTGTCGTGCTAAGCGGATAAAAGAAGTTTTGTTGCACAACTTTTTGGGAAATGTCTAACTTGTTTATCTTTATATATCGAAGTAGTATCCTAGTAGCTAGGTTTTATTTATGCTTATGTCAATTAAAGAGGGTAGCTCCTTTAAACTAAGTGTGGGTATTAATATACAGATGGGTGGGTTGAGTATAATTATCTTTAATGAAGACTCAAATGAAGCAGCTAATAAAAATTGTACGTCAAAAATTTTATCGATTCTATGTTTGATCAGATCATCGAAGTACTGTGCTCGAACAAGAGTGGGTGTTTGTATTACAGAGCTTTCTCTATAGGTCCATAGATGTATGAATGAATGTGTGTGTGTGTGTGTGTGGTGCATGTGAACGACCAACGGTGAACGAAATGCAATACTACAGCGACGACACTGTACACTGATCAGATTTCCAATAAATCGTAATTGCTCGCACTGTCCCCATCCATGTCCATCTACACAGTCCTCAGAGTTTTCTCTTACCTGAATTTGTCCTACCCTCCAGTTGCCCAGTTGCCTGAATCTCGATTTACACACACAAACATATGCACAGAATATTGAGCATGTGAATGTGTAAGAGAAATGAACGGAGATGGCCTCCTCAGTTGTATGTCTGCCTGTGTCTGCCTCTGACAAAGTGACAGCTCATATAGCCGATATCTATTGGAGGCAGAACACTCGAATGCTGTGTGCATTGGCCAATGGAGCTATTCGACTTTAATCAAGCATGAAACTAGGTGTCCTCATCAACATACTACCTTTAAGCATATAAACACAAACGCACACACATACACACAAATACATGCCGACATGTACGAACACATGCGATGAACATTTCACCTTACATATCATGTTTTAGCTTTCTTCTCTAGTGAGAACATTGTAACTCCATTATCCTGTTGTTCGTAAGCTTGTTCGATAAGTGTAATGGCAACATTAACGATGGCGACAGTCAAAAATTTTGCTAGCTACAGACAACCGCCGTAAGTTCAAAATCCTAGCTTTTCAAGGTGCAAGCATGTGAGGTTATGTTGGCTTGTTTGTACATTGAGTAGACGGACATATCATATTTACTATGAACATATGACAATTAATACTAGCATAGCTATAATCATCGGTCAAGTGTCTGAGTTTGTGCACAACCGAACTTTATGCATTCAGTCAATGATTTTCCTATATATATATATCGGACTTCTAGTTGGTCAGGAATATCCGCTGGCACCGCTTAAGACTTCACATCAAAACTTAAAAAGTTAAAATTAAATTATTAACTAAAAGAACTTATTACGCGTAGTGGCGTTTTCTATTCACGACCGTCCTAGTTCAACCTCGTACTTCAACTGCTATTTTATTTCAAATTTTGTCGTCTATCATTCGGTTTCGTCTAGTTTGGTAAGCTTAAGGTGGGTACTCTGTCTTCGTCTGCAATCCGTTATCCTACATCTAGTACTACATATATACACTCTAAAAAGAAATTGATTAAATTTACGTCAATTAAAGTAGGCAACTGTTTACCTAGTATAATTGGTGCAATTATACACACCGAATGTGTGCGTTCAAAACTAAACATTATGTGCGTACGAATGTGTAAACACCGAATGTGTATCATGCACAAATTTAAACACTGATGTGTAACCTTCAACATTAACCCATTGACGTTACTAAAATCCTATCGCCTATTAAATGGTCAATTTTCTTTTCTAAAATGTTATCAAATTAGCAAAAATCGTTTACAATTATCGGTAAAAAGTTATTACGAGTATTAAAAGGATCTTTACAATATTGAAATTTTAGATAAGAAAATTAACCATTTAAGAATTTATAAAAATAAAAATAAACAAAACCATTTTTTTAGTTGTAATCTTTTTAATAATGCAATTTAAAAAAATTTACAAATAACAAATCCAGTTTGTTTACAAAAAAATTAGTTTTTTAAATTATTTTTTAAAACTCTATTTCTATTTTAGTTAACAAAAATGTAAGTTGAACTTCAAAGTGAATATAAAAAAGGGTTTTCAAAGTTTTAAATGAACATATAAACTTAAAGATATTAGTTTTATGCACATATGTATATATGTATGTATATAAACATACATAATAAAACGCTTTGGTTTTTAGCTTTTCCTGTGAAAGGGATTTCAATTCAAAAATTCGTCTGCTTACTTATTAGATTATTAACTTTTTGTAAATTGTTAATATTTTTCTTTTTACCTCGTGTAGAAGATGGATAGTGCTTATAAAAAAAACGTACCAAAAATTCCATAGTTTGTGAAATTTCTTTCGGATATAAAATATTGAATGTAAAGTAAAAATTTATAACTTTTTATATGGTTGTCAAAACGTTGGCGTCATCAGTAGTTGTAACAATTATTTTTTCGATCAATATGTAAGTAAGGCTTTCCTTAGAAACGTCGTTTTCTGAAAAAATGAAATATTACTAGTTAGTATGTAATACATATACATACATGTATATTTGTGCAATAATTTAATATTATTTAAATTTCTTACCAAGAAATGCAATGAAAGGTGTGCTCGTCGGAATTTTTGCCATCATATCATCTTTGTTAGTTCCAAACTGAAATACAAACATAAGTACATTGTTTGAAATTTAATATTTTTAGTGATATCTTATGTAAACTGAACATTTGTTAAAACTTACATCAAAATTCATAAATAAATAACTGACATCTTCGTCGAAATACTTTGCGTTGCCGCATATTACGTCGATTGGATTTGGAGCTTCGATTCTGATTTTTTGATTTACGTTATTAAAAAATCGAAAAATGGTTTCCTTATCTTTTTGAAAATTGGCTGTAAATAGTTCGGAATTAAAGCCCATCAAGTCTTCAAAGTGTTGAAATAAGTATTCGCTTTCAAAAATAAATGGCCATTCAGTTTGTATTTGTTGCATGGATGGTATAGTTTCCATATTATTAAAAAAATTTCTTTGCAGTACATAGCAGTCCTTCATATACATACATCTTGACTTTAAATTCTTCCTCACATGTGACCGTCGTTCCATGGATATTTTTCAAATAACTATGGTGTCTATAAGTATGTATACTATAAAGATAATATTTTGAAAAAGTTTTCAAACAATTTGGTTGCAAGCATTTAAAATTAGCATTTCTTTTTGCCTTATGTACATATAAATGCCTTTGGTACGCGGGCAAATTTTTCAATTTCACTTCACATACTTATATTACACTCGTACATTTTGTTTATTGTAAATCACTATAAACTTACAAAATAACACTTTATCTCTATTTTATTTAATAATCCTCAATATATTCACGAATAATTCCCAATACTTGCAGCAGCGCTGTTTCTTTTGCGAGCGTCTTCTACGAATGTCTTTCGTCCACGATCATGTGCGCCTTCGTGGTTTTTTTGCAGTCATTTGTGTTCAGAAGTACACATTGTGAGTAGCTGTACACAATGCGTGTTTACTTTCAAGCATGCCTTATGTAAAAGTAAACAGTTTTTGTTGAATTTTGATTTTCATATGCGCAAAAGTGTTTAAATGCACACAAAAAATGTTTGAAATTATTAAATGTGTACATGTGCCAGTAAAATAACTGTAATATTACGCACAAAGCAGTTTTTAAACATTTTTTTTGCATTTGTACACACATTTTTGCTGGAAAGTCAACAGTTTTCTAATGTAATTTTACATGCTGTTTTTAGAGTGTATTTAAACTGTAGCAACAAAATCGAGCAATTTTTTTCACCACTTGTAAAAACTCATGTACATACATACATATTTTGAATTTTGGAAACTTACTTGATGAATCAAACTTTTTCATATACTCCTATTTTGGTTGGTTTTATAAAATTAATCTTATTTACACTAACTTCGCGAGACTGCTAATACTAAATACTTATGTAGCATTTTTCGTGACATGCCATTTGAGTGAAAACATTCAAAAATTTTGACATATTTCGTTGTAGCGCGACTTCCAAATTTTACAATGTCAACGTTTGATATTTGGTGTCATAATTTTCCGTCAAAAAATCCTACATAATGGAATTCGGGTATAAAGTGTACCATTATGAAGTAAAGCTTATTTAGCGGCATGTGAGAGTAGCGCGAATCGCGTCGTTATCGCGTAACGAAGGTGGGGTCGCTATCGCGCCACGAAGTCACCACATGCCGCTTGTACGAGAAAAGGCAAATATTAATACTAACATTAAGCGACACATCAACGGATATGTATGTGTGTAAGTGCATCTATGTTTGTATGTGTGGTATAAATTATGTCCACCAGTACACAGTACCTGCCGGACCATTTTGGCACTAGCCCAGGGGACTAACTGAGGAAAAGTTCTGGACTGCCTCGGCTAGATTTTCGCACTAGACATTTCGAGACCATTAAAGGGACTTTCAGTAGTTTGGGACTAATTCATATCTATTACTACTGTTAATACCACTATTACTAAGTACTACTACAACTACTAATACCTAGTACTACTGCTTCTAACTACAAGTACTTATTACTAAAACTACTACTACAACTAATTACGAATTACTACCACTCTTTTTACTCATTTTAGTAATAGTTACTTTTACTACTTTAACTAAATTTTATTACTATTTATACCACTACTAACTACTAATATTATTTTTACTAATTTCCACTACTATGTTTTACTATTGCAATAACTATTTTTGCTAATACTGTTACTAATTACTACTACTTTGTTTACTAATTTCTACTACTATGTTTACTGTTACCGTTAGAAACTACTACTAATATTCTTACTACTGTATTACTAATTTTTACGGATGGTACTTCAATTTTCACTAATTTAGTTACTACTACTATTTTTGCTAAGTTCTGCTACTATTTTTACTAATGCTACTACTAACTACTGCTGCTATTTTTAATAATATCCACCACTCTTTTGTGCTAAAGCAACAAATAATTACTACTACTGTTTATACTAATACTGCTACTACTATCTTTACTAATTTTCATAATTGATGGTACTATTTTTTTATATTTTTATTAATACTACTTCTGAGTACTACTAACTCCTATTACTATTAAGTACTACCACTACTTCCACTCCAACTATTACTACTACTACCACTACGGTTCCTTTGTTTAACTATCTGTCTCTTTAACAAGTTGGTAAAGAAGTTTAACTTCTGACTCGCCCTTTGAGGTTCACGAGTGTTAAAAAAAAAGAAGAATTTAAAATCGTTGATGCAATTTCATTATCTAACATAGTTAGATGAAAGAGCTATGACAATTTTAGAATATACTTTACCGCTATTATATATAATAGCAAAACTGGCATAGTATAATTTCCCTTCAAGTTATTTCCTTACATTTCAACTCTATGTTTATTTCAAGGTTATGATTCCAATGATGGATATTTATCGAACTTCGCCCGCGATACCTAGAACGATTCTCTGTATATGGTTTAAGAAGCCCGAGCCTTAGGGTATTCTTTTGGCAACTCATAAAAGCTCGCTTGGAAGTGTACTAAGTCATCTCCATGGCGTTACCCAGAAGATTGTGATTTAGAATTTTAAAAGAGTTTGCAGCTTATGTTTTTCAATAGGAGCAGTTCTTACGAGTGACTGTTTATTTATTCATTCATTCGTCTGTGAAACAGTAGCTCCTTACAAACTAGTTACATGACAAAAATAAGTCAATTAGTCTACTGATTAAATTAACAACAAGAATTTCTCCAACTAAAAGGAAGAATACAAAAAATTACGAATTAATATTCTAGAATAAGACAATGCAAATAAAATAGAATTCGAAATCTGATTAAATTCATTTAAGATACATACCAAAGGGGCTTTGCGTGTATACTCTCTTCTATAGTATCGCAAGAAGTTACTTAAATTACACTGAGGACTGTTGGAGCTTATGCGTCCTAAGAGAAAAGGACATTCACCACTACCATTAATAATGCTAAGCCCGAAATTCAGAGAGAGTACAGATCATCTCATTTCCAAGGACTTCAGATTAATTATAAGCAAATGATACTGTGTGTTGGTATAGGCTCCGCAATGAGAATTCAAAGAAAATCTTTTGGGTACGTTGCAATCTAATTATGAAATTTTTTGAGGAATGACCTCTGAATAAATATAGCGTATACCAAAACGGACGAGCAAAAGACGAGTTAATATTTTAGTAGTATAGGGATCGGAGAGCTTTACACTGTTTGCCTAACGAAACTCAAGACAGCGAATGAATTAGAAAAGCCATGACTAATAAGCCTATATAAAAAGATGGTGGAGTCAAAAATTATAACAAGACATTTGCCTCAACGACAGATTTTAGCGTTGAGTTCGCGTTATTTTAATTCATTTAATGCACTGTGTTTAGAGTCAACATAAAACAAGTTATATTTCTTTTGGTTCTCCGATGGATGGAGAGAAATCATCGATTTTCCGTGTTTCTCGGATATTAGCTTAACAATATCTGACTTGATTCTTATTTAAGAAGCATGGTAAGCAGTAAAAATATTTGTCTCCATAAAAGCACTTGCTCACTACAAAATGATAAAATTTTTTCCCGCTGCTTCACATCGCTGCCCACAGGCGCGATTAACAAAAGTTATAAAAATCGCAAAATATATTTTTTGTTTCACTAACTCAGAATCAATTAAGAAACCTTATGCTTACACAAAGCTACACAAAAAACTTCAACTCAATATGACTACTATAGATATGTTTTTTGATTTACTCAATACAAAGCAACTTACTTAGCAATTTTCCTAGTTTATTCGATGACTTCTGGCAGTCTACTGACAATAATTTTGCAACTAGTTCGAATTGATTTCTCATTATTGTTTCAAAAATAAATAAGGGTTACCAATATCGAAAAGTATGATAAAAAGTTTTACATTTAAAATCACTGACTTTAAAAATGGAATGCACTGAGGTATTATTGTGAATTAGAGGCTAACAAAATTTGCACTGCTTATCAAAATTATTTATTTTCAAGCACAACGAAAAAGGTAAGTGGTAAAATTAAAGAAAAAAAATAAGTAGAACTTAATTAAATCTTCAAAAAAAATTTTTTCACAGCCAAATATGGATACGTGTACTTAAAGAAGCAAAAGAGATGATTTAAAAAAAATATATTACATGTCAAACAATCTATGATAAAAAGTTTTTCTTAAAAATAGTTTCCGACCAATAATAAAATTATTGAGCGGTAAAAATATTTCGATAATAATTAAACAGCGGGTTTGACAAGTGGCACATTTTTTATACAAAATACCAACTTTGACGTGGAGGCGAAAAATATTTTCGAGAAAAAATTGCACAAACATTGACTGGGAGGTAATTTTTACAACAGCGTTTGCTTTTATCTGCTAATATTATACCTGTTGCAAAAAAATTTCAGCTAATTATAATTATAACAACATGAGAAGGTTTTATAAGTAAGATAATTAAATTGCTGAGGCGGGGTAAGGCGAGTGATTCAAAAAAAAAATTCAATAAGAGGGCAAAATTTAGTGCTACCTTTTCAGTTAAATTTTTAAATTAATTAAAATACGCACGCGTACATAATTTGAAATTCCCCAACCATTTATTTTGGTTTTGTAATATATTTATTAGACGCTAAAAATTCATTCAAGTTCGTAGATAGAAATTTAAGGCTCGACAAATTCGAAAGGACATTTCTATCAAACGAAATAGATCAATGCAACTTCGAATTCCTATGGAAAATCATGCTAATAATTTAAGAACCTTTGAGTAGGTGAGACTTTACAAACTAGTAATACAAATCGCTGTATGATTTTTAAAGAAGAGCGCATGCAAATGTCTCCTGTACGAATTTTCCCTACGAGCATAACAAATCCCCAAAATATTGAACATGCAAATGCTCTAATATAGTACAAATTTATATATGAATGTTTGAATTCGATCATATGCCCTATAGCTGTGACAAAAACAAACATTCAAATCTCAATCGAAGAAGAGGAAGAAGTTTAGTAAAATATAAAATATGGGTTGACTGCAGGAGGGGCCACGTAACCGCAACATTAATAATGCAACAGCACAGCGTAGCGCGACCCAAAGTGTGGAGGCGCGAGAAGTAATGCTGTGGGTGAAAATGATGTGTGAATACAGCAGCACTTGCCACACAATTCCTATTACTATTGCTATTCCTAAGTATCTAAGTCCATACATATCTATGTAGTTAGATTGCGCAAGACAATAGCGGTTGCAAATTTGAGAATTTCCGGCGAGCACAAACATTAACGTGACAGCAAACGAATGGAATTTGTAGCAAAAATAACAGACGCGCCACGAGCGCAATCAAATATGGTATATTTCGAAATTCGGTTGGCATACATATTATTCTATTCAATTTTTTTGCTTTCTCTTTCGGCGGGATAGAAATCGATGTTATTTGAAATTATCTTTCGGCAAATTTGAATCGAAGATAAGCTAGCTGCAGGACGTGAATACTACAATTTTGAAAACTATATGAATTTGAATAACTTGAAATCAAATTGGCATGAGTGAGTATTAAATTTATGGGAATGATCGTTTGGGCAGAGTGAGAGAGATGGAGTTCTTTTCACTGTGCATTCTACAAATCCTTCTAGCTAGGTAAGGGCTACATCTACGTAGCTCCTAGTTATAAGTGTACCTCTGATTTAAATGTATAAATCCAACTTACTTCTTTACTTAAAATTTTATATTATATATGTAACTAGCCATTTCGATTATCTTGGCTGACTTTAACCTCCCGCATATTTCCTGTAACAATATTGAATGGTCAACAGTGACTTTTTAGATGAGATGACATTAACAAGTTTGGTAGGGTTTTGGATTTGATTTACTTTCATGATACCTCTAAGTCCTCTTTAAATTTTAACCCTCTGGTTTTACCTGTAGAATTTTACTATTCTGCTAATAAGATAATGTACGAAATCATAGGCGTTGCTCGGAGAGACCATACCAAAACAGTTAGCTCTAGTACTCGTTTCAATTTTACCAAAACTAACATTAGAAATCTAAGGTATGAGCTTTCCAACTTGACATGGTCTAAATACAAAGGCGATATAGAGAAAAACGTATTGCATTTTAATAATACTCTAAGTATATTGGTTATTTCAAAAATATCTACCTAAATGTATAAACGTTCAGAATTATCCAATAAGGTTATGGTTTAATAAGTAATTAAATATGTAAAAAAAAAAAATGTGTATTTTTAAATTTTACAAAAAAAAAAAAAACAGTTTCACATACCGATTACTTAAAATACTCAGTTTTGCGTAACAAATATTTTGAGGTGAGGGAGAATGGGGAAAATTTTGAGTTTTTGTAGAGGTATGTAGCTATATTTTTAATAAATACTTGTTATACGTTTTGCGTAGTACAATGTCTAATTTGTAAAATCAGCTCAAGAATGTACAAAAATACTAATAATTTTTAAAGTTATGACATTTTACGCAAAACGCGTTTTTATCAAAGAGGCTTGCCGTGACTACGATTCCAGTCCATCAGCTCAACTGAAAGCATAAAACCAAAGCAATTTCATTAGTATGGGGACTTGTGGTCTCCTTAAATGATTCATTGAAATGTGAAAACAAATTTTCTGCAAACGGGAACGATTTTCTCAAAAAGACTACTTTTTTCATCTGATGAAATGTATTGAAAAAATCATAATATTGATATGAAAATTTAAATGAAAAAATGAAATCGTTCAAGGCCATGACAAATAAATTACGAACAAGTTGAAAAAAAAATTTTAATCGGTTGAAAAGTCTTTCGTTAATCCAGGTCACCGCAACTACGTTTTCGGAAAAACATGATTTCGAGACAATCGCGTTTAAAGTTTCAAGTACACTTTTGTCTAGTGTAGCGGTCGCGCCACGGCTTCGTAAGGGAGCAAGATGCAAAACGCAATAACTTCGCTTCTACTTCTTTAATCTCTATAAAAATTTTAGATAACATTCTTAAGAACCTATACTTTAAGATGAAAGAATAAAAAAATAAAATAATAATAAAAAAAAATTCGATTTTTTGACCGATTTCAACATATAAGGTTTATTTTTTTTAGACTGATAGAACTTTAAATTGCAATAAAACACATTAAATATGAAGTGTGATGCCAAATTTTTCTATTAATTGAAAGATATTTTCAAGACATTTAATATTTAAAAACGATGTCTGCCATATGTCCGCCACCCCTAGCTTTCATGCATCGGATGCCATCAGTCCAATTTTCTTTGCGCAAAGTTTTCCATGTTGTGGATGGACAAGTCCAACGTCTTGAGCACGGCGGTGAATAGACAAATTCGGATCTTCTCCAATACTATCACTTACAGCAACAATATTTTCATCTGTACGTACAGTTCTTTGTCTTGTTGTTGGTTTTTCATCGAGTAGAGTAAATGTTGTTCGACATTTATCAACAGTTCGACGAATAAGCTGCTCTGATGCTCGAATATATGGACCATGAAATTGACGAAGTGCTTTATAAAATTGGCGAACAGAACACTGATTTTTAAAGTAAATTTCCACATTCTTTTTATGATGATTTGTCAATGCTTACTGAATAGAAATGTCAAAACGAAATGTCATTTACCAGCTGTCAAGTGACAGGTATCTCTATCGAAAGTTATATCAGTCTAAAAAAAAAGAATCAATTATAGTTATGAGTTCAATAAAAATACATTAAATTTAAGTTGAGATTTTTTTCTGGAATTTGCCACGCAATCCTTTAGTCACTTGATGTTTATGGCCCTACTACCCAATTCAACTTTGTTTCACTTCCAGTGAACTTTGGTCTATGTAATATCTCATAATAATATTCGTACTCATACCTACGAAAAATATTTGTTCATCTTTAACGAATCTATCGCGTAACTTTAATTAAAAAACTAAACTCGTAATTAAATTTTATTCACCTCTTTTAATCAATGCGTAAATTTTTTGCGCTTCCGAAACTTCGCTATTAATATTTCAGTTTTTACGCTCTTTCAAAGATTTTCATATATCAAACAACAACACAACTTCTACATAGTTACGTCAAAAATTTTATTTTTCCTTACTTTATTGTTGCTGTCAAATTGAAAAACTCATTGTTTCCTCAAAGTAAAGCACTTGCGCTTCATTTCCCGAATGACAAAAACTTTATCAATTTTCTGGTTGCATAATTTGTGTTAAATAAATATTGAGCTATTCTGAGTTTGACGTTGGCATCATTAATATTCATGAGAACAAAGAAAAATTATAGGTGAATGCCATAGTTGCGGAGTTTTTGACAGAGGAGCTTAAATAGCAAAGAAATGCGAACGTTTAAAATTTTAAACTCTGCTAAAAAACTTGCACTGCACTTATACGTTTGGATGAATATAAATGCTGTGTTATATTCATTAGTTATAGAATTTTGCGAAAAATGTCAATTTATTCAGTTCTTTAGTTAACATATGTGCCATTTCAACCGTGAAATGTTTACCTTAAGGAATTTAGGGAAATATTAAATCTAAGTAAGGGGTGATATTTTAGGAGCTATAGGAAATTTTAAATTAAAAAACCACAGAATTTATTATTTGATTATTATTTAATGCAAATGTTGGCTACAATTTTGGCATACTCTTTCCAACATTTCGGCTGGTATCTCACGAAAAAATTCCTCAATGTTGGCTTCCCGTGCGTCAGTTATTGAAGCAGGCTTGTCGCTATAGACTTGAGCCTTAACATAGCCCCACAAAAAATAGTCTAGAGGGATTCAATCGCACGATCTAGGCGGCCAATTGACATATCCCAAACGTGAAATAAATTGTTCAGGGAACTCGCCTCTGAACAGGTCAATGGTTTCGCATTCTGTGTCAAGCTGTTCCATTTTGAGGGGGAAAAAGTTTGTTGTCATCCCAAGGTAGCGCCCACCATTCACAGTAACTTTGTAATTCGCACCATCTTTGAAGAAATATGGACCAATAACGTCCACAGCCCATAATCCACAAAAAATAGTGACTTTTGCTGGATGCATTGGTAGCTCTGGTTGCCAAGTCGTAACGTACGCCGATGACATAGCAATCGTAACAATGCTAAATACCTGCAGGTTCTGAGTTAGCTACTACAATGTGCCGTCACCCAGGTAAACATTTGGTCAAAAGAAAGCGGGGTTAGCGTTAGCCCCGCAAATACTGAGATGGCGTACTCTTCACGAGGAAATACAAAATGCCTCCTTTCTTATCACCCTCATTAAACGGGCTTGAACTGACTCTTTCAACCGAAGTCAAGTACCTTGGGGTTATTCTAGACAGGAAGCTTGAATAGAAGCGGAACATTGAAGACCGCTCCAGGAAGTCCATCACCGCCTTGTACGCTTGCCAGGCATCTATAGGAAAAAAATGGGGAATGAAACCACACATAGAACATTGAATGTACATGGCGCCGATGAGAGCTATTCTCTTCTACGGGGTTAGCGTCTGGTGGCAGGCGCTAAGCAAAACCTTGTCAAAAGCCAAGAAGGTGCTAGCCCAACGCACAGCTTCCATGCTGCCCACGGGAGCGCTACCCTCTACACTTACTAAATCTCTGGAAGTAATTTTAAATCTTCCACCGGTGGATATATATGGTAAATTTCTGGCTGGTTGTAGTGCCGCCAGGCTTAACGTTATCCAGGCGGAGAAAGAGCTAAAGTACGGGCATACAAAGGTCCTGGAAGTTCTTCCGAATACACTAAGGAATATATGTATATTACAATACTCCTCTACTCTGCATAAACAATAAATTCTCAATAAGAGTCCAAGAGAGGAGGGAATGGGAAAATGCCATAGACCTGGACCCAGAGCAGACGGCTGTCTTTGCAGATGGTTCCAAACACAACGAAAGAGTAGGCAGCGGGATTCACTCCAACAAATTAGCGCTGGACTTCGTCTTACGCTTACCGGACCACTGCAATGTTTTCAAAGCAGACGTAAATGCCTTAATGGAGACTGCTCGGTATCTGACAGTGTCCGATCCTACAGACAGACCTGCCACTATATACCCAGACAGTCAAGCGGCTAGTAAATATCTTAATTCTCACAAAACAATGTCCAAAGTTGCCATTAAATGCGGAAATTCCCTCAATCTGCTCGCGTCTAAGTGTTCCGTGACAGTGGCGTGAGTGCCTAGGCACAGTGGTATTCCCGGCAATTGCGCTGTAGACGAGCTGGCAAGGAAAGGGACGGAACCTGCTGCAAACACAACTTGAAGACAAACCTCATCGAGGAAGTGAATATCAGGAGGGCCATGAAACCAACTTGTCGAATTACTAGACAAGTTGGGCCAAGTTGCTGATTCACCTGGACCGACCTTCTCTCAGACTAATGGTTGGGATAATAACCGGGCACTGCCTTACGAGCACACACGGGAAGAGATTGGGATGCTTAACTAACGATTTTTGCTGAAGCTGCAAGGAACGAAGAGGGAGTGGAGAGCATCGAACACTGTCTCTGCCTGTCCAAGGCTCGAAGCCAATTCCTAAATGGGTATTTTCGAAACTATTTGGCCGACCAGAGCTCGGCTAGCATTCCCAATTTTCTGTGCTACGTAAGGCGCCCTCGGGGGTTCCACATTCTTAGGGAAGGAAGAAGAAAATATAATGGCAGACTTGCATGATTGCAGCCGATCTTACTTAACCTCTAACCTATTGGTAGCTCTTGCAATGTTTTTGGGTGAACGGCAGTTTCCAGGTACACGTATCCATTCAACCAGAAATGAGCTTTGTCGCTGAATAAAATTTTTCGATAAAAAAGTGGATCTTCGGTCAACATTCTAAGACCCCATTCACCAAAAATTTGGCATTGTGGTAGGTCGTTCGGCATCATTTCTTGCACCAGCTGTATTTTGAAAGGCTTTCCACCTAAATTCTAAAGGAACATTTTCCACGGAATAGAGTAACCGAAACCTAATTGCTGCGAATGGCGCCGAATCAATAATTCACGGTCGTCTCTAACACTGGCTGATACAGCTGTGATATTTTCCTAAGTTCGCACTCTACTTAAGCAAGCTGGTGGTTTAATGTCTAACATTATCAATTTTGGCGAAACTTAGTCAAAATAGTCCGAATTGCCGCCTCAGTAGGTCGATTAAACTAACCACAAAATGGAAGAATCGCGCGATGTGCATTTTTAGCAGAGTACGCATTTTGATAATAAAGTTCAACAATTAGAAAGCGTTGTTCGTTTGTAAAACGATTCATGGTTAAATTATAGACCAACCTCAAGATGCTTGACAGTAACGCAAGACATGAAACGTGCGTGAGCTGTCAAAACCAGTGTTGCCAAAAATAAGATAGCTAAAAAATTACCCCTGCATTAGTATTGTTGAAATATGAGGAATTTTGGTTAAATAAAAGTCGACATTATGAGGTTGTTGCCTTTCAGGTGAATCACAATTACAAATAGAAAGCATTGTTTTGTTTAATTTGTATGCGCATACCTACATACATCCATCTTAACAAAAGAATTAATCATCTATAAATTTTCTAAATATGGAGCTCCAGTTAGCGGCAATTATTCTTAGCCATAAATAACCCTGTAACCCAAGTAACCAACCAGCTCAGCTAGACAGTCAGTCATTTCGACAGTCAAATAGCCATGCTGTACGTTTGTTTAGCACTTTAATTCTCCTGCTCAAGTCAGAAGTATTGCATTGAGTTTTAGAGTAGCAAAAGCGACTATTCAAATCAGTGTAATTCCTGTATGCCAGTTGTTAGCAAAATGTCGGAAATAACAAAACTATCTCGTACGCCACATCTGTGGTGGCACTGTGGTGAACTGACAGACAGGCCAACGTTTCTTACCACCATCAGCCATCAGCCATCAACCATCAGCTAACACAATCGAGCAGTCACAGAGCTTTGTATTTACAACCAACGCTCTAACGTCAGCGGAAACCTTTCATTTCATCAACGCGTTGGCGGCGTATTGTGTAATTTTTGCATACATAGAAATTATTTGAGACATGCGTGGCACGCCACGAGTAATTCGTCTGTGGTTTATTTCGACTTAATTACTATTATGTCAAATCTTTTGTTATGTCTTTGCATTACACCTATTCCCGGAAAATCTTAGCTTTCACTAGCTGTCGCTCATTATTTGTGGTTTTTGTATGGATACCAAAAAATTTATCTAATTTATTTATGCGAGCATATAAAATAAATATCTTCCTACATACATAAAAACTTTGACCATGGAAAGTTTCATATATTATAAAGTAAATAATATTTTCTTTGTTATTTTAGGAAATTTTATTTCGGTTTTTTTTTTATTATGTGTAGCCTTTTGCTTCCACCGTATTTGTAGTTATGTGAGTTATTGTGTATTGACAATAAAAGTGTTTTTGTTATGCAAGTTAGAGCTGTGAAAAATTTGAGGAACTTAATGCATCTAAAAACTTGAATACTCTTGCAAAAGAAACTTTAACCGCTAATTGACTTCTGAGTATCATTGTGCCGAAAATTTAAAATTCCTATAAAATATACTCAATAAGAAAGTTTCAATCTAAAATAAAATGTACTCCTACTTGGCGCAGCCCGCCAAATTTGGGCATTCCTTATGTGGAGGAAAATGGCCAACACCGTCAGGAACGAAAAAAAAAAAACTAAATATCAAAAAGGAACGCATATCTTCAGCCAGCTGACTATTGCTATTTATTATGTTGAGTTTAAATTCGCTACAGAACCGCTTACACAAAATTCTGATTGAAAAGTTTGAACATTTGATGATAATTTTTTGAAATTTGCAGAATTTTGTAAAAAGTTTAAATCTTTTATTTAATTATTTTATTTTAAAATGAGCTATAAATTTATAAACATAAGAAGCAAACCGTATTTTGTTCTAATATATTTAATTTTATTCGTGTGATACGTTCAACACTTTTGATTCGTTTAAATTTTTTATGAGTGGCATTTCTTATCAAAAATGTTTATTGAGAAATGCATATATCGAAAATTATTTAACAAATAATACAGTTTTATTACACTATAATTAATTTTGAAATTTTGGATACCCTTAGCTTAGTTTGCTTATTAATTAAACTGAGTTCACATTTTTTATACAGATGGCAACCCCTTCCAAATACATGTCTTAGCTAAAGGTTTTCTAAATCTTTTTCGTTTGACAATTTAGATTACACTTTATATAACCCAAAAAAAAATTACTTCAATTCTGAAAAAGGATTTAAGTTATCTAACCAGTTCGATTGAACCTACGTTCCTTAAACGGAACACTGTTCAAAACTGTTTATCTAAACGTTCAGTACTTAAATATGTAATAAGCTTAGAAATTGAATTAAAGTAATATATTATATATTTCAAATATTTTTGTAATAGGTGGCAACACACTTCAAAACCATTTCATTATTAATTTTTATTAAGTTTGGATCCCTTTCGCAATATTTTCCTTAACTTCATAATTTAATTTACTTTTAAAATAAATTTTTATTAAACCTCGTTTTTATGATATCTATATTTTAGTATTTGATTTAATCTATTATAATTTTAGTTATTATTTTTTTAAACGGGAATCAACGCTCTGTAAGGAAGCTTTGTTAAAACTTTAGGTTTAACACTTATTATTGAAATATGTGGCAACTCTCGCCAAATATATTTATGGACTAAAGTTTGCTTAAAGCTCTTTCGTTTAAGACTAGTATGGTAGAAGTTTGGTTACCTTGCCAATTGAAATTAATCAACGTTCTTTAAAAGGTGGAAACAGTGTTCAAAGCTGTTTATATTTAAACGTTCTTGTTGAATACCAATACTTTTATATTTTAATGAGATTAGATATTGAAATAAATTAATATCTTTAGAAAGGTGGCAGCACTCTTTAAAACATTTTCATCATATACTTGTATTAAGCCTATGTGCTTCCTCTGAACCATATGCCGTAAAATTTTTTTGTAACTTTATAATTAAATTTGTTTGTTTAAGAGATGGTAACCCTCTCCGAAATTATTTTCAAAAAACAGTTTTGGTGAAGTTTTTTAAATTGAGACCTATATTTTAATGTTTGGTATATTATAATTAAAATTTTTTTTTTAAAGTATATATTTTTAGAAATTCTTCGAGTCCGTGAAACCATCAATATCGGTCAGAGTCTTTTCATACTGAGGTGCGTTCCAGGCGGAAGTTGTCGCCATTTGGCATGCCTGTAAATGAAAGAAACGTAATGAAGACAGAAACGTAACGAATAAAATGGGTGCGCTTGTGGCACAAAATGTTAGCTCAAAGGTATTCGGTTATTGCAAACAAATGGTTGTCTCTTTAACCGCTAACGCGGAAATCTCTGTCATCTGGATTCCCGGGCATAAGGAAACCGAAGGTAAGGAGAATGTTGATGAGCTAGCATGGTGCAGGATCTTACAATATTGAGGTAGGTACGAGTATACCGCTAACCGTAGCGAAGGGAAATGTACGTGACTTCTATCTTAACAAGGCGCAAGGAAAGTGGAAGGCTGCAACTACATGCGCGATTTCAAGACCCAACTAGCCGGGCTATAATGAAAAGAAAACCACAGGTCTTCTTTGTAGATGTAGGGTGATTTCTCATAAACTTATTTTGATATACACGGGCACTAGATTTTGGGCATGGATACGGAAAAATTGGGAACGTAAATGTCGGACTGTAGACCGGACTCGTTTAATATATTTAGGAAGTCCATTTCTGGATAATCGAGGGCAGGTGTTTTTTATCAAGATTTCCAACATAGTAGACTTAATTAACAATTCTGGCTGGTTCGAATGTATAAGCTGTATACACTCCTTAGGTGCTTGTCGTGTTTATGGCATTAAAATGCTATATTTTTGCTGCTTCGGCCATTTTACTTACCTATGTACCTACTTTTTGGTTTTAATAAATATTTAAAATTTAGGTGATCAATTGGTTTCGTCGCTTCAATAAGATTTTTTGAAATAAGCAGAACTCTGTTCAGTCTGAAATCGGAAAATAACTTGGCGTAGAAATCAGTCATATTAAGTTTTTAAACTCTTGCAATATTTTCAAATTGATCTTGAATTATCACAGCATTTAAATAATTATAATTATATAATTATGTTGAACAGCATTCATATGAAAGTCACAATCGTAGCATTTGTGTGCACCCTAATTATCTCCCCCTTAATTTGTTTCCCTTTTCTCACCACCAACGTTCCACCAGGCTTTTTCTCCACTGTTTTTTTTTTTAATTAATTGTAACCCTTTCTGTCTTTTAAAAATATTCACGGACAGAATTGGAATATTTTAAACAAATTTCGAAGACTTTCGATTATCAAATTTTGCCACAAAAAGCGTAGTATTAAATATAATTTCAAATATTGTATTATAAGCAATCGATAAGAGGGTTTAGTAACTTGTGAGCAGAAAGCCCAAGTGATTTCACTTAATCCATAATGTACACTGTTGCTTCGAACTTCACCAAAGCTAGAAGAATAAATAATATTATTATTTAATAATTTTTAGTGAAATAAACAGCTTAGCTTTGTTAATTGGGCTACTAATTAGTGAGGTATGACTGATATAAAATGCTCGGGAAATTTCCATATATCTGTCCTCTTCGACTCAATCACTTCAGTTTTATATTGACATTTATAATTCAATTAGTATTTGGTTGTGCGCTGGGCTTGGGACCCGCCACGTAAAAAACTATACCCAATGAAAAATTTCAATGTGCCTCGGATGAGATCTCCCTTTTTTGATGACGACCACAAGCAATGTTTTAAGGACTACGATTTAAGGGCATGCACCTGGAATGTCCGAACCCTTAATGGGGAAGGTGCCGCTGCCCGGCTGGCTGATGTCCTCGTAAGAGTAAGGGCTGACATCACCGCCATCCAAGAAATGAAATGGACGGGGCAAGGCAAGAAAACCGTTGGGCCTTGCGACATCTACTACAGCTGCCATGTAAAGGAGCGCAAGTTCGGTGTTGGATTTGTGGTGGGAGAGAGGCTTCGTCGCCAAGTACTGTCGTTCACTCCAGTGGACGAGCGTCTCGCCACGATTCGCATCAAAGCGAGATTTTTCAACATCTCCAACATTACCAAAAGGTGCGGCGACTTACGGAAGGTTTTAAGACCGGGGCGAATTCCTGTAAGAACAAGAACGGCGATCTGGTGACTGATGTTTAAAGCGCACTTAGATTGTGGAGGGAACACTTCTCCACTCTGCTAAATGGTGACAGCGAAAGCGTCGCCGGAGAAGATGAAGATCCCGAACCCCAAATCGTTGATGACGGCATTAACATCCCGTCACCCGACCTCGATGAAGTTCGAATAGCAATTATGCGGCTACGGAACAACAAAGCCGCTGGAGCTGATGGGTTACCAGCTGAGCTATTCAAGCATGGTGGCGATGAGCTGGTAAGGTGCATGCACCAGCTTATTTGCAGAATATGGTCGGACGAATGCATGCCCGCCGATTGGAATTTAAGTGTACTCTGCCCAATCCACAAGAAGGGTGATCCTGCAATATGCGCCAACTACCGCGGGATCAGCCTTCTTAACATTTCGTATAAGGTTCTATCGAGTGTATTGTGTGAAAGACTAAAGCCAACCGTCAACGAACTGATTGGACCTTATCAGTGTGGCTTTAGACCTGGTAAATCTACCATCGACCAGATATTCACGATACGCCAAATATTGGAAAAGACCCGTGAGAAGAGGATCGACACACACCATCTATTTGTCGACTTTAAATCAGCTTTCGACAGCACGAGAAGAAGTTGCCTATATGGCGCGATGTCTGACTTTGGTATCCCTGCAAAACTAATACGGCTATGTAAAATGACACTGAGCAACACCACCAGCTCAATCAGAGTTGGGAAGGACCTCTCCGAGCCATTTGATACCAAACGAAGTTTCAGACAGGGTGACTCCCTATCGTGTGACTTCTTTAACATTATGCTAGAAAAGATAATTCGAGCTGCAGAATTAAACCGGTCAGGTACCATCTTTTATAAGAGTGTGCAACTGCTGGCGTATGCCGATGACATCGATATCATTGGCCTCAACAACCGCGCCGTTAGTTCTGCCTTTTCAAAGCTGGACAAGGAAGCGAAGCGAATGGGTCTGGAGGTGAACGAGGACAAAACGAAGTACCTCCTGTCATCAAATAAACAGTCAGCGCATTCGCGCCTTGGCTCCCGCATCACTGTTGACAGTTACAATTTTGACAAAGTAGAGGACTTTCTTTATCTTGGAACCAGCATCAACACCAACAATAATGTCAGCCTTGAAATCCAACGAAGAATCTCTCTTACCAACAAGTGCTACTTTGGGCTGAGTAGGCAAATGAACAGTAAAGCCCTCTCTCGACGAACGAAAACCACGCTCTATAAGTCCCTCATCATGCCCGTGTTAATGTATGGCGCAGAAGCATGGACCCTATCAACATCGGATGAGATGGCGCTTGGAGTGTTCGAGAGAAAGATTTTTGGTCCTTTACGTCTTTGCGATGGCGAATACCGCAGACGATGGAACGATGAGTTGTATGAGCTGTACCGCGACATAGACATAGTTCAGCGAATTAAGATTCAGCGGCTACGCTGGCTAGGTCATGTGGTACGTATGGAAGAAAATGCTCCAGCCCTGAAAGTATTCGACGCGGTACCCGCTGGTGGTAGCAGAGGAAGAGGAAGGCCTCCTCTACGTTGGAAAGACCAGGTGGAGAAGGACTTGACTACACTTGGGATATCTAACTGGCGCCAGGCAGCAAAGCAGAGGAGCGGCTGGCGTGCAATATTGAAATCGGCCAAAATCGCCTAGGCGGTTATAGCGCCAATTAAGAAGAAGAAGAAGAATTCAATTAGTTACTCCATCGATATATTAATTGTACGATACAGTTTTGCTAGTTCATCTGATAGATTATTTACGAATAGCTTAATTGAAATTTATTAAATAATTGTCATAAAAAGGAAATGCAAGTATTTATATACATATATTTATATATACATATATAGTTTAGTGAATCCTGCCAAAAACAAAAAAACAAATGCAGCATTGAATGAACAAGGACTTATTCCGTTGTGCACGAGAAATACATTCGCCATGGAAACTTGACAATCTACTCGTATTTACATCTTTTCACTTTCAGCTGAAACTCTAATAAAACGCGCGCGACATCCACGCGAATATAACCTAACAAGAAGCAATTTATTTCGCCTCGTATTCGCATGGAACACAGTTGCACATCGCATTTGCAAACATGACAACTCATTTCCATTTCAGTACGCAACAATATTGCACACGCATAGAACTACTACTCTGCAAATAGAATTTCACTGGAATTCGCAAAAATTCTTGCGACAATTCGTGTGATTACGTTGTTACAGAATATACAACACATAGCTGGTTGTTTCTTGAAGCTCATACATTACGTTGTCACTCAAAAATTTCAACAATAATTTTCAATGTTTTGATATTTCCATTTCTTAGTTAAGGCCGACACGGCAGGGCGGATGAGTAACCTTCGGAAGTCGAAATATGCAAAATGTTATTTATACGGAATGGTGGTTGTCACTTATTGGTGGCATATTGGGAGAATAAGCAAGGTTACTACTGTCAGTACGCGGTAATAAAATCAGTTAGCTTACTTTTTTCATAAATTATGGATAATTAAGATTTTGGATTTCCTGTATATGTTTTAGGTTATTTGTGGAATATCAATTTAAATTTATATTACCTATGCAGAAAAAATGTAACACATTTCAGAAATGAAAACTTTCTCAAAGGAAAGTAATTAGCAGGTAATTAGGGAACGGAAGTCAGTAACATGTCTCCCTTTTTGGGTGGAGTTCTAACGCGCGGCGGAAGTGAAACTTCGGGAGAAAAATTAAAGAGGTAAAAGAGGTACATACTCTATTGTACTGCAGCGATTATTTCTTTGGGTTTAATATTTGAAACACCTGGCAGTCATATTTTCATATAAGCATCTAGTTTCACAACTTTTTCTAAACTGGTGGCAACCCTATCTAAAATTAATTTTCAAACAAAGCTTTCTCTATCCTTTTTCGTTTCATTACTTTGTTTTGATATTTTTAAATATTAGATAATAAAATTACTAAATTCAATTTTTCAAAAAGGTGGCAACCTTCTTTAAACATATTTTTGAAATTAGGCTTTCTTATAACTTTTTTCGTTTGATACCAGTATTTGTAATAGCATTCCAGACATCTCATTAATTAAATTGTAATAAACATTTAAATGAGGTTGCCACCGTTTTCAAAAAAAAAATGTTACTTTAACCCCTGATCTGATACAAGTATTCGAAGAGTCTAATTATTTTTTTAATTAATTATTTTATTAATTTAAATAGATTACATTTTTCAAAAAGGTGGCAACTTTCTTTTTTCGTTTGAGAATGGTATTTGTAATAACATTCCAGACATCTCATTAATAAAAGGTTGCCACCTTTTTCAAACAAACATCTTTAGAAACCTCTTTTTTGACACCAGTATTCTTATAGTCTAATTATTTCATTAATTTAAATAAATTAAAGTTTTCCAAAAGGTTTCACCATTCTTTAAACATATTTTCGAAATTAGGCTTTCTTATTACTTTTTCCTTTGATACCAGTATTTGTAATAGCATTCCTGATATCTCATTTAATAAATTGTATTAAACATTTGAATAAGGTTGCCACTCTTTGCAAACAAATTTTCCTTAAACCTCTGATTTTATATCAGTATTCTAATGATCTGATTATTTTATTAATTTAGTTGTATTTAACATTTAAAACAAGTTGCAAAACTTTTCAGAAATTATTCCAACCTTTTCTTCATATTTTTCGTTTGGAACTGATATTGAAATATTTCATCTAACTTATTAATTTAATTTATTGTAAATTTTTAAATAAGTGACATCAAAAATATCCCTTATACTAATACACTATATAAACTAATTTCAAGTAAACTTTTTTCCCAAGGCTAGATTTAAGGTGTGTACGTTGTTTTTAAGACCGTTTGCTGAATATTTTTTCTTGCGTTTCTATTTCACTAGATATTTCATAGGAAAACAGTTATATAAACTACTACGAGTATCTGTAAGACGTCAAATTACTTTCACAGAGCCTTTGCCACATACCGAAAAGCCCTCCAAAACATTGGTGATTTCAATTAGACCACGCAGTCAAAGTAATTTTCTTAATTATTGTTTCTCGAATGTGTTCTTTCGGTCAAACAAGGTAGAACAAAGGAATACGCTTGACCTGGTTTGATCGTCAATAACAGCTTCAATCCGTTTTCTAATGTATGCCCCTAGAGTGGAAAGGGATTAAGATTGGGATAAGATTGTGAGCTTGGAAATTCACTAACATCTACTTTTGCATCATCATAGCCTTGTTTAAAGTGACAGAGCCATAGTGGAATGTATACGGCAATGACTTCTTCTAAAACTTCGACTTATTTATCACCATTCGTCGGCATTTATTAGAATGGAGATAAAATAGAATGGACGGCGAGGAACGTCCTTAATTACTCACAACTTCTAAAATCATAGGAGCCGGCAGCATAGCATATGCATAATCCAATGAATTCAAACCAAATTTTTTTTTGGTTAAAAAAAAACCCCTAGCGTATCTAGGAGTGAACTCAATCTAAGTGAGGAAAGTCTCTGATTGAAATTCACCTGGGAGTGGCAGAATGATTCTTCTGCTTGAAGTTCGAATACCTCACGGCTTCGGAATGATTTAACTTAATTATTTTCTGGTTATCTCCCAACCATCCATTTAAAGTGAGATGGTGAACTTGGTGGAGTCTCTCCGATGTTTTTGCTTTAAGAGCTCACCAGGGTTTGCAGTGTCTGTTCATCAGCAGGTACGGCTAAGAGGAAGCGTCTGACTTGAAGTTAATTTGTATTTCCCAAAAAAAAAAAAAAAAAAAAAATACCCCATACTTTAGTTATGCGCTAGGCTTGGAATGTACCACGTAAGTAATATGTATCAATGAAAAATTACACTAAGCTTTGGCTGTGATCCTGATTTTTTGATGGCGATCATATTACATTCACTCCACAAGCAACCGATCTTAATTCAATTGAACACTTATGGGTTTTACTATAACGCCGAAGTCGTACACGCAGTACGGTAAATGGAAATTTGAAACCAGTTTTCGAAAAATGGAAAATCCATTAAACTTGTCGCCGCCGAGACGAACGGTATACCACTCATATTTTAATATTTGCAATTGTATTGGACAATTTCACTTATTCTAACTGTTGAAAAAGGCTGTAGCCCTCATCGAAATAAACCCATACATTTTCTCCAAGCAAAGAAAGCGAGTTGACATGCATATTTTACCATTTCATACACCTTGTTTATAATTAAATTAAACTTAGATTTTCAATCAGGTGGCAGCCTTCTTTTTAACTTTATAGCTCTCCTTTGCAAAATGAACCGTTTGACACCCATATTTTAATACAATATCTATATATATAAAAGAAAGTCGTGTTAATTACACCACTTATAACTCAAGAACGGCTGAACCGATTTGGCTGAAAATTGGTGGGGAGGTAGCTGAGAACCAGGGGCAGGTTATAAGATACTTTTTATCCCGTTACCGTGGGACGACAAAAAAAACGGTAAATTTGATTTTTTTCTTCGCCCTTCATATATTTTGCTTTTGCTATTTTGTATGAAAATCAAAATTTACATGTACTCTGGCGGCGAAAGGTAATATCGATGTAAATTGTAGTGACATCTAGCGGAGAAAGGCAATATCCATGTAATTGGTGTGAATTGCCGATATTAACATGTATTTTGTTTACTTTTACGAATTTTGTTGGGTGAAAAATTGACAGTTAGAAATTTTGAAGTTTACCGGTTTTTGTGTTTGTTTCGAGTGTCTATAAATATTGTGCCGATATTATTATCATTAAAATGACGCGTCCAAGACGATCAAATCTTCCCCGAAAAAGCCGTAATGCAACTAGGATGCAAAACGTTGCGAATGAAAGGACTGAAGAAGTACAAGAAATTGCACGTGAAGAGCGCCGCTTTAGTATGGCTCGACTTCGTGCTTCTCAATCACAAGAGCAAAGCGAGGCAGTCCGTGCAAAGGCTCGGTTGGCTATGAGAAATCATCGAGCAAACCTAAGAGATCAACATCTTGATAATTTTCGACGCACAAGGAGAAATTTATCAAGTACTGATTTGAATCGAGCAGCGTTTCGATATGATTGCAGCACTGATTACTGCTTGCATACTAGCGTTCGCATTGGGCCAATGGATGTGGTTTGCGAGTATTGAAGTTTTCCGGAGAAACGCCAAGATTGTGCTGCCTTAATGGGAAAGTGAAATTGCCATTATTGACTCCCCCACCTGAGCCATTGCACTCATTGCTACTACATAATTCAGAATAAGGTCATTAGTACACTACATTCGTTCAAATCTATTGACTGTGCAACAAATGCAGATGATGCCACCAACTATCCAATTGAATTTTTAAGCTCCTTGGATGTGCCTGGCTTACCACCGCATAATTTACGACTAAAGGTTGGCTCCGTAATAATCATGCTTCGAAACATAAACCCACCAAAACTGTGCAACGGAATGCGTTTGGTGGTAAGTAAATTGATCAACAATGTGATTTACGCGACAAATTTGAAGGTGAGGAAGTTCTCATTCCGAGGATCCCGATGATCCCAACCGATATGCCGTTTGAGTTTAAACGACTTCAATTTCCGATCCGTCTTGCATTCGCCATGACCATTAACAAATCACAAGGCCAATCCTTGAAAGTTTGTGGTCGAAATCTAGAAAATCCATGTTTTTCCCATGATCAATTATATGCGGCATGTTCAAGGGTCGGAAGACCAGCTGCGTTATTTGTTCTTGCACATAGTAATAAAACTAAAAATATCGTCTATCACAAGGTGCTTCACTGAAGAGTGCAGCCTATGCACTAAAATACATGGCCAATAAAGAATCATTACAATAATTGATTTTTGGTACTTACTTATATTTATTATCCTAATAAAAAATTTAAACTCATAAAATCAAGAATCTGCTCATTTATTGCTTCTAAGGCGGAGCAATGTTCGCCGGGTCAGCTAGTATATTTAATAAACACAAGTTTCAAATTAATCTCTTCAAAAAGGTGGCAACCTTCTATCCTTCTCCATATATAACTTATGAATAATTTAATTAAATTTAACTTCCCAAAAAGGTGGCAACCGCCAGAAAGTTAGCTATGTATGCAGCTTCTTGCCGAGACTATCTGTTTGAGGTCCCTTATTTTCGTACTTCACATAACTTGGGTATAATTTAATTAAATTGGCTGTTTATATAGATGGCAACCCACTCCAAACTTAAGATATGAACCTTGTGCTCGCCGAGACGAACCTGTGACACACACACTTTAATATTTCATATAATTCTTGTATTATTTAACTGAGTCCAACTTTTTAAGCAGGTGGCAACCCACGTAAAAATCTAGCTAGCTATGAACCTACTCCTAAGTTAAACCAACGGTTTGAGTATATTACATAATTGTGTATAATTTAATAAAATTTTAAGTTAAAAACAGGTGGCATCTCCTTCCAAAATATATGTAAGAACCTTTTGGTCACCAATACGAACATTTTTACACCCACATTTTATTATTTCATATAACTTGTGTATATCTTAGTTAAATTTGATTTTTCCAACAGGTGGCAACCCTTGGAAGATATACTTTACGACCTATTCTCATAAAAAATTTCAAAAACATTGGGCTAGCTCTTTCCGAGGAGTTGAATCACAAACACCGTGGCACGAGGTTTTTATGTACGATTTACTGAATTATAAGATGTAGTGTTGAATTTTGGTATTTGATGAAAAAATTTGTATTTTAATTTTTTGAGTCTTCATAGCGTGATGTGAAATTTAACATTTTACAACACGCTGTAACCATTTCCTATCGGGGGCCATCTTTGTCTTTGGTATTACCGATTGAGAATGTGAGATTGAACAAATCGTTCATTTGATTTGACGAGCCACTCTAATATGAATGGATATATATCCAATCTTTAACTGTAATGATTGAGCTAAGTCTCATTTCCGAGCTATAATATTGATATCAATATTTAACACGTTCGGCACAGATTTAAACTATTTCGGACGGTTTAAGCGACAACGGCTGCTATGAGAATAGAAAAGACAGCCATACCCA
Organism: Anomoia purmunda; assembly: GCA_951828415.1. Taxonomy (NCBI): domain Eukaryota; kingdom Metazoa; phylum Arthropoda; class Insecta; order Diptera; family Tephritidae; genus Anomoia; species Anomoia purmunda. Next base: position 111,257,767 of record OX639994.1, on the reverse strand, counting down.
GTTATATATACAACTTTACAAATACTGTGTATGTGTGCAGGTGTCAGTGTGATTGATTGTTTATGTAGCCGTGCATTCCGATACGGACAATCGACAAAGTGAAGTGAACAAAATTTTACTAAAATACACAACTAACAACAACCACAGTGTACCCTATAAATGGCAATCAGAATGTGGAAACAGTGAAAATGCAGCAAAATGATGAGGAAAACAAAAAGGCAGCAATACCATTGGAAGCAAGCAACATAACAAAAACAACAACAACAACATCAGCAGCTGCAATGGTGCCAACTACAGTAACGGTGGCAAATTCCAAACATCAGCGAGTACCACTGCCACTACGGCAGCACATCGGTAGCGTTGGAATCAGCGAGACCGCCGACAATTTGCAGGCCCTTTTGTGGGTCAATAGACAAACAACTGGCTTCACGGTAAACGGGGTGCAGAAATGTAAGCGGAAAACGGGGGTACCGAAATGTAAGCGGTTTGAAATTTAGTGAGATAGCGAGAGTAAGTAAATATGTGAAGTGAAGAAGAAGCAAGGTAGATGGCAAGGTATGCGGGAATTTTAATTGGGAATTGTGCATTCGAATGACGATGAATTGTCACACGTAGCATTGTAATAAATCTCACAACTTGGCACAATTGCGGCATTAGATGCCTCATTTGACACAAGTTGCAATTGTCGATACAATGCGCTGCATGCTTTTGCTAAATATTTGTGCATCTACTGTATGTACATATGTATGTGTGTGTGTGTGTATGTGTGTGTGTGTGTGTGTATTTATGAATACATTAGTCCAAGTCCATATCGTTCTATTTGAGATGCTTTGGATCCCAAAAATTTCAGCTGCCATTGAGTGACGAATGTCCAACACTTCTACAGTAGATACGTGGAGCAGTTCGGTGAATTCAGCTATCGAAATCAACATAGACAACAAAAATGCATAAGCTGCAATGGTATTTGGCACTTGTATTTTGTAGTGTTGTATTTGTTGTTGTTAATTTTACTGCAGTCATTTTGAAGTGAAGGTGTCAACGAGACAACACGTCAACCTACATAGCAAAACAAACTATCCGCAACATATAGTAGCAGCGATAGCAGTTGAAGTTTTCAACAATTCCCTCCAGTATGTTGCACACTCATCTCCACTGCTCTCCATCCACCGCATCGTAGCGGCTTAACAACTCTACATGACACAACATTTTAGCCTCTTCAACATCAGTTGTACGTGTGCTTTTGCAGTTTTTGTTTTTCTGTTTTTACTTGTTTTTTTTCTTTTTTTCTTTTTTGTTAACAAACAAAGTGTCATATGAGTAGTACAATAAATACCTGACTGCTAGTGCAGTTGGTTGTGTTATTCTTGTTGTTATTGCATTTGATGTTGTAGTGGCCACACAATAGCTGGGCATTTAGTTGCTAATGATGACGTTGATGGGGCTATAAGTAATCAAAATTTAAGTTGTTTGTATATAAGCTTAATTTTTAAATCTGTGCAGATTGTAAGCTGTGTCATGCTTTATGAGCTGGGTATTTTAATGATATCAATTTCTTAAGTACTATAAGTAAAATAGACGATCCATTGTAGTGCTCGCCAGTATGCGAAAATAACGATAAAGAAATAATTTCACGTCATCTACACCTTTTTTTGTTTGACATTAACCTCTCTGTTAATTAGTAATTGGTCCGATCTGTCCACGCTTAACTCAAATTAATACTATATATAAAATATGTTAAATAGACTTTTGTGCTTTGCATTTATCAGCAATAATGTAAATTTTACTTTATTGGAGTGCATCTCTTCTACCTCTCCCGCTGTTAGGCATCGTGTGTTTCTCACTCTTGAGTTGGAATTTTATAACTTTAATATGTTACCAGAAGATTGCAATATGAAATTTAAGTACAAAGTCCGTAATTTTTTTCATTTAATAGTTTATTATCAAATATAGATTGGACTGTCATACGCCGTGACAGTTATGTTATTTCTTGTTACCATATTTTTAAGGCTGCAATATTCGAGCTATGTTTATACCACATTCCCATTTTTAATAAGAAAGTCTATAGACTACCATGGTATAATAACGTTTTGAAATATTTCGAAACTTTCTACAACATCAAAATTATTTGAATATATCATCAAACAGAAATTATATTTCGCAGTAAAGCGCTGTATTTCTAATAACCAGCATGGCTTCATGGCTGGTAGATCAACCGTCACCAATCTTGCTGTTTTTTCTGAATATTGTACGTCTGCCTTCAATAATAGACTTCAAGTAGATACTGTGTATACGGATTTTTCTAAGGCGTTTGATAGAGTTAGTCACTCGATTTTAGTTTCTAAACTGTTTAGTTTTGGGTTTCACTCCATTTTCTTAAAATGGGTTAAGTCGTATCTCTCTCGTCGTAAATGTGTAGTTGTAGTCGACGACAACTGTTCGCATTCTTTTATAGCTACTTCCGGTGTTCCTCAGGGGAGTATTTTGGGCCCATTGCTATTTATAATTTTTATTAATGATATTTCTGAATGTTTTCACTTCTCTAACTTCCTCCTGTATGCAGATGATTTGAAAATATTTAACACAATCTCAAGCCTTTCGGATTCTTTCAAGCTCCAGCTGGATCTTAATAATGTTGTGGCGTGGTGTGATCGGAATCGACTTCATTTAAACATTAAGAAATGCTCTCATCTGTCCTTTTCAAAGTCTAGGGAAGTTATTTCTACCTCGTATTTTGTTAATAATTCCCGACTCACTACTTTGAATGTGGTCTCGGACTTAGGAGTAATTTTTGATTCGAAATTTACGTTTCTCAATCACTTAAATTTCATCATCGCCAAGTCTTATTCTACCTTTGCTTTCATTCGTCGTTTTGGTGCTGATTTTACTTGCCCATACACTTTAAAGGTACTATTTACTTCGCTTGTGCGATCTAAGTTAGAATATGCAGTATTTATATGGAGGCCATATCACCGTTGTCACATTAATAGACTAGAAACCATTCAGAAGAAGTTTCTGCGTTTTGCTCTTAGATCATTATTCTTCTCTGATCCGATTCCATCGTATAGTTCAAGATGTGCATTGATAAACTTAAAATCTTTAGAAAGTAGGAGCAGTATACTTTCAATCTGCTTTGTTTTTGTTGTTGTAAGTGGAGTAATCGACTCTCCAGCTCTTCTAGAGCGTATTTACTTCCATATTCCTCAAAGAAACTTGAGGAGTAATGATTTGTTCTTCTTGGAGCGTGCCAGGACTGTTTATGCTTCTTAAGCACCTTTCTTAGAACTTTGAAAGAATTTAATCAAGTCTCAAATTCTCTCGCTCTTGATTTTTCGTTAACTAAGCAAAATTTCAAGCTATTATTAAATGAATTAATTAGATAAACCTTATTTTGCAAAACTATTTGTATTCCCGTAGTCTTGTATAGTCTGTAAGAAATCCTGTATTTTTTAGACTGAACAAATAAATAAATAAATAAATAAATAAATAAATAAATAAATAAATAAATAAATAAATAAATAAATAAATAAATAAATAAATAAATAAATAAATAAATAAATATATCATATACTTTTACTTAAATATAAAACGTCTTCTAATATTTCGCGATACCTCCTTAAGGAGTTTAATTGTTTACACAAATGTTTATAGCGAAACTATACCTCAAACTTTAGAGCCAATATTATCTCGAATACCAAATCTTTCTGGTAATTCATTGATTCTAGAAAATCTAGCTAAAAAGTTATAAGTTATATTTTCTAGAATGGTCATCCCGCGAGTTCCGCCTCTGAGTTGGCAAACTTCTTTGCTGACTTCTTTGACGACTTAGATTTGGACACATCGTTGGCACCTAGTAATACCGCGCTGAACTCAGGTTTTTAACCATTTCAACATAAGACGCTCTTGAAAAGAATTGGTTATCTTAACCCTGCTGTTAGGTTAAAAAAAACTTACGAATCTTAGGTTAGAGGACCATTTGGTCCATACTGCAGTTTTCATACAAAATAACAATTTAATCTTAGTCTTTATATTTAGTTTGGTTCAATACTTGCTAAATATTATTATTTTATTATTTACTCAACTCTGGTAAAACCCAGCACCAGTGGCCTGCTCTAAAAATGCTTCTAGTTCAGAAGCTCGAAAGCGAGGAATTTGTAGTTGCTGCAAGTCTAAGTCTGATGTAAAATGCTCCATTTGCAGTGCGTTTATTTGCAAAACCAACCGAAAAACATTTTTTGCTCATCATGTAGTGCCAAAAAATATCGAACAAACTAATAAATACTTATTTTTGGAAAATTAATGTAAAGAAAATCAAAGAAAATATACTATGGACCAAATGGTCCCTTAACCTAAGATTCGTAATTTTCAATTTATCTTAGTCCAGTTTTAAGTCAGAGAATTAAATTTTCGCACATAATATTGTTTTATAAAAAGACCACCTGAGCTGAAAAATTTAGACAGTATACATCACCGTTCCAAAGTTACAAAGAAAACAAAAAAAAAAATTGGACCAAATGGTCTTAACCTAACAGCAGGGTTAAGCCACCAACACATACCTCAGATGTAGATGGTCTCTCAAAAATTGTTTGTGTTTATCTGAACTTGTCTCTCCTTGGCCTTAGATAATTTTCTGGTTGACTGAAAACAAATAGGTGTGTAACCTCCGTCTTTAAAAGCGGGAATAAAATAATGTCCGCTACTAGACACCAATTTCAAAGCTATCTTCAGTTTCCAAATTTTTTGTGATTGTTATAAATGGTAAACTTTTTTTTTTTGTTGCCGTTAAAAACCTTATCGCCAACTTGGTTTCGTTGCCAATCGTACAAGGGTCACAAATCTGGCTGTTTTCAGCGCTTTTTAAACTAAGGTTAATACCTGAGCTTGATACTATCTACACAGATTCTTCGTATGCTTTCGATGTAACAACACATCGCTTAATTTTGCTAAAACTATCCTCTTTTGGATTTCATTCAACATTTTCGTCCTGAGTAAAATCCTATCTATATGATAGGTATTGCTTTGGGATTGTTGCCAACGCTACTTCACAAGCATTCATTGTGTCTTATCTTTCATTATTCTCATGAATTTTATTACCTCTTGCTTCAAATAATTTTAGGTTTATTATACCGTTAATTAATGTTAGCTGTACAGTCTGTAAGAATATTTCTGTGTCACAAGACTTGAAATAAATAAATTGAAAAAATAATATAAATAAATAACACACCATTTTTGGCGGTGCGAAATTCCTTTGCAGAAGTATAGCTTTGATGAGCATATGAAAACCCGCAAAGGTTTCTTTCCATGAAAGCCAACATTTTTGTTGGTGGCCAAATTGAGTTTTTATATTTGTGAGTATGGTAAGGTCTAAAGCCACCCCGATAATGTCCAATTAGTGCGTTGATGCTGAAATATTGGCGACAGATATCATCACTTTGTTTACTTAAATCAGCCATCGACATCACGAGCAGAAGTTGCTTTTAAGTTAGAAAATTTTTGTTTAATTTGCAAACAGTTGGCAACGTCTCTAAATCTTTTTCGAGACTAACTTTTTCCAAACCTCATTTATTTCAAACCAGTATTGTAATACTTCATTTATCTTGTAAATTTAATTTAATTTATTTTTTTTAAACAGGTGCCATATAGCTGAATAAACATTTTACGTTTGACACTAGTATAGTAGAATTCCCAGCACGAATTATGTATATTGAATCACCGGTTCTTAAAAGTTGGTAAACCTCATCAAAACTATTTTGTTATAAGCTCATGCGTTTCAGAGTAATATTTTTATATTTCAGTAAGCTTAGAAACTCCATTAAATTGATATCTTTAAACACGTGGCAACGCTTTCATGAGTAAGTTTTTTTTTAGCCTGCTTACTTTAAATTTTACGTCATGCTACTTTCGGTAACATAATACTTTCATTTAGTTTGTTGATTTAAGTAAGGGCAGTAAAGATTAGTTTTTAATTAAACTTATATTGTATTTAAACAGATGACAATCTTCTTTTAAAATATTTGCGAAATAAAGCTTTTTAAACCTCTTTTATTTTAAACCCGTATTGCAATATTTAATTTCATTCATTGCTTTAATTGGATTTCACGAAGATATATCAATCTTAGGGTAACGAATATAACGGACTATATACATACATATATGTCAAGTCTTTACCAGTTATATTTAGTCGTTAAATAGCAATTTCTCATTTAACTTATTTATTTAATTGACTTTAACTTTTTTAACATTTGACAATTCTACAAAAATAGATATGCACTATGTGTTAACGTAGAGTATGAACTATTTGTGTGCTAAATTTTTGTACAATTCAGTGCAGCCGTTTGGTCCTAAAAAGGTAAAACTAGACTCACACAAACCTTCACATTTAAAATATTAGTATGATTAATAACCTACGAATTACAACACATTACAGAGTTTGTCAATTAAAATATGCAAACACAACTACTGACATAATTACATTTTACACATTCCTTGTACATATAAGTAGTAAATGCTTTACACCTTCAGCATTCCATAGCTTTGTATTTGTGACACAGTAATTAGTAAAATAAAAAAATGCTTGTTTGCTTAAGATAAAATTGAAAGATATACGAAAGTGAATAATTGATAAGCGCGGCATAATTACTTTTCGGAGCGAACATATAAAAACAAATTTAAAAAATTTTTAATAGATGCGTAACCCTACTGGAAAAAATGAGTAGTTGCGTACTCAGGCTAACTGAACTAATTTTTTATCGCTAATGAAAGTTTGATGAACATTTATTAATTATATGGAACGAAATAAAAGTAGCATTATATTCGGCGAATTGATTTTGGGTTACTTTCAAATTATGATGCAAAACTCACTAGAAGTTTGCAACCGCTGGCAGCTAAACTCAAGAAACTTGAAGCAATAAAAATATATAAACATTTGGTCTTAACTAGATACGATATTAAGCCATTTTCCAGCGCATTTTGGCGGCATCATTCAATGTCCAAAAGTATTATGCTACATGTGTATTATTTTCTTCTTATATTCAACATAAAAGTATTAAAACTAAATTGCCCCATTTAATAAATATTTTTTTTTTTTTCAAACGCAATCACATGCCATCGATTGCAACAGCTGCCCCAGTCAAAGCTCATTGATCCCAGCTATGACAATCACAAACTAGATTTCCTCTTATAATAAATATGTATATATCTATATCTACATATTTACATATGTATGTATGCAAAATGCTTGTTGTTGTTGTTGCTGTTGTTTAGTTACTATTCTGTTACTTGTATCCTGTGGACAAGCTTAGTTTGCATTCGTGTCACGTAAAAATCAGTGAACACCGGTGTAAATGTCAATAATGCTGACATCTAGGCAACAGCGACGCTGTGGTATCGGAGTTGACACACATGTCGTCAATGTGGCAGATAGGTATTAGATAGTTAGGCACACATATGTAGTTATTTACTAGAAAAAGTTGGAAAAGTTTGAATGTTTTTATTTTTACACATTTTGCTGCAGTTTCATATTTGCTTTGTATGTATGTATATTAGTTTTCGAACTCAGAGCTTTGTCGATATCGAATGATGTAGGTAATTACAAATAAATACTCTGGATAGGTGATGATCTAGGATTAGTAATTATATCTCTCTGGATTAGTAATTATTTTTCTCCCACACTCTCATCGTAAGTGTTTATTTGATAAATCATTAGGTTAGAAATTATTTCGATAAAAATAATGTGCCATAATCAAAAAGATAGCTTTGAAATAGTAAAGGTAAGGAATACCTAATTTGTCTTAGGTTTTTCTGTTTTTGCAGCAGAGGCCATTTAAAATACAAAAAAAATTTGGCGTGGCGCCATTTTTGGTGTAATGTTTCATGTAATACACCAAATGGTTATTCTATTTTTAGACTTTCCCATTCATACTCATGATTACTCTTTAGTAATGTCTGATTCATTTCATTTCATTTCTTTTATTATAAAATATAAAATTAATATTAGATCTAGTAAAAAGAAATCTAATAATTTTGAAGGTTTTATTTGTTGCCATTTTGAAGGTAATTTCATAGAAGCCCTTGTGCTATTCGCACAAAACTGCGACAGTAAATTTTAAGATGATATTTTTGAGGCGAACTTTTCACCAGCAAAATCATCGGCCATAGACAGGAACTGATAGTAATCACTTGGCGCCAGGTCTGTACTATAAGGTGGATGCATAAGAACCCCCAACCAGCTCCTGGAGCTTCTGGCGAGTCAATATCGAAGTGTGTGGTCTGGCGTTGTGCTGAAGAAACAAAAACTATAGCGAGAGTGTGCAGACTTATAACGAAAAATTGGAAGTCTAGCGAAAGTGCAAATAAAAACATTTCTTAAGTTGCTTTTGTGCAGACTATTAAGAAAGTGAGCTGGAATCGAATTCCAGATACAAATGGCATTGACGAAAAGTAGTCTTGGCGGTGTTAGATAATTACATTTGGATATAACCAGTTACTTTAAGCGACAAAACTTTGGGAAGCTAAGTTTATCATAAAGACAGCCAGGATTTTTATTCATAATTTAATGAAATGATATCACACAATTTCAAATTCCCACTTATTCAGATAAAACGCAATCCAATGGTCGCACGTTCCATCCAGATAAATTATCATATCTTCTTAAAACGCGGGCCATGTTGAAATACTACGTCAATGTTAGGAGCACCATGGGAATTCAGCCTGCTATAGATTAGCTCGAAATAGCAGATTATTGGCAGTATTGATTAAATCGCAGGTTTATACTTGATACCAGCTAGTGCAAAAGTAGCAGATATTCTAGGATTCCTTAAGATATCGTATAATTTACTTACGACGGAGTTAACATGACAAATGCAGGTTAGTTTGGTATTTACAACAAACCAAAGGTTTGTTTTTTTTTTTTATGAGAGTTATTATCTGTGTACAGATATGGAATTGCATTATAATTAATATTTATTTTACAGTCAGGTAATGGAAGTGGGTTTTCACTTCTTTCGAAGACCAAGACGATAAGTCACTGTATAGACTGTAGCACAAGTTACTCACATCGTTAAGTCCACCTTCAAATCAAAGTTTTAATGATGAGACATCGTTTGCTATTTTTACTCTCTGAGTTCGGCCTTTTAGGTAGCTGTCGCTGAATCGAATAATATTTTTTTTTGTTTAATTGTCAACGGAATCAATTGAATCGCGCAAGCTTAGGCCATAAATAGAATACCGATTTTGTTACTAAAGCGGAGGCTTTACTATTATTCATTTGTTTTGTCACATAAAATACGTCCTATACTTCAATATGTTCGGTGTGCTTATAGCATTAAAACGATTTATTTCCAAAGATCTGATATATTGAAGCAAAATTTACGGTTTACCTAAAAATACATTTTTTTGAAAATGATAATTTCATTTTCTTTTAACGAATTACGTAAAATATTCGCTTATTTTTGGGTAAAATTTGCTCTTATAATTTAGATTTTGCAAATCTTTTAAACTGTATCACTATGTATAGATTTGAAAAAAAATTGAAAATATAGCCTTCGGGCTTGTGAGGATTTCAAAAATGGAAACAAGCTTATTTCGTTCACCCGAAAATAACCAAATTGGCGACCTTCCCAAAACTTCTCTATTTGATTTTCTATGAATGATTTACACTACAAATACATATACAAAACTTGAGTAAATTTTCTTTTGGTTAAAATTATAAATACAATTTTTCATGGAGCATGTTTTTGTAAAAATTTTTTTTTTTATTTTAGAAAAAATTTGCATAAAAATGGAATAGACATACTAGTTTAATGATTTCAATAAAATCGAACATTAAGCAGAGCAATTATAGGAAAAATACAAATTTAGCTGTTGTTACTGTGTGCCAACAATTTGTTTTCCATTCTCGAAATCCCCACAATGTGCATACATAAGTGTTCAAACCATATATTTAAATTTCGGTACAAAAACTTTAAAGTAGGAAAGATATTATTGTGTAAAAGTTTGATATAAATCTTTCGAACATCAAACTTTTAAAGCAAAAAATGATAGCAAATATGAAAAGTTCCTTTTAAAGGGGTTTTCAATAGGGACGCTGCAAAAGTAGACCTATAGTGACAGCAAACGACGCCATATTTTTTCCCGTCCTTTTGACATTTCCCTTCAGTAAGGTTTGCCATTTCATCATGGAAAGATATACGATCCAACAACGAGTCGAAATTATTAAAATTTACTACCTAAATTCGTAGTCAATGGCCTCAACTTTAAGAGCGCTACGTCCAATTTATGGTCGTCGTCATTTCTGGCTGAATGGCTACGTCAATAAGCAAAATGTGCGTAACAAGTATTGGACAGGCAGCAATCCACACGTACTCCATGAGTCAACATTGCATCCCGAAAAAATTACGGTTTGGTGCGGTTTATGGGTCGACGGCGTCAGTGGGCCGTACTTCGGCGGTGATGATCAAGACCGGCACGTTACTGTGAATGGAAATCGCTACCGCTCAACGATAACCGAATACTTTTGGCCCGAATTGGATGATATGGACTTGGGCAATATGTGGTTCCAACAGGACGGCGCCACAAGCAACACAGCGAATGTCACAATCGATTTATTGAAAACCAAGTTCGCCGAACGTGTTATCTCACGAAGTGGCCCAGTCAATTGCCGGCTCGGTCGTGCGATTTGACGCCATTAGACTATTTCTTGTGGGGCTACGTCTAGTCTATGGTCTATGCCAATAAGCCAGCGACGATTGATGAACTTCGTACGAATATCGAACGTGCAATTGCAGCAGTATCGGCCGATTTATGCTTGAAAACCGTCGAAAATTGGTTCAGCGACTTCTGCAAGCGTGCCCGTGGTGCCCATACAAAAGAAATCGAAAGGCATCAAATTTACTTTCACAGGAATAAAGAATTTAATTCATATCCCAAACAGCTTTTGTTTAATTAAAAAAAACTGTTGTGCCTTCTTATTGCAAGACCCGATATTTACAAAAAACTGAAAAAGCAAATAATTTTGTTTAACTTTTTTTTTTAAATCAAAACCTGACGTTATACTCCAGGGTATGAGAAGTATTAGTTAATGTCAACTTAAAATGCCTATTTGAAATAAATGGGCATTATTAATTTTTCACCCAGAACCATTTTCTGCCCTTAGTTTTGCAAAATACATAGATCCACAATTTTATATCTATATTTTAATCTGCTCAAAGGCAGTTGGACTAAGGATTGCCATTACTAAGTGGTTACGAGTATTAAAGTTTATCCAATAGAAAGTGCCAAAAAGATGACAAAAAGTTATAAATAAATTCCAGTGAATTATTTCGATTATACCTACATATATATCGTAAATTAACTGAAAATGCTTCCTGCTTGTTTTATTTCCTTTTCAAAATACACCCCGCATTGTCAAAGTCATCATAAAATATTAACAGCAACAATGAAGTTATTACCATCATCAGTAAAGCAAAAGACAGAAATGTAATTTTTTAAAGTTTATTTTACTCCTTTTTTTTATTAACTACGCAGCAAATACCATTTACATTGTCCTTAGCTGGGATATCAAATTGAAAAGGATCTTCATCTGGAATTTATAAATGACATGTCATTAGATTGGTAGATGACATTTAGTGGTGAATTGTGTGCCGGAAAGATAGCATCATCTATCATCTTTGCGCATACTGGGGATGCACTTCGATAAATTACGGAAGGCAGGAAGCGAGTTGAAATATTCGTTTTGATGCAAGAAAATAATAAGTCGTATTTACTGGCTTGTGGAACGAAAATTTCATTGAATATTTGAAGAAAATTTAATCTAAATCTACTTATTGCTTAGTACAAGAAAAATGTCCAATTAAATGGCAAATTAGGAAAATTATAGGAGTGCACATTAAGCAGAACACGTGCAACAATGGCACAGATTCACTTAGGAATAATACAAACTGTTTTTAAGTTTTTTAAAGTTAAACTTTTTCAAGTCATAAATTCCAAAATAATCAGTGTAAAATTATTTTTTACTTTATTTACATTAGCATAGCTATTGACGCTAATTTTGTCGTAACTTTATTTTATTTTCTAGAGAACTCTCCATTAACCCTGCTGTTAGGTGAAGACCATTTGGTCCAATTTTTTTTTTGTTTTCTTTGTAACTTTGGAACGGTGATATATGTATACTGTCTAAATTTTTCAGCTCAGGTGGTCTTTTTATAAAACAATATTATGTGCGAAAATTTAATTCTCTGACTTAAAACTGGACTAAGATAAATTGAAAATTACGAATCTTAGGTTAAGGGACCATTTGGTCCATAGTATATTTTCTTTGATTTTCTTTACATTAATTTTCCAAAAATAAGTATTTATTAGTTTGTTCGATATTTTTTGGCACTACATGATGAGCAAAAAAATGTTTTTCGGTTGGTTTTGCAAATAAACGCACTGCAAATGGAGCATTTTACATCAGACTTAGACTTGCAGCAACTACAAATTCCTCGCTTTCGAGCTCCTGAACTAGAAGCATTTTTAGAGCAGGCCACTGGTGCTGGGTTTTACCAGAGTTGAGTAAATAATAAAATAATAATATTTAGCAAGTATTGAACCAAACTAAATATAAAGACTAAGATTAAATTGTTATTTTGTATGAAAACTGCAGTATGGACCAAATGGTCCTCTAACCTAAGATTCGTAAGTTTTATTTAACCTAACAGCAGGGTTAAACACACACAGATTTTGCCTGGGAAAACTGATAATGCAATTTTATAGGGAGTAATTTTTTTTAGAAAGAAACAAAATGGTAAACAGATAACTTTCGTTAAGGCTTCGGATAATAAAGTATTATACAAAAATATATCTAGCTAAATTTCATTATTGAAGCTAAAGGAAGTAGTTTTAGCAGCTAATGCAACATTTTCTCCGTTTTTCAAAGTATTTAAGTTAATTTATTCAATATTTACAACAGCTATTTCAAAAATTGTCTCTTTAAGATTAAAACAGGTTTAGTGGTTTAGTACGAAATTATAATGTTTCGGCACCCAGACAATGGACCTCGAAATCGTTGCACAATGTTATTGGAAATGAAGTGGACGGATTGAAATGGGGACCACCTTTTAATTCTAAATATGAGTTTAGATAAACAGTGTTTATAATTAATAATCATGAAAATTTGCAAAAGGTTGTAAAGTATTTTTAATTAACTAAAATATGTCAAATTCAAATGATTACTATAACCTGATATTCTTGTGAATAATTTAAATTATAAATTCTGATTTAATTCACATATAAAATTAACATAATTTTTAAATTTTATTTTGTTTAGGAACATTTTCTTTTTGAAGAAACCTCGGCTTTTAATGTTTAAGCTTAGACAGTTTATGTTTACCCGCCCCCTATAAACCCTAACCATTACTTGAATCGAGTCGATATATTCATATACATATGTAAGCTTTCTTTATGTTTTTTGAATATATGTGTACCCTCTATTTTCCTATTAAATACAGCAACTAACTTAAATTTTATTACAATTCATTTCCATTTTATAATTTTTTAGTAAGACATTTTTTTTTTAGTGAGATCAGACAGGACAAGATATTTATCGTAATGAAAAGAAAAGAACAAAAAAAATTATCATTTTTGATTTCAATTTTAATACTATAAGCATTTATATAAAATATGTAAATGAGTTTTTTCTAAGGGTTATAAATTCATCAGGACACAAACGTTTTAAAAATTGTAAAAAAGTAAAAAAAATGTATTGCAAAAAATTGCAACACAAACCCTAAACGTTCGTCGAAACTACAAGAACTAATTCGGACTTTTTTACGGAAATAATTAATAATTTTAATAATTCATTTATATGTGTGATTAACAAAATATTTGCAGTCAGGTGTTTATCGTACTGGCAAATTGTTACGAGTAAAAATTTATCCACTAAAAACTTGCAACTTCCTCTCAAAACAACTGCCATTTTCGCTTTCTCAACTTCACCAACTTTGCAAGTTTTTGGCAAAACAAGATAATTCGTAACAATTGTTACAAACTATCATAATCTAGTACGTAAAATAACAAACTAATTGTACTTATGCGCCGAACATATTTGTCTTCCGAAAGCGCTGAGCGAACGCTGACGAACGAACACTAGACAAGAAACGTTATGATGATCGACGCACTCGCCGAAAAGAGACAGCGAATTTTCTGGCGCGTACTCGTCGAATCGACGCAGGTTAGGCGTTCAGGGTTAAGTTAAGAAAACATCGCTTTGACAGATTATTTTGAAACCAGTGCATATATAGTTTGGGGAAATCGGGAGAATGGCGAATAAACCAACACATTTTCTTTAGGAAATATAATGAAAAGAGAGCAATAATCGGTATCCATGCTTGTCACGGTTGTTTTGCCTTCCACTTCATTAAAGCCCTGCAAACACCAACTAAATTTTCTGACAGTACATTTCTATAATAAAATTGCATTGCATATCCAGTTGAAATGCGACTACTGAATTACACCCTCTATTCTAGAAATGGATGAATCAAATGAGACCGGGAATCTACGCCCTGCATCCATGACCTCCGTTGACTGATGGCTGCAAATTAGATGAACAGACAAGAAGCGATCTCTCAGTAAACCTTAGTCTTTGTCCACCTGCCCACTGTAGCGAATATCAAGAAGAATTTTTAGCAAAATCTAAAATCCGTCTTTAATTTCGTGCACTACAATGATTCTTTGATACATCGCGATTTACACGTTTTAAATACTTCTGCTATTTATATTTTTACCAATTCAAGGCAGAATTAACCCTGGTAAAGCTGATCGCTGTTAGAGGGTCTAGTTCACTATTACCGCAATTACCGATATCATAGAACAGTAAAGGGTTTCGATGTAAAACTTCTTTAGCAACCGGAGAGGGATTTTTTACAACGCAAGGGCCTTCAGTAGTTCAAGGTTGGTTCTCGACTGCAACTACTACCAATACAATTAGTTACTACTATTAATGCTACTAATACTGCTATTACTAACTACCATTGTTATTAATCAATACTACTTCTTCTACTACTACTACTACTACTACTGCACTAAATTATACTTACTTATACTACTACACCTACTAATCACTACTACTACTAGCATTACAACTGCTACTTTTACTACTAGTACTACTATCTATCTCTACTACTACAACTACAACTTCTACTAATACTAATACTACAACTTTTAATTGCTACTACCTTTAATTAAATTATTACTTATTACTGCTACCATTTTTTTTACTAATTTCTACTACTATTTTTATTTGTCTACTACAAATTACTACTACTATTTTCGTTAATGCCACTACCAACTACTACTACTATTTTTACTAATGCTATTGCAAATTATAATACCATGTTTACTATTTTCGCTATTATTTTTACTGTTTCTAATTTTTTTTTTCTACTAATGATAGTACTAAATACCACTACTGTTTTTACTAGACTAGGTAAGGTTAGGTTGACGTGTTAGTTGCCACTGGAGGAGCTCCATTAAACGTATAAAGACTGCTACTACTAAATACTACTACTATTTTTACTAACTTGAACTATTATTTTTATTTATGTCACTACTAATTACTGCAATTATTTTTACTTACATCTACTAACATTTTTACTAATGCTACTATTAGTACTAAATACTTCTAACCACTTTGATAGAACTACTACTACCACAGCTATTACTACTACTTACTACTAACGATCACTACCACTATAGTTTTAAGGGAAGTTACTGAAGAGCAACACCGGTAGTGCGATTCACTAAATTTAAACGATCCGACAATCCGCAATTTTTGTCGACAATGTTTGTTGTTTTCACTAACGATTGTGAGATTAACTAACTTATTTCTAAATTACACTTTACAGCTGTCTCACTGTATTTATTCAAAGCACTAAAGAGTAGCATCTTGGGTCAAACTAAATGCCAAAATGGCCGAAAAGCATAAAAAGGGATGAAAAAAAAATAAATATATGCAAGCCGAATACAAATATGAGCGCGTTTTTTATTATATTTGATTAAAGTGAAAAAAAGATATATGTAGTTTGCTTCAAACTTCAAACTTCAATTCTTTATAATTGTTTTTTTATATATTGCAATATTCCATTGTAGTAGAATTTTGAACTCTTCTCTGAGTAATTTGGTAAATTAGTCATCAACTCGACTATGTATAAGGAATAATAGGGAAATCACCTGCAAAATATGCTATGGTTTTCATTTTCAAAATTCGCTCGATTATGAATCATGTTGTTTAAATTTTAAATTTATCATCTATTTAAGTAGAAAATCACGAATATTTCTTTTCTCGAAGGAGTTTACAACCCTAAATTTGTTGTACTTTAGTTATCGATAATCGACGAGCTAACAACAGCGAAAATCGTTAAAAAATTTCTACTGAATAGCAACATCGTTAAAATCTCCGTTAAAATGAGTTCACCAAGCGAATATCGGTAAAATAAGTGAGTGAATCGCACTACGGGTAGTCTAAGAATAACTCTTTCCAATAGTAGTAAGTAATAACATCCACCTTATCTCAAACTAACCTAACCTATATAAGGGTAGTAGATCCATATCATAAAACTATAACCTGATAAAAATGATATCCAATAAAATTTTTATGAAATAAATGAATTTGGGCTTCAAAGGTGATAATTTTTCGAACAGCTGAGGTAGCCTGCACATTTACTTTTTAATTAAAACTTTCGACGAAGTATAAATATAATTTTTTTCAATATTAATCTACGATATAGCGTTTTATTAAAATAAAATTCGTCCTTTCATTGCAGTGTGTGCACCGAATTAAAACCCTGAAAAGCCAACAATACCAAATCGAGTACAGAGTGTGATTCTCAAAGTGTTTTCAGGTTACGAAATTTTGTGCCCTTACCCCTAAACAAAGCAACATCCTATTATGCAACAGCACTATAAAATAAAGATCTACGTTTTGTTTATTCTGGCTTAACTAGATGTGCAATCAAAATTCGTTGACGCAAAAATAAAACATTTAATACGACCAATAATGCCAGTTAAAATGCAGATTTGTGCGGGTAATTAAAATAACCATTATTGTTCATCTTCCGCACGACTAAATAATTTTACATGTATAAATTTATTTATATTTTTAGTTAGCTTTTGATTATTTATAATTAGAAGTAATAACATTATACAATCAAAGAGAAAGCAATTTTTTTTTTCTTTAAAACTTAATCGCAAAAATTCTCGAAAAAAAAAGTTGAGCGATTTTCACAAACAATTTGTGTCACAATTGCTGAAAAAAATACAAAATATATATTGTATTATTTTGCTTAATTTACTTATGCGAAACATTTACGCACGCAATTTCGAGTGCAAATATTTAATGACTGTTGTTAAAATAAATAAAGCTTTTGAAATATTCCAACATTCGCTTAATTATTAAAGCAAAGCATTTGGTTGTTTTTGTTATTTTGTAGAGATAGAATTAATTTCTATGTTTACTCAACCGATGAATGCTAATTTAATGGGCATTTAAATGCAATAATAGGCAACTACTGAGGCCAAACAAAAATGTTTATATTTAGTGGAAAATGTTAATGATTTCAAAACCAATTATTATTTTAAATACACAAAACCTAAGACTTGCGTAATAAATATGACAATTTTGTTGAACGTTTATTAGGTTTGCATATATCAATTTTAGAGTATGCTTTTTGGAAAAATATACAGGTATCTGTTGTTGTATGGAACTACTACGGTTTTAATTTTGTTCAAATAAGAAAGTAGTAACTTATTAGCCTTCATAAGGTATTCGGACTAAATTTAACCCATTTCAAAAACAAAATCGTTTTTCTCGGTAAAATTTGTGGTTAAGAGTTTTTATACTTTATGATTTTTCCTTATTTAAGAAAATTACTTCTTACTTAATTGGCGCTATAACCTCTTACGAGATTTTGTTCGAGTTTAACAAATTACGCCAGGCAATCCTTCTTCCTGCCAACTGGCGCCAATTGGAAATACCAACTGACATCAAGTCCTTTTCCACTTTTCTAACGCAGAGGAGGCCGTCTTCTTCCTCTACTACCACCAGCTGGTACCGCGTAGAATACTTTCAGGGCTGAAGCATTTTCGTCCATTCGCACAACATGTCCCAGCCAACGTAGCCGCTGTATTTTAGTTCGCTGGGCAATTTCTATGGCGCGGTAAAGCTCATACAGCTCATCGTTTCATCGTGTGCGGTATTCGTCGTCGCAAAGACGTAAAGGTCCAAAAATCTTTCGAAGAGAGACTTGTAGAGTGTGGTTTTGGTTCGTCGAGCGAGGGCTTTACTGCGCAATTGCCTACCCAGCCCAAAGTAGCACTTGTTGGCAAGAGAGATTCTACGTTGGATTTCCAGGCTGGCATTATTGTAGGTGTTAATGCTGGTTCCCAGATAAACAAAGTCCTCCACTATGTCGAAATTGTAATTGTCAACAGTGATGCAGGAGCCGAGACGCGAGTGCGCTGACGGTTTATTTGATGACAGGAGTTACTTTGTTTTGCCCTCGTTCCCTTCCAGACCTATATGCTTCCCTTCTTTAACCAGTTTGGAAAAGGCAGAAGTAACGGCACGGTTGTTGAGGCCGATGAGATCGATATCATCAGCTTATGCCAGAAGTTGCACGCTCTTATAAGATATAGTGCCTGAACGATTGAACTCTACAGCTCGAATTATCTTTTCTAACATAAGGTTAAAGAAGTCGCACGAAAGAGAGTGACCATGTCTGAAAACTCTTTTGGTTTCAACCGGCTCGGAAAGGTCCTTCCCGATCCTGACGGAGCTGGTGGTGTTGCTCAACGTCATTTTACATAGCCGTATTAGTTGTGTTGGGATTCCAAATTCACACATTGCGGCAAATAGACAGGTTCTTCTTGTGCTATGGAAAGCGGCTTTGAAGTCTAAAAAAAAAAAAATAGTGTCTAATAGTCTATTCTTCTTTCTCAGGTATTTTCCAAAATTTGGAATCGTGAATATTTGGTCGGTAGTAGATTTGCCAGGTCTAAAGCCTCACTGATAAAGTTCAATCAGTATACGCTCGACAGAAACTTATATGCTATGCTAAGAAGACTGATTCCGCAATAGTTAGCGAATATTGCAGGATCGCTCTTTTTGTGGATTGGGCAGAGTCCACTTAAATTCCAATCAGCAGGCATGCGTCCGACCATATTTTGCAAATGAGCTGGTGCATGCACTTTACCAGTCCCTCGTCGCCCCACTTAAATAGCTCTGCTGGCAGTCGGTCAGCACCAGCGGCCTTATTATTTTTTAGCCACGCAATGGCCGTTCGCGTTTCGTCCAGATCGGGGGACGGTACTTCGACTCTGTCTTCATTGATTAGGGGTTCGGGTTCATCATCTTCAGTGTTTTCCGCGCCACTACCATTAAGCAGCGTGAAGAGGTGTTCCCTCCACAGTTTGAGTGTACTCTGAATATCGGTTACCAGGTCGCCGCTCAAATTTGATAAATGTCATTGGGTGTTGAAAACGAATATGCGTGTATTTTTTTTTTTTTTAAATGAGCGTGTCCCGCCCACTTTATTGGAAAAATGCATATCTCCGAAACGATTTGCCCAAACTCTACCAAATTTTTAACACACATTGCGTTAATGGTTAAAATCGGACGAAAACTACGCTCAGTTTTCTTATAACGGAAATTAACAAAAATCAAACATCCCCGATATTTAATGTAATACAAAAGATGGGTATGGGTATATCTCAAAAACTATGTCACACAATGCATTTCAAGTTAATAAGCAATATTTCAAAAATTTGAAAAACTATTCAAAAACCATGTCCACCATTCAAATAACGGTAAAAACAAATAATTAAAAAAATACGAAATTTTTTAACTATACAAGGTAATTTGCTCAAATTTGATAGACTGCCACTGTGTTTGAGAATGATTTACATGTAATCATAAATGTTGGTTATGGCCATGGTACCGCCCACCCTAGAGCAAATAGCATTTCTAGTCAGAGAGGAAAATTCCGAAACTTATAGGAATCAGACCTTAACCACGATTTCGCCTCATATAACAATCAAATATATACTATTTTACTAAATCATGTCGCGAATTCTGTCAAATATGGTATAATGCACACTGGTTCGAAAGACCCGAACAGTTGGCCAAAAATCAAAAATTCAAATTTCGCGATTTGAATGTAGTTCTCTATATTTGCTAATAGGGGTCCTTAGTGCATACAACAGCAGTCTCAGAATTGCGCAAAGTCGACTTTCCTATCTTTTACGCAAGTTGCAAATGCTTACTTACTTACTTACTTACTTACTTACTTAATTGGCGCTATAACCGCTTAAGCGATTTTGGCAAACTTCTCCTACAATTTGTGGTGTGCATTGAAAAATATATAAAATTACATATTGGTCAAAGTGTTATTAATCGTCATTATAGAGTGCAGCTGCAACTTTAAATTTTATCATTAGGGAATACGAATTTGGTGTTAAAATTGTCAAAAACAAAATGGCGGATCGAAAATGGCGAATCCAAAATTGAAAAAATGACGTTACGCTCGGAAAAATGCGCACTAGGGGGTTTTCGAGGTCGGCGAAAACGAACTTGATATTGCGATTAAAAAAAAACGATATGGGAGATTTAAAATGACGAATAATGATCAAATGAATGGACGTCACTGTCTTTTCTTGTTTTTTCGGTTTTCACAATTTTGAGTTTTTATTGAAACTTTGTTTATTGAGAGAATCAAATGATACTTATGTAAATTTCTTACATGTCTGTTTACAATTATATTGCAGCATTGCAAACCACGGTTGATGTCACTCGTTGGGAAATTTTCTATATCATAAATTATGTTCCCCATAAAGATTTGAGTAGTCGAATCATCGTTCTTGGAAATGCATTATCTAACAAAGTAGCAAATTCATTTGAGGTTGTGGAAGAGGAGAAATATAAATTGAAGAGTAGAGGATGTTTTTAAAAGACTTCTGGCAGCTTCAGATCCACACATTTCAAGTTTGCAAAAATTGAAATAGAAGACAAGTGACCCGTTGACTGAAGGAGTCTTACAACTTTTGAATTCTCCAAATTTAACTTTGCAAGACTTAGCTTTGACTGCTGTTGAAGATGCATGTGATGATATCTTTGATGTCCTAAAACTTATAGTTATGCATGTATGCATATATCATTATTTAAGCTCCATAATAATCGTCGAACTGCTGGAGAATTTGTATAATTTATTTTATTTTGTTCAAGAAAATTCAAAAATTTATCGAATTCCGGTAGACTATTTTGATGTTTATTATGTTTTTAATATCAACCTTAAATACGTATTCCCCGACCACAAAAACACCAGAATACTGATTGTTGTTGGAGAAACATTAATTTTCCAAATTTCGGTTCGCCATTTGGAAGACGCCATTTTGTATTTTAAAATTTTAACCTCAAATTCGTATTCTGTGATCCCAAAAACACCAGAATGTTGATTTTCGTAAGGATAAAGTTAATTTCTAAAATTTTGATCCGCCATATTATTTTTACAATTTTAACCATAAATTAGTATTCTCCAATCCCGAAATTAGTAACTTACTGACTTTCAAACTTTTTCATTAAAAATTTTAGTTTTGGCCAGCTTTTACGGTCTTTCGGACCAGTGTGTAACAGTATAATGAATTTAATTATGGAGAGAAATAATTAAAACATCAAAATTTTGGAAAATGAGTGTGGTACGTTAAAATTATACTAATTTTATTTGGTCTCTATTTAAATCGGTTAACCTCGTTTAAGGTTTCAAAATGATTTTATGCTAGCAAACCCGGGTTGCTTTGTTGCGCGAAAAAAAGATATATTTTTTTTAGATATTGAATAGATACATCTCATCTCAAAATATTCTTTATATTATTTTATCCAAAGAAAATATATACATTTCGAATACCTATATCTACGTCAAATAGCTGGGAAGATATGGTGAATAGTATTTTTTTTTTGAGTGTCTTAAATGGGGCTGCGGTCCACGTTTTACTCCAAGAAATAATATATAGCCTCATATAAAAAATTTTTAAATCAAATATTATTTATCTTCTTCAAATAGTTGCGGAATTATAAGGAATAAAGCTTCTTATTGTATAGAGCGTGGCACTGCCCATTTTGGCCTAAAAAGTATAAGACGAATTAAAATTATATCTTTCCAGTGTGCATTGCGCCGCCCGCTTTTCCAAATTTCATAAAGATCAGTTGAGTATTTTGGACGCCTTTAAAGAATTCCTTTTAATTTTTATACATAGCATCAGCTTTTTTGATTGCATACAACAAACCATGTTAATTCCAAATAGAAATTTTACTCTTTCTTATTGTGTTTTGTTCTCTTTGTTTTTAGTTTTTTAACATTTTTAAATAATAATAACGTGAAAACCAAAACACTTTCAAGGTAATGGATATATTTTATTGTAGTTTTATACATGATATTCAAATTTTAACCCAAACAAAGAACCCTTTTCCATTTTTTACAAAAATATTTTGTCATCGTATTTTTTTTGTTTAGTTCGCAAATTTAATGATTAATTCTTAAATAAGACACACTATTTAAGTCTACAAGTATTTATATAGTGAAATCGGCATGGTATATTTTTCGAGTTTTTCTTATTTGAAAAAAAAAATTGTAAGGCAATTTCTAACTGAATGATGTGCCGTCAATATCAACACTGCACTACCGATCATAAGATCCTTTCAAATATTCCGTTAGCTAATCCTAGTTGTAATATACCGCAACGCTTGGATCTGTTCATAGAAAAAGGACATTTCATTGAAGCTAATCTTGGATGGAAGCTATCCGATGACATTCAAACAACACCCAGTAGTATCTCCAAGGAGGTCATCCATCAGAAGTCAAACTACATATATATATCTCACACTAACACATAGTGCTCGGCTGCATGATTTTGTGCATCGTTTTTGGAAGACTAAGCATATTTTTGAACCCATATTCTTTTCGTCATCCAATAAATCAGGCCACAGTATTCTTTTCTCCGAACAGCATGTTTCTGCCATTTAAAGCCAAAAGGCAAATGGAATTGTACGCAGTATTTTTAAAATTCCTAGTATCCGCAAACATAACGTTGCGATTCCTTCAACCATGGAAATTCCTTTCAGTATACGCTTTGAACAAGTGATCTTTTTAGAAAATTTTAAAACTTTTCTATCATATGGGTATTGAAAGCGGATTTGAAAGTAACTTGATAAATTTAAAAAAAGCGATATAAACCAAATCACGTAATAATGCCTTAGTTAACCCTCATGCGACCGTCAAAAAACCTTAATTTTTTGACACCTTACGCAGATTTCTACAAAAAAGGAGTTTCAGACAGTTTTATTACACTATTATTTTTTGAGAAAAAATACCAAAATAATAGAATAAAATTTAGAAAATTTTCTTTGATGCTCTTCATACAAATATTGCAGTTAGGTTTCATCCTACAGACTTTGTTTCTAAAATAACATATGGTCTGATTAATCATGTTTCTGAAAACTGATCAGTTTTCAGAATATACAAAGGTAACATCTTCCATTTCCTTTTTATTTGTGAACGGTGATACTATTGAATATTTTGGTGGATTTATGATATCCATGTTCATTCAGAAATATTCGCCTGATTTTGGCTTTTTTTATTTTCTCTCTCGGTTGCACTTCTTTGAATATAATAAAGACCTTGAGTATCTTCGATTGCATTGATATCTTTGAAACTAATTTTTCGATTCACTCTCATAAGATGTATAAGAAAAATGTAAATCTCGGTCGTAATTAAAGCAACTCCTTGATGCGAGTTCCTCGTTACTAGCACGAGAAAATTTCCCCCTTCACTTTCCTTCACCACACCTTTCCTTTTTTCTTTTAAAACAAATTTCCTTTTAGACAGTTTACTTAATTATACAATTGGTGATGACATTCAGACAAAAACCACTAAAATTTAATTTTTCACTATCGCGAAAGTACATTTTTAAATAAATCGTTTAAAATTTATTACATTTCATTAAAAATAACTTAACTAATTGAAATTAAAAATTTTCAAAATGTCACGGAGTTTGGCGCACTTATATTTTTTGGTAGCAGAAAAAAAAAAAAATTTAAGTTATCCCTTTGTAGTTTTTTTGCACAAAGTTTAAATTCCATATTTGTCGAAAACTCGAAAGTAAGTAATACAGCAAATTTAAGACCCCTTTGCTCCTGGAAAAACTTAGCCCAATCATAATGAATTATTAACGGAAAATTCGTATTTCTAGTTTAAACCCTCATGCATTGATTTTCAAAGCATAACACACACATACAAACACACATAGATATTTAGATACTCGCAAGAACATCCAGAATGAGTCAGCATTATTCTCGAGTGTGTTGCGGTCAGGCTACAACAAATTTAATGCTCACAAGCTAGTGAGAATATTCTAATTTTATTAGAGAATAAAATTTTGGGTGTGAGAGCTGGTGTTCATCATATTTGTAAACCTGTAAAGGCGCCCACACATACTTCTATATTGTATGTACATATATGAACACATTAATTTTGTCGTGAAAGGAGAATACGAGAATACTTATTTGTATGTGTGCTCGTAATGATTCAATTTAAATGCAAAACAAGCGTTTACATAAACAAATAAGTCACCCACTGACTGACTTGGCTAGTAGATACACAGTTGTGTTTGAGAGAGATTACACCTAGGCACACATACATACATACATACACACATACATATGCCGATATCTAGAACCAAGTAAGCAAAATCAATGAAAACGAGCAACAGAATATTTTCACGAAGAAAAACTGGATACAAATTCGGTTATGATCGCGGTTTACGATTCCTTTTCGAACACTTTTTCCTTATTATGTATACAACAATTTTTTGTTTACAACCAATTCTCTGACATACAAAGATTGACAAACAAAAAATAACGTAAAGAAGTAAACAAGCAAATATGTCGGTAGCAGAGTATTCAAGCAATAGGCGCCATCCGACAGGGGACAAAATGTGCGCTTTTGTAAAGGGTGGTTACATTTTAAGGGCCAATGTTGATTTTGAATAAAACACAAATTATTTTGGAAATTATTGTAATTTCTTTTTATTATGATAGAATGGTGTGGTTCAATTATGTATGGAACAAAATATCGGCCAAATATGCTGAGGCATAATTGAGGTTCTATGCCGTTAATGTGCCGAATTATCTCATCCTTTAGCTCTTGAATTGTTACTGGCTTATCGACGTACACCTTTTCTTTCAAATAACCCCAAAGAAAGTAGACCAACGGTGTCAAATCACATGATCTTGGTGGCCAATTGACATCGCCACCACGTGAGATAACACGGCCATTGAATTTGTCGCGCAAAAGAGCCATTGTTTCGTTGGCTGTGTGACAAGTGGCACCATCCTGTTGGAACCACTTATCGTCCACATCCATATGTTCCAATTAGGGCCATAAAAAGTTCGTTATCGTCTCACGATAGCGAACACCATTCACAGTAACTGCCTGACCGGCCTCATTTTGGAAAAAATACGGCCCGATGATACCGCCAGCCCATAAAACGCACCAAACAGTCACTCTTTGTGGGTGCATTGGTTTTTCGATAATCACTCTTGGATTATCATTCGCCCAAATGCGGCAAAAAAAGGTGAAAATGTGCCTCATCACTGAAGATGATTTTCTTCGAAAATTGATCATCCACTGTTGCCATTTCTTGTCAACATTGCCAAGGTTGCTCGATTGTGTATCTTTCCATATTCAAATTGAATTAGTCTGAAATTGAGAAATGTCAAATGAAATGCAGAAAAAAACTAGACGTTTAGGTGTGGTTCGAATTCAACATTGGCCCCTTAAAATTTAACCACCCTTTATAATGGTGTCTACTTCTTGGTTCTCCATGTTCATCATAACTTTCAAAGAGCGTTGCAAAGTTGGTAACTGAAAATGCTGCTCAAGCCATGGTTTCGTTAATTGCCCGCAAAGATTTATCAGAAATTTGTGTCGTTTAACTTATTGATCGAGAATGTTATCTGAGTTTTGCCCTGATTGTGCTAAAAATATAAAAAAGCTAAGTTAAATTCTTAGTTTGCGTGTAACCGAAATTTAAATACCCACCTCAACTTTTTATTTGAATTAAAATTTTACTTAATATTTAAAAAAAAAATTAGTATTATAAAGAGTGTGCTGTTGCTTGATTTATACTTAGTTTAGTTTCCATTACATAATTAACAAACTTTATCCCAAACAACGTTTTCCAATCGTGCAAATTTATAACCAAAATGATCGTTCATTTCGGCATCACACACTGCGTTCAATATTCGATCGACATAATTTTCAGCGATGAAGCTCACTTTTGGTTGAATGGGTACCTTAATAGACAAAATTGTCTCATGTTGAGTGTTGATAATCTCCAAGCCATTTTCGAAACGCCGTTACAGTCTCAAAAACTCACTTTTTGGTGTGCTCTATGGGTGGAGGGAATCATTGGTCCATATTTCTTCAAAAATCAAGCCGGCCGTAATGTTAAAGTCAATGGGGAGTCATGATTCATGATTAATGATATGGACGACCTTTGGTTCCAAAAATACAGCGCTACAGGCCATACAACCAACGAAACAATAAATTTCTTGAAAAATCGTACGATTTAACACTGCTGCATTATTTTTTGTTGAACAATAAATTTCTTGAAAAATCATACGATTTAACACTGCTGGATTATTTTTCGTGGAGCTATGTGAAGTCGCTTGTCTACGCCTTGGAAGAGGCCCCCAATTGCTGCAAAAAGTGGTCGAAAATTGGGCCTCTCAGCTGGAGCTTATTCGGGCCAGCCGCGGCGGATCACTTGCCGGAAATCATTTTCAAAATGTGACGACAAACCCTTATCTTTCAGAGCATAAAGAGCATAATATGCATATTATGCATTTTAGTTCTTCCTAAAACCCACATGTCTAAAAAAGCGCCCTTTATATTAAATTACTTAACCGCTCTTTATGAAATTTTTACAACGGGTGCATGTGATATGCGGGCCCTATATAGGGTATGTGTAAATTTGTAAAAGTGGGCGGTGGGCATATATCTTATACATCAAACTGTTTATCGTTTTAGAAAAAATGGCCCGCACTAAGCCCTATACAATAAAAAGGCCTAATGTTTTATATGTCCGCAACTATTTTATGCAGATGCACGATATTTGGTATAAATATCATTTATATGAGCCTATATATTATTTGTTGAGGAAGAGGCGGGCACACTTCCCATTCTTCCAAGCTATTCAACGTAGATATAGTTGAATATCTTGGAAGAATGAGGAGTGTGTCCGCCTCTTCATCAACAAATAATATATAACCTTATATAAAGGATATTCGATACATACAAATATATTGATTTTTGTATATGAAAAGATAGAGGTGACTTTTGGCAAACCTCTGCAATGAAAAACTTCTCACAAAAAACATTTGCCGTTCAGAGTCGTCGTAAAGCTTTAGGTCCCTCAAGTCGCTTAACCGGTGATAGAGCCAATTAAGTAAGCAAAGTAAAGTGGGCGGTGTCACGTTCATTTCCAGTTTTTTTTTATTTGGAGGATTTGTTTGTGCAGCTCCATCTGTTATATTAAATTTAAGCGATTTTTCTTTAATGCTTACTTATTATGTCGCGTTCTTTTTAAGCTATAAAATTAAGTATACGAAAAATTCCAAAAAAATTTTTTAATAAATTTAAAATTTTAATAAAAATGTGCTGAGTTTTCATATTTTTTTTTATTAAATTTGAAACAATAATTTTCTGAGAGTTTGTTATAAATAATATGAGCTATATTTGCATATAGAAAAATAATAAAAAATTGCTCTTGAAAAACCTTACTACTTCTCAATTCCCCCAACAAAATCGCCTTGGACTGATTTTGACACCAAAAACAAAATACATGTAAGATTTGAATTCACTGTTGACTGTTGTTTACTGAATACTCGTACACTTAGGAATAACAGCTTTATTCGCGCGAATCATGGCGATTTGCTATTCCTCGGAACAATTATTGCGACTGTTTAATTCCATTACATTCTATAGACCAATAATAGATTCAACCCAACTTATTCTGCCTGTTAGAGTGTCAATAATGTGGCCATTACTGTTCTAGGGATAATAGGTAAAATAATTCATCGTAAAAATATTAATGTTCGTAAAATTTGCATTTTCTTGTTGGCTGGGAAACTTTGCATAAATACACACACACATACATACATACATGCGTACCTATGTACATATGTATGTAAGCACTCACAATATTCCACGATGACACTTGTGCATTGAGGTGTACATTGTTTGTAAGAAATTTGCTTCACTCTAGATTTGCATGTTAAAGTGGCTTTCTAAGTAAAACTAACCTGTCTACTCAGCTGACTGACTGACTGACTGACTGACAGGTTGACTTATTAACAAGGATTTTCGGCCATTGTGTGCATTACAACCTGTTAGACAACCTTAACATACATATATTTAAATGTAGTGTAGTGTAGTGCAAATGCAATTGGCTTGCTGTTTTGTGCAATTTTTATTGTGTGTATTTAGGCGCTGAGAAGTGTTGGTAATTGAATACAAATATTTACCATCGGATATGAAAACCAAATTTCATAAGTAAATTTTTTCAAATATGCCACACTCGTTTGAAGAATGCCACTATTCAACTTGTTGTTGTTTGTGGTAGTGAAATTAATTTGTTCACAGTAAGATATGTAAATAATAAATTGAAAGAGAATATCTTTAGCACAACATACATTTTGGTTATTGCAATTTTTCACACTCAAGAAATGACAACTAAATAATTGAGCAATGCATATTGGAAATACACACAATATACATGGTGAAGAAAATATTATATTTTATAAAATAAAAAATGCAGCAGTTACGGAAAAAGCAAATATCGATCGATTACTGAAAACCTCACAGTTTTTACTTATAATATACTAGTTGATACCCACGACTTCATCGATGTTGCTTACCACGTTTCCATTTACTTGTAGACGATTTTTTAAAGCTAAAAATTCACCTTTGATGAATTTAAATCCAATCACCGTTAGTTAGTTGCAGTTTTTGACATCATTTAAAGTGAGATATCTGCCAAGAAAATAGCTGCAACTAATTTGAAGGTCAACTTTATCTCGACTATAATTAAGAGGCATTGTTTTTAATTCCATAAAGCTTATAAGTCTTGAACTAGGTCGAATCAGAAATAAACAGTTTCTAGGCATGTCAACTACAGAACGCACGGAATGAATTTTTATACATTTTTTTTTGCCAATTAAAGTAAACGTATACCGTAAACTTATTTATGTTGTCAATGTCATCTCAGTGCGACTATATAGAAATTTCTAATCACTCTCGGAACACATTTTTCTTATACCATTACGGATATTCTGTCCCAGCGCTATCTAGCGGATTCATTCTAAGTAAAATTACTTATCGGCCCATCCACAGCGCCACCTAGCGGATGTTTTCATAAAAGTACTTCTTGTCGCAGGTTATGAGTTTCTAATTTTATCAAGATGGATTACAAATAGAGATTTTCTGAATGACTCGTCTCTAGCGCCACTGAGCGCAATTATTTTCCATAGCATTCTAATATCATCGATATCGGGTAATAAATACGGATTTTCTGAATATCTCATGCGCCATCTAGTGGTTTAAATATAGCCTATCTCCACGCTATGGATCTAAGGTATATATCTTTCACGTTTGGTTGAAATCCGTTCATTGGTGTTTGAGCTTGGTTGGAAAAAAACGGCTAAATTTTTTCCAGAAGGGCTACATTTATCTTAAAACGGCAAATTTTTTTGCAAAAATACTTCTCCTCGCATTCAAATCATACATTCCTAATTTAATCAAAATTCTATTGAAAATACCATTTTCCTGAATATCTCGACTTATGCACATCTAGCCGAATAAGATATACTTTGTGTCCGTACCACAGTCATGGGGAATATACTGTCCAAATTTTGTTGAAATCTGTTCATTAGTTTTGGAATTAGCTTGTCACAAAGGAAACAACTACTTTTTCATACTTTATATTTAAATGGCGAAACCTGGAATATTTCTGTAAAAAGGGTTGTTTCTAATATATTAAAATGTTAAATTAAAACACCTAGGACCTGTTTAAAATATGGTCCGGTGGGCTGTATCCCAGGACCCTTCACAATTAGATGACTCACAAAACAATTCTAATCTATTTACTAAACAATAAATGAAATTCTTTTCCTCTGATTTTTTAAGGACTTTATGATCTAGGTATTATAGGTTGTTTTGTTTACACAAAAAAAAAATGCATGAGCAATACATAATAAAATTTTTTGACATAATCAAAATACAAAACGGATTCGCCTTGAGTATTTTGCTATCATCTTGTAATGCTTGAAATCGTTCTTTCGATTCAAACTTGAACGAAACTCGGTCACATATTTTCTTTATAAATTTGTTTTCAAAAATTCATGAAAATTCAAAATTTCATTTTTTCACAATTATTTTTCTAATATCTAAAAATTATTATACATACCAAAACGATCAGGGAATGATTTTAAAGATTATAAATGGGACAATAAAAAAATTTAAAATAAATAATGGTAAAATAAAAAAAAAATTGGAAAATGTTGAAGATTTCAAAATTTAATAAATCACTAATGTTTTTTTGTGCTTAATGTTTTTGTTTTATAAAATACATTTTTATTTTTAAAAAGGATTCTAGAATTTTAATAGCGGAAGTTTTATTACTATTTGAGTTTGTCACGTTTAGTTTTCTAATATCTCAAAACGATTCTAGATATAAAAAAAACCAAAGCTTGGTTTAAAAGATGATACTTGAAACAACAAAAAATATGAAGAAATATTGGCAAAATAAAAAAATTACAAAATGCTGAAGTTTTCAAAGTTGAATAAACCGCAATTATTTTTTGAGCAACATTTTTTATAAAATACTTCTTCATTCGCGTGCGGGAACATGGAATTTTCGATAAATTTTTTTTTTTGCAAAATATGTATTTTTTTTTTTAATTAAAAAAGAGTTTTTTGCTCTCGAAATCCCTTAATGAAATAGTATGGCATTAATCTTCTATTTTAAGATTTTTAACAGGAAAAATCAAATTTAATGCGTTAGAATGAAAAGTGTATTTATATAACTAAAATTTCAGATTCATTTGGTGAAATTTAATGACCTTACTGAAGCCGTCAGATCCTCCTTCCTTTCTCCTAATCTAGAAAAAGTAAAAGACAAAACTAAAGTTTAATGTGCATCAAATATTCATACTCAAAATTTTAATTCTTAGCAATGACGACAGTTTGGTGAATCTGCATTAGCTCGCAGAGCCAATCTACACATCCCATGTCATCGGTATTCTAATTTTATAATGAGACGTCCTCGATGTCTTTGAATTTGGTTGAGTATATTTTATTTTCACAAACATTTTGTGTATCAATTTAAATAGAAATGAAAAAGTTGTGTCCGTTCCCGAAACCAAACCAAGGACCTTGTGTTTGTCAAGGTGATTTTTCCCTTCCGGAGCAAATTTGTTAGAAGGAATGTTCTGACATTAAAAAAAAATGATATGAGGACTTCATTTTGAACATTTGAATAGAAGTGTCTATCATATTCAACATAAATATTTCTAAGCAATTCACAATGGTTATATTTTCGGTGCATGTGTATGTATCAATGCATATACAACAATTAAATACTCATACCAACAAACACATTTAATTCCTCGTTTATTATTATTTTTTTTTTTTGCCTATCACTTTTATTCATTTCTATCATTCATAATGGCCAACAAACTGAAATAAATTCGAGTTGAAATAAATTCGAGTTCAGATAAATTCTCGTAAAAGGCTCAACATATTTTGCAAATGCAGTTGTGCGAAAAACATAAACATTTCATATGCATTTATTTGAAGTGTAAATAAATATTAATGCTTTTATTACACAATTTTTAAAATTTTTTTAATATGTCTATTATTAAATATTATACTGCATTGATGCTGTCTATTTGAGTGCACTAATCTTCAAAATTACAATATGAATTTCCCTGAGCGTTTCACCATTTTTCGGTGTTTAAGTCAATTCTAAAACTGCAGATGTATTGAGAGATGAACATGTGGCTTTTTTTGTTGTGTAGTTCCTACAAAATAAGTTAAATGTAAATAGAAAACCAAGACGTATTGACTAAATACTGGTAAAACGAATTATCGGGTAGAATCGCAGAATGTTTTTTAAGTAAATTTGGCTTAATTCAGTCATAAAAGGCTAAAGACTGGAAACACATAATATATGCAAAAATTTCACTAGTACCCAGGTCCCCGTGCTTTTTCTCTCTAAATTTTTATTCTGCTGTTAGAATTATGTGATTTCAGTTAAAAGTGAAAATCAGCTATGGAAGGAATAAAAAGTAAACTAAATTTTTTCTAAAATTTTGGTAGGTTAACTTTTGTAACTACGTCCAAATCCATCTCACGGTACAATTTTTTAGCTACAAGTTTTTGTCTACTCATGTCATATATATTTATAATCTGAACGAAACAGCAAAAAATCTGTATTTTTGCTGGTTCTTACGATGAATCTCTTAACTTTCTATTCTGAAAGCAAATACCATTACATTGCTTTGAAAGCTTATAAAATTCCCCACAACCTACTTTTTGAATGTATGGCCATCAGAACATCAGAAAATAAGATTCGAAAATGTTTCTGGTTTGTTATTTGCACAGTAACTTTGTGGGCATGTAGAAAGTGGAAAATATGATTGACTACTTTTTTAAAGACGACAAAATTCTGAACAAATAACGGCAAGTTTAACTCAATCTTATAAACGGTATTAGAGATATGATGATTTCTAGTTCAAATCACATAATATGAGAATTAACAAAATACAACTTTAAAGAGAAATTGGACGGAGAACTTCGGGTTAAACTTCGTCCAAGCGCATCGTGGTTAATATTATAAATTAAAAAAAAAAACATCGGTCGTAATTCGGAGAGCAGACGTTTAAGCTATATTTGGTGATCAAAGTATCAATGGCTTATGGTTTAACATCGAACCTCATCACAAAAGCCATTAAGGGTATTTAAAAAAAAAAAAATTTTTAAAATTAAAAAAAAATTTAGCAATGCCTTGCCGGCTTTACGCTTTTATAAATCTGATATTATTTGTATCGATTGGTTATCTCATATGCACTGAAACATATGAATATGAAGGTATTTTACTTTTTCCAAGTAATTATTCGCTGGAGTCTGCCTTATGAAACACAGTGATGATTAATGTTAGATAAGAGGTGCTCGGGAAACACAGCAATAGTTTCAAAATATCCCTCGGTGCTAATTAGTTAGTCACTCTGATGTAGACTGCTAAGCCCTTATAAATTTTCATCACCTAAATCCTAAAGTATAATTCCCATATCAATAATTCCTTTCTAACAGGATGTAACAACTGAGGTCAGGTAGCTAGATACCATAATGACGTACTTGTGGTCAGAGAGCTGGCGGAATGGAAATCATGGGATACACATACATATAATATGAAAATTGTGACAGAGAAACTTCACAAATCCCGGATAAACAAACAAAATTTGAATTTTAAGTTTTTACAGTTACGATTACTTTAAGCTCATCAATTGTGAGCAAAATTACTTCAGCTACATATAAATAAATAAATAAACATAATAAAAACTGACTCAATTCATTAGCGAACATCAACAGTACTGAAATCTCGCTAGCCTGCCACCGCCAACAGGCATAAATTGAATTATTAAAACTTCATTCGAAATCCGTGTGATGACCGCAGGCGTTAAATAAATGAGTAATTTAATATTATTTGCTGACGAATTATGCCCTAAAGCGATGATGCTGAAAAATTACGCAGCAAACATACCGACGACGTTTGAGTAAATGTAAAAGTTTTGAATATGCAAAGTCACAGCGAAAAATATCGCCGAGTTATATGTAAAAGCAAAAGCAGCATTACCAAACATAAGAAGCTATAATATTAAATTGAGTCCATGTCAAAGCTTCACAATCTACCGGTCAAGCGTTTAAATAGAACTTTGCGTAAAACTTTTACTTTGATTTTGTTGAAGACGCAAACTCCACCCCTTTTTTTGTCAACTGTACCAACAAACCACAACACTACGCGAAATTCAGTCAAACAGAAGTTCAAAACCGTTCAACGGGGGACTTTCTAAACTTTATCGCTCTCACATTTTCGCCATGCCATGCGAAATTATTTATTGGCTGTATTGTTGGACGGACGACCAGCTCTCGAGCTCACGGCCAGCGGTGACTAGTTTGGCGCACTGCAGGGACAAACAACGCGAAAGTCGTCACTTTGTGGAGGTTAAAGTTTTAGTGACGGTCATAATCCTTAGAAATAAATCACCGACAAAGAAATCCATCTGCTTGCCCATCGCGCGGAAGCGACTCCCCAGCGATATGATGGTGATGGTTAACTTTCCCACAAAGTAGGCCAATTATGTATGTGCAGATACACGAGGCAATGTGCAACGGTAAAGGAAAGTATGTTGAATGCCTTGAAGTAAACAACCTCACCTTGACGTATATATGTATGCACATATTTGTGTGTAATATATTTCACTAAATTAAAATTTCGAAATTCAAGTGCACTTTAACGTCATATTTTGCTGAGAAACTCAAACTCTTTCAAAGGTAATGCAACTTGAAAGAAATTATGTTACTACTGGGCCGTTAAATATACTTTTTCACCTTCATGTACAATGAAATGAATCAGCTTTTTCATCAAATGCTTCGCGTATAATAATTTGAAATCCCAATGTACTCAATTTTCATCTACACATTCTTACTGTATTTTTGTAGAAACCGACGGACCGCAATTAATCAAATTCATTGACTTTGTTGAAATCATTGAGTCATTATCAGATTATCAGCAACTCACCTAGGGGAGGCCCAAGAAACCCGCTGTTTCGACAGGGTCCGACCAAAGGGAATGGGGTGTTAGATGAGTCTGTTTCAAAGGGCAAGTGAAAAGGGGGAGTTATCAAATGCCGGACATAAATTAAGTACATCTGGATTGATTCTGGAAAGGTAGGAGCTCAACCTGCTATAATATTCAGATGGTAGTTGAGCCAGAGTGACGCGGGATTCACGATTCAGCTGGGGATCCTCCTCTGCTGTGGGTGGTGGTTTGACCCCGAGGACGGCATTCACAGGCGAGAGCTGACTATGGTGGTAGTTATCTCTAATCATCAGGGTGTAGTCTGTTGGTGGTGAGTGACTGGATCTTGTCGGACATATCAAGGAGATGCCCTCTGATGCGTCTCGGAGGCGGATCTTCGTCAAGCACCTCCGTTTGGGTGGCCACTACGGTGGCAACTGACGAGGAGAGCATAAAGTTGTGCTCTTTAACTGGTAGCATTGAAGCCTCATGGTGTAGATATTTGACAGGTGACTTCAGGAGGCATCCCGTTGCCGTTCGGAGTGCTGCATTCTGCGTAGCCTGTGATCCCATTCACTGGGTCCTACTTGTCCTAGGCGACTAAATTGGAGCAGCATAATTTAGAACCGACTAGCCTTGTATGTTGCCAACAACGTTTCTTTGTATTTGCCCCAAGTGCTGCTGGCTAGCGACTTGAGGACTTTGTTGCACTGTGTACTTTGTTGACGATTGCGATTCTGTGCGCAGAGAAAGATCCTGACGTCCTCCAGATCATAAAGAGGGTCGCCGAGGACTTAGCAGGAGAAAGAC
This sequence comes from Anomoia purmunda, assembly GCA_951828415.1. Taxonomy (NCBI): domain Eukaryota; kingdom Metazoa; phylum Arthropoda; class Insecta; order Diptera; family Tephritidae; genus Anomoia; species Anomoia purmunda. The sequence continues at coordinate 111,222,016 of OX639994.1, read as the reverse complement.
CAATAAAGAAATGAGCAAGGTCTGAGAGATAACCGTTCACCTTCGAGCACATGCCATCAATTGCATTGCAGGATGAAGTAAACGAAGAGTCATCAGCACATGAGACTCTCTCGGGTGGCTGAGGTAGCTTCGAAATACATATAGTAATTAAACAAAACCGGGGAGAGAACACCACCCTCTCGTACCCCTTGTTGAATTCTTCTCGGTTTTGACGTTTAACCTCTAAAATATTCCGACGACTGTCGACCACTCAGGTTGTTTGCAGTTCACCGCTTCTGACCCTGTGTGAGAGTGGAAGTCTCAGCGTCTTCAAGTAGCGTTGAATGATTGACAGTATCAAAGGCCTTTGATATACTTCATTTAAAAACTTAGAGGACTTTTATTTATTTAAATAAAAGCACAACTTAATTAATATGACTTTAACGTACCCCTCTGTCTTAATGAATTCCAAAATTTCAACGAATCTGCTAAATGATTTA
>OX639994.1:111149783-111221337 GCA_951828415.1 Anomoia purmunda | reverse complement strand
TTTTCAATAAATTAACGTACATCTTTATAAAAATGTTGTTAGTGTAATTAACTGGTATATTGCAGATAAATAGTGGCTATATATCTTTTGTTTAAAATATCCAGAACTCTAGCTGGTCGAAATGAAAATGTTTTTTGAATCATTGATTTTACAATTATTATTTTTTTTCGAATGTTTGCGGTTTTTTCATAGCTTTTTATATTACTTGAGGGACTCCTTTGGCTGCCTACGGACTTCTCTTGGGCAGATGGACTCTCTATCGTCTCAGCGAGCGCTGAGAAACTGTCACGATATGCAGAATTGCAAAGACCCTCTGGCCGAGAGTGGGTCATGGGCGCTCAAAGGAACTTTTGTCGCTTACTAAGCGGCAACTCTCGACCCTCGTAGGTGTTTTGACTGGGCACTGTCCGTTGGGTATTCATCAGGTTAGGCTGAAGATAATCTCTGACCCTTTCTGCCGCAGCTGTATAGGAGGATGAGGTGGATTCATCTTTTCATTTTCTACTCAGCTGCCCTGTCTTTCCAAGACTGAGGTTCAAGTACCTAGGCTCGTACTTCTTTAGCACTCCAGAGGGGCTCTCTGGGGTGGGGATTGGCAATTTGCGTGACTTCATTCGGGGTACGCAACGTTTCTACCGTTCATAACATAAGTGGTATCACAATGGACTCTTCTACTATGTCTACTACTATGCGAGTTCCCACTGCGCGAACTGCCACAGTAACCTAACCTATATTAGTTGAGAAATGAAAAAAAAATCGCAAAATTCTAAAAAGAAAAGCTTTAAATCCAAGTTTCAAAACAACAAATTCATTTTGACCAGCTTTAGCGCGGCATATTTTTAACCATCTCTACAGGTTTTATTTCGTTAAAAGCGCATTTTGATGGTTTCTCGAACAGGATATACACAAACGTCGCACTTAACAGTTCGGCAATACAGAATTGTTAATCAAGTGATACAAAAAAAAAACAACGACACAAAATTACCATAATTTCAAAACCTCTCCATATTAAAATATAAAAAAATGTGTATTTAAGTTCGAAATAGTAGAGCAATTATTTTTAATTTATATACTGAATTTAGATTAAAATGAATTTTTTATTTAAATGAAAAGTAAAAATTTTGTAGCTACTATAAAGCAGAGAACGAACACAACCCGAAAGTATCGCTACCCATTGCTACAAAAAATATGAAAAATTATCCCCCTCTTTGTCAAACTGCTCCCGAACACTAACCATACACGAAACGTTTCAATAGCGCATGAGTACAAACTAAACAAATTGTTCGTTCCCTAGCGTATTTCATTCTAAAAATATTCATAATGGGCAAATCTCAAACAACAAAACACGATACACAAAACAACGAATCATTTCTTAACCAAATATTCACACACGCCGTCAATTTTCCGTCAGTAATTTCGAAACTTTTTATACATATGTTGATTATAAACGAACGGTTTGGTTTTGTCTTCTGAGCACTAACTTTGTAATTCGTTCGTTGCTTTACATTCAATTGTTTTATTTCCGAGCAACATTAGACTAAAATTAATGCTCAAAAAATGTTTCTAAACAATTTGAATCGATTGTGTTTTGTTACGTTGCCTGTTTGTTTGCGTTCTCAGCTATAAAGTAGATTTTTAATATAGTATATATTTTTTTTTCTGAGCAATTGGAAGCGGAGAGATTTGAAGGTAGTATTTTGAAAATTGAATTTTATATAATTGGAAATAAAAACATTTTATTGCAACTGGAAAAAAACTAGTTTTGATTTTATTTCTGCCAAACATATTTAAAAGTAATTGAAATCAAATGTACAACCAGATACGTTACTTGCTCCCAGGAAATCACCATGTTAATAAAATTAGTTGTTTAAAAAAGTAAAGAATGAATTTCAATCACATGTAGTTAGTAAAAAAAAAGTACTTTTTAAATTGCCTTAAAAATAATTCTATTCTCTACAGGGTGACTTTTAAATACTTGCATATGTATATACATACATCTTGAGGCTTGTATCTCAACAGATATTTATATGTACGGATGCTTATGTGAATATTGACATTTATTGGTTGCCGTAAATGACAAACTCAAATACTTATTTGTCCAAATTATAGACATACATACGTACGTACATACGTTTGAAACAGGAATAGCTCTTAGGTTGCACAAATAAACTATAAACAAAGCTAGTAGCTTTCACTCAAGTAACTATGAATAAGATTTGTTTAAACTTGGGCATTAAAATGTCTTGCAGGTTAAAGTTTCGGATTAAACAAATTTTAGCACTTGTGTCTTTATACCACTTGTGATTGTTCTGAATAAGCTTTATATTAAGGTTAATAAAATGGCGACGTTGACCTTTGGCTATAAATGGGGACCACAAAATGTCAATGCAAACTCTATGCACGTTAAGCTTCTTATTATAGAAAGTAGCGTAGTTGTTTTGTATAGTCCGTTGAGTATTACTGTGCGCCAATTTTATGGCAACTCAAACCATCACAAATTTTGTTTATATAAAAAACTCGATGGATTTGCAAAAGTAATCTAGTTTTTTTTTCTATGGCCTAATAAATTTTTAAGGCATCTGGTTTTTGAAAAAAAATACAAATCTTAAAAACAATCCGACCATATTTTTATTTGGAAGATTTTTGGTTTTAATTCATTGCAAATTTGTTTGTTTTTTAATTATTATTTTTTATCAAAAAACATATTATTATAATCGCCAAAAAATTTTGGTGGTGTTTGTAATTGGAAAATATTTATTTTCAATCAAAAAAAAGTAGCAATCATGAAAAATAAGAGTCCAAGAAAGACGATAATTTTGTACCGAAGAAATTAAAAATCACAAAACAACGATCAAACTTGATCAAAAAAAAATTAATTGGAAATTAACAAAAAAAAATGATCAAGCTTCATCGGATAAATGAAACTCAATAGTTACGATTATTTTTGACTTAAAAAAAATACTGTCATACTTGTTCGAAAAAATCTAAGAATTACAACTATTTTTGACCGGTAAAATAAAAATCCTATAATATCGATTACTTTTTATCGATAAAAAAATTTAAGAATAACTAATATTTTTCATCGAAAAATAAGCATACAATAATAACGATTAATTTTGATCGATAAAACAACTATCGTAATTTACCCGAAAAATAAATACTTGATCGAAAAATGAAATTAAAAAAATAAGGATCAAACAGGATCGGAAAGATAAAAATCTAATAATAACGACTATTTTTGATTGATAAAATAAAAAGCTAAGAATAACGATTATTATTGATTGAAAAAATAAAAATCGAAGTATGTATATCGATTACTTTTGTTGATTAAAATAAAATCTAAGTACAGCGATTAGTTTTTATCGATAAAAAAATGAAAGAATAACAATTAATTTTTATCGAAAAAACAACTAACGGAAATTACCCGAAAGATAAAAATTTGATCGAAAAAATAAATTTAAAAGTAACGATAAAGCTTGGCCGGAAAGATAAAAATTAAATAATAACGATTATTTTTTATCGATAAAATAAAAATCCACGAATAACGATTATTTTTGACGGATAAAATAAAAGTTTAAGAACAACAATTATTTTTGATCGATAAAGTAAAAGTTTAAGGACAACAATTATTTTTGATCGATAAAAAAATTTAACAATAACGATTATTTTTGATTGATAGAACAAAAATCTAAGAATAACGATTATTTTGAATGCAAAAGATAAAAATCTACGAAGTGACTATTATTTTTTTAGATCGATAAGGTAAGATCTAAGAATAACGATTATTTTTTATCGAAAAAATCCAAATCCAAGAGAGGCACTAAGTCATGATTTTTTTATGTTGTCCCTGAGTTTCTCATTGCTTTTGGCAAATTTTTTAAAAAGTTTTAAACTTAAAAATTAAATGGCAGTATTTTATGCGTAACATTGTTCCAATCGGATGTCGAACACTCCAATTATTTTATACTTGATGTTCGACAGTTCAAGTGTGGCTGATAATAATAAGCACTGTACACTGTACACCACTTTTTGTTTAACATCCTTGGCATCTATCAGGTAAAGTTAATTCGAACATGCCGAATTCATGACATGTCTACAAGTTACTCATACGCCCCGACAGCCGAACATTTTTATAAATTGTGAAATGTCGGGGCGTATACGTAACCTGCAGATGCGTTGTGATCAAACATTACCTATTTTCCACTAAGTTGACCTGTATATTTGCTGATATCAATTGCCTTTTAGTACATCTTTTTTTAAATAATGCACACCCTATAGATTTTGAATGAAATGAGCTAATTTAGTTTTAAAAAATACTAGAAAAAAAATGTACTAGATGGTGCTTTGTAAATATTTCGACTAGCATAGTGTAATTAATAAAAGTTTAAATAAATTAATAATCCGTTTGTAATGTTTTTTTCGTATACATAAACAGCACCATAAATGTAAACACATAAGTAAAAACTCATAACTTCATAACGTAAATTATAATTCAATTTGTAAAATAACTAGTAATTTCAGTTGCCATACTAGTACAGTGAAGTGTGAGAAAGTGTGTTGGAATTTTTCAATCGAATATTTCATTTAATTCCCACGTATAACTGTTAGAAAAAGGTGACTTTCTGTCAAATATTTTGGTTTCTATATTAAATTTATTTTTTTTTGTTTCCTGTATATGTACATTGCTCAACTTACAGGCTCAATTTGTGGTTAGCCGTACTTTGGCCTTTACGTCTAGACCAGAAATTTATACGAATTTTTTTGCGATTGAATGTTCTTTACGCTCCAGAAAACTCTGTTTCTTTTTTTGTTATGCGTTTGAGAAATTTCATGCATGTGATCCTAGATGGAGAAAACGTTTTCGATTATATCAAATGACGCTTTATTAAGTCACGTAAAATATTTTATATGTATATCCGGTTGTACGCTAAAAAAAAAATATACGCACTCACTAATGAAAGGTCAATGAACGAGTAGTAGAATGTGATGTGGTAAATTGACAACAGATAAAAAATACTACTATCGTATATTTGATGAAATAAAAAACTGTAACTTATGTGACAGCATGTAATGCGAAAAGTAAATTTTTTTATTTTTTTTCACATCAGCAAGAAAACACCTTATCATGTATTTTGGCCAAGCGGATGATAGCCAAAACTTTTTGTTTAAGAGGTACAATTTTTTTCTTTTCCTATTGGTCAAAATACATTAAGAACTGTCTCTTTCTGATGTGAAAAAATAAAAAAATACACTTTTTGCGAAAATAAATTTAAAAAATACCTTTTCGTTTCTGATGTGAAAAATAACAAAAAAAAATTTTTTTTTCAAATTCAATTTAAAAAAAATGTCATATTTAAATTTTTCCAAACAAAATTTTTGGACATGAGATGGCAACTGTTTACCTTCGCCTTTTAACTTTCAACTAATTACGCACATTTTGCAAATGGAATTATTAAAAATCGTCAGTTTTAATAGAATTTAATTAATTTAATTTTTAAATTTTTGGTCATGAGGTGGCAACTTTTTACCTTCGCCTTTTAATTTTCAACTAATTACTCACATTTTGCAAATCGAATTATTAAAAGTGGTCAGTTTTAAGAGAATTTATGCGCATTAAATAAAACAATCTAAAGACGGAAAAATGCGACTTTAACAAGGAAATTAAAATCGAGGAAAAATTCCGGAAAACATTTTATATATGGCTGTCATTTTGACCAAGAAATAACATATTCGACTTTCATAGAAAAAGAGAAACATGATCCGAATGGACCAGTTGTCTTGAAGTGCAAAGGTTTCAAAGCCTTGCTCTCCTCCTGACTTTCAAAACTAAGAGCCCAATAACTTTCTCTTCATTTCTCTCGAAAATGCTGGTAAGGATTTCCGACTCACACAGCAGAGACACACTGACTGCGGCCACTTTGGCCAAGGCACAGTACGCGCATGCCACGGAGGCTGCCCTCCACTCCTTAGTTCTGCGCATAGAAAGACCACTGGAATACACGAGATATCTCCTAAGTAATAGCATTTCTGAATATATCCGAAGCTTTTACCAAGATATGTAAGGATGATATTATAAGTAGCATTTAAACTCGAAAAGTAGAACCCGATATCGTATAAAAATTTTGCAGAATGCTACTTGGGGTCCATCGTCCGCTCCGATGCTTCACAGTCGTTGTGAGGTCAAAATTGCACTGCAGCGCCTTGATGTAGTGGACTATAGAAAAAAAACACTGCCACGTTCTGCTACACTATCTATGAGAGGAGCACTAACAACTACTCCGATGGCCATACTCGAAAGAAGATGAAAATCGACTACATACTTATTAACACCTGCATAAAATGTAGTGAGCATGGAGGAAACGAAACTTTCGAATATGCCCTATACGCATACCAAACGTCGAGGCCCTTCTCAATTGAAGAACTTGGAGTTCAGCGCAAATTTAGAACTGAACTTCGCAAAAAGCGGTCAAATACTTACCGATGTATACTTTGAGTGTCAAATGGTCCATCTGGTATCACTGCCTTTTAGCCAGCCAGGTTAGCCTACCCTAAACAAAACATACTTGAAGCGTATCAAATAAATATTATTTCGCATATACCAAATGAATAAAATTAAATTTAATTTTAAGTCAAAGTTTTGAAAATTACATCTAAAACTGCGCAGAACAAGCTATAGAAAGGAAGTTGCCCACTTTTTTATCTGAATGCACATTAAGGTCTATAACGCAAAAAAATTCAGTCCGTTTTTTTTTTTTTGAGCACTTATGCCAAAAAAAAGTTTTTCGATGTAAAGAATTTTTTTTAGGCACCCGCTAAAACGGAAATTTTTGAAATCTTTATGTTGCCAACGATCCTTATGCCGTGTCGCTCACGACTTTGTTTGCCCTCTAAACTTTTGAAAAAAATTTGATTTGAGCCTTTACTAATTTTGGAAAAACAATCCCAAGTTTTTTACTTTTGCTAAAAAAGAGTTTGGCTTAAAGCACAAACAAACAATTTTTTAAGACTTTAAAGTCCAGCAGCACCCATTTTTAGCAACTGCTCTTGCGCTTTTATTAAAAATTATTCCAAGCCCTTTCGTGATTTGAGTACATTGTAGCGCTCCTGAGTGTCAAGCGAAAATATATCCAAGACGTTCAGGATTTCGCAATGAAATGCTCCCAAGAATATGAATAGTTCTGTTTGAGTAAGGCTCTTTTTGCAATAGAAATTGACAAGTTCTGCGAAATCCATTGCAATCTATCATTTCCACTTAGGAATTGCTATTAAATTTTATACTTCTTCGGCGAAATATTTAACTTCCTCGACCCGCATTGGTCTAAAAAGAATTTCTTTCAACTATTTTTGTCAAATCTATCCGACATTTAAATACAGCGATCCGGAATAGCTGATTCTCTTTGTCGTCTATATATTTAGTTGTATTTTTTGTAACTAAATAATATTTTTTGATAACTACGTTTGTATATTTTATATATTTACAAATTATAAGACTTCCAATAAATCCTTGAGCCTTCCAAAATGTTTTAATTAACTATGATAGGTATAAAATTAATTTGAAATTTTTGGGCACATTTAAAATTATATTCTGTTTTAAATAAACTAGGTATTGTACTACGTCCCGAGTTGTTGGTAGCTTGTTGCCGAATAGACTTTTCGTTTTATGAAACATTTTTACCAATAGCATCTACAGTAAAAGTTCAAACTTTCAATATAATAAGATTTTGATATTAAATGTTTGGTTGAAGCTAAGCACCACTCGACGAATCTCGCTCAACTATTCGAAATTTTTCCCAAACAGAGTTACAATCAGCCAAGTGTACTATTTTGCGAGAATTGTGCTATTTCCGTACAAAATGTGGTAACTTAGATTATGAAAAATTAAATAGAAGAAAAACTAAAGCGGCAATCTTCCCTCCACACACATATGTATTAAAAATTGTTTCTAATTGAACTGCAGTTTTTTGAACGAAAAATGACACTAAAGGTGGCAAAACGCCTAAACCAGGTTATCTTCAAACCAAAATTGGCAAGAGATGAAGGGAGATCATTCCAATAGTTATTAAATTAAAAACATTATAACCTTTTTGTTGTTTTTAAAGCCTAACACTTGTTTAGCAAAGTTTTTATAATTTTTTGGGAGCTTTAGATTTCTAATACAAAAATAAAAACTAGGGAGAGTGTTTCCAAAATTAGTGTAGGTACAAATTTAAACGGCTTTTTAAGCCAAACCCCCTTAGGGTCAAATATAGTCCGAGTGGTACCTTTTCGGCGACATACAAATTTAAAAAAACTGGCATCGAATAATAACACTTTTTTTCTTGACATAAAATTGTTCGAATAAAATTGACAGATAACGTTTTAGGACTCTATTTACAAGTCATATACATCAAAATAGTAACTAAATGATAATTTTTAGAAAGCAAACTATTGCATTAATAATATTATGAAATCATAGCACTATTTTCTGTCTCAATAGTTGAGTACTCTGCTTCAACAACAGCTAATTGTTCTTTGTAAGTCGAGCACTAGTAGATATTTTAATCCCCTCCTCCGGATTGTCGTTATTTAGCTTAATTAATAGAATTTTGGAAATTTTGGTCTTATTTATCAAAAAAATAAGAGATTTCAAATATGGTCTACTATTTTATGATGTATTATACCTTTCACGGAAATGGAATGGAATATTATAAATTTCAAGCGATTGTTGTAATGTTTGGTTTCCATTTTGTAAAATTTTTAACAACAGGGCTTGGCGTCAGATTTCATTTGCGTCTTTGCGAAGCGTATGCCCAATCCACCTCCGCTTTCTTAGCTTTATTAGGTCTGCTAACGGTTGAATTTTGCATCTCTCATATAGATCTTAGTTGCTTACAGTGTTGGGCCACCAGATTTTTAATATCCTGAGCAATCTTATGTTGAAACAACTCTGGTGTTTGCTTACAATTCAATAGTTTGCTAGCCTAGTCTTGGATCTATACAAGAGTACCGATAAAACATTTGACTTAAAAATTCGAAGTTTAGTAGGTACACTGAAAATACTCGACGACCATATAGATCGGAGTTGAGCGTATGTGCTGTTAGCTTTGTTTACTCTGGCGATAGCGTCTAATTTCGCACTATCTTCAACGGCAATGATACTACGGACATAAAAAAAGTGTCTACGTTTTCGCATTGCTACCCATTTAAAAGAATCGGGCAGGTGTTCGCAGACCGAATTTTCATAGCTTTCGTTTTTTTGCGGTTTATTTTCATGCCTGAGTTTAAAGAAGCTGAGAATAAGTCGTCAATTTTGTTTTGCATGTCTGCGTGCTTGACGGAGAGAAGACAGATATCATCAGCATATGCAAGGTCCTCAAGATGCTCGTGAAATTTCCAGTGATTTCCTTTTCTTTTTCCCGCAAGGAAGCGTTTTAGTATATCATCAATAACAATTAAAAATAACAGACGAGACAGAAGACATCCTTGCCGTACGCCAGCATTGGTGGAAATGATATCCGACAGGTTTCCATTATGTAGGACTCTACTTTTGAAGTTGTTATACTGCTCACGTATAAGGGCTATCAGTTTCAATGGAATTTTTCAAGCGTAAAGCACTTCCCAAATGTTGATGATACGAGAGACACTATCAAAAGCGGTGCTGTAATCCACGAAGGTTAGTTGGAGAGTTATCTGCCATTCTGTGCTTGCTCTACGACAATTCGTAAGGTGTTTATTTGGTCTACAGATAAGTAAGCTTGGGAATTAGTTTGAAAAAAAATATTTCATCAGCTTCTCAAAATACCAAACTAAGTTTCCATTTGAAAAAAAAAAAAAACTTATATCTTTCCTTAAAAGCTCTGTTCAAAATGTTAAAGTCGCATTGTCAACCATTTCGTAAAGCGATATAAACTTCACGGTAATGTTGTGATTGCAGGAACTCTTTAGTTTACCTAAATTCAGCGATAGAGTGGCAAATAAATCAATTCAACTTCCACAGAAAGGGAGAACGGTTCGCTGCCACTTTTTGCGCGCTATCTCCAACTTATGATTAATGTGCCACTTTAGAGGCAATGATGCTTATAAAAGCGTGCCAACATTTTATCTTTAATGACACATTTAAATTTATGGGCATTTAAGTGTTAAGAAAAAGTGAAATCGATATACGCGTACGTATTGATGATAATTTATTTGTTTGTTTTTCGGGGAGGTTCATAAATTTTTAACTGATTTCACTAAGAAAAAAATTGTACAAACGAATGAGAATATTAAATACATATAAATATCGCATTAACTGTGTAAATCGCAATTATGATTAATTCTTCAAATATAAAAACTTTATTTACATAATGTAAAGAAAAATGTGTACAAATGAGTTAAATAAAATTAATCATTTGAGATGACAACTCGCAACAAACCTGAAACAGGCAGTAGTATTTATATAAGGAGAGTAAGTAAATTGAAATTGCGGCCGCCGAAGCCGAGTGTATGCTGTATTCGATGGGCATCGGGTTCAATCGGAAAAAGTTTCAGCGCATTTTTAGAAGGATCTTCTGCGAAAAAAATAAATGTGCACATATCTATCAAAGGCAGCGATTATCGCTTCGATAAATATTTCATCGTTCCAGTGTAAACTGAATGTTGCCCCACGTTAATAGATATTATCTTAATGGCTCTCTGTCATCCGAACGAACTGCACGAGACAATCGAATTGATCACCGTGAATCCAATTCCGGTCATGAATTGAGGGCAAGCATTTTATTTGTTTACAATTATCTTTTAACAAAAATATATATATGTAGCACCATGGGAACTTCTAACACGGTGATCGGGCTCCAGTCTGTAATCTAACTAAGGTTTCAGTTTAACACAAAAGTATTTCGTGCTTGTTAACATGGAAAGCTAAACCAACTCAGTTCTTCGTGGTGGTCATTTTGGCATAATGGTATACGAGTCTAGATCTCTCCTCTTCTTATTTTTATAGCCATCGGAATAAAGTTATATTGCCAGTTAATTTTTATGAAATTTATACGCTAGAATTACTATTTCTCCTTGTATTTCAGCTATTCTGACGGGCTGTATAACTAGTACCATTTTGAGGCATGCCCGATTTAAATGATATTTTGAGAAGTAATTTGGCTTGTGTCTCATAAATTAACTACCACATTTGTATTGAAGTAATTGAGCTTCTAATAAATAATTCGATTGAAAGCCTGGACACGCTATCATAATTTATGGCCCATTCTTAACTTAAGAACAAATTGCAATAAAGCTAAGTAATTTCGCCATGAAAATTCTGCCAGGTCTCAGAGGTATTTTATAATAAATCAAGATCGAAACAGGGTGAAATAATGTCTTTTCTAAATTTTATCGATAATTTTCGAAAAATGTGTTCTCCCATAACCGCACTGGACGATGCATTTTGGAGTATTAGCATTTCACTCAACTGCCCTTGAAGCTTTATTTTGTCATTTTAACTTGAAAATAGATATTATCACAAAAGAAATTTAAATATATCGGGTTTTTTTTTTACAGGTTTGTTTTTCGAATAGAGATAAAACTGGCATTTTGTGGTCAAATCTGGCAACTCTAATGTCATTTATGTTCAGTTTGGTTTGCCATTTCATCATGAACAGGTTGACAAAAGAACAACGCTTGCAAATCGTGCAAATTTATTTCGAAAATAATGGTTCAGTTCGCGAAGTTTACCGCGAGCTCCGTCAATTTTATGGTCGACATAATCGTCCATCAGAGCAATTAATTCGGTTAACCATGGATCGTTTTCGCACTACGTTTACTCTATGTGATAATACGCATCCGCAGAGACGTCGAACAGTGCGCACCGAAGAAACAATTGCCGCTGTAGAGCAAAGTGTTGAAGAGGACCCGAATGAATCGATTCGCCACCGTGCACAGCAATTGGAGCTTTGTCCATCAACTTTATGGAAGATTTTGCGCAAAGATCTTGGCTTGCGACCTTACAAGATCCAGCTTGTGCAAGAATTAAAGCCGCGAGACCATGCAATGCGTCGTGATTTTGGTGTATGGGCCGAAAATGAGATTGATCTCGATGCTGATTTTCATCGCAAAATTTTGTTCAGTGATGAGGCTCATTTTTGGTTGAATGGCTACGTCAACAAGCAAAATTGCCGCATTTGGAGTGAAGAGAATCCACATGAGACCCTTGAAACGCCATTACATCCACAAAAACTGACTGTTTGGTGTGCTCTATGCGCTGGTGGAGTCATTGGGCCATACTTCTTCCGCAATAATGCTGGAGAGGCAGTTACCGTTAATGGAGACCGGTATAGAGCCATGATAACCGACTATTTTGTTCCCAAATTGGATGGCATGAATGTGGATGAGTTGTGGTTCCAACAAGACGGCGCTACATGCCACAGAGCGCACGTCACAATCGATTTATTGAAGGAAACATTCGATGAGCGCATAATTTCGCGGAATGGACCTGTAAATTGGCCACCAAGATCGTGTGATTTGACACCATTGGATTATTTTCTTTGGGGATATGTGAAGTCGCTCGTCTACGCCAACAAACCAGAAACGTTAGGGGAATTGGAAGCCAACATTCGTGGCGTTATTGCCGACATACGGCCCCATATGCTCGAAAAAGTGGTGGAAAATTGGACCTGTAGAATTGGCTTTATTCGAGCCAGCCGCGGCGGCCACATGCCCGAAATCATATTTAAACATTAATGGCATAAAATTATCCTTCCAATAAAGCCAAATTGATGGACCTTAAAACGATTTTCTTGTGTTTTATTTCAATTCGAATTTCTATACCCCTAAAAAAAAACACCCGATATTAAAAATGTACAAAAACTCTTTTACATTTTTACTTTTGATCAAAGAACTAAGTCACCCTGCGGCTACAGAGCTGGGTAAAATAAATTAGGAATGGCAGGTGTGGCCGCAATTGGTTTATTTGAGTTAATTTTGACGAAAATACGTAATTTACATTGTAGTGTAAACGACGCATAAAGCATTCACGAAATAATCAAATTATGTACAATATAATAAAGTTCGAGTTTAATGTAACTAAAAATTACCGTTGATTTTTGTTCGTTTCGTTTGTATTTTATTTATTATTGAACCGAATTTTACATTTTTTTTGTAGGCAAGTTTTTTCCAAAAACAACATATGTACAGGGTGGCCCAAATAAGACCAGCTGATGTGAAACTTAAATAACTTTTTTATTTTTTAACATAATTTATTTTTTTCTTTTTGCAGATTATAACTGAACTCTTGGAAATTTAATATGAATACGTACAGTCCACAACAACGCATTAAAATTATCAGTTTTTATTATTCTTCTCAACGATCAATTGTTCTGACGCAGCGAAATTATCGCAGTTTTTTTACATTTTAGTGGTTATGTGAATAAACAAAACTGTAGGTTGTGGGGCTCCGAAAATCCAAGGGCAATACATCAGCATCAGTCACACCCAATCAGATGCACTGTATGGTGCGGTGTTATGGCCACAAAAATTATCGGCCCATATTTCTTTGAGAATGAGTATGAAACGCCAGAAACGGTCTCCGGGGCTTCTTACAGAACAATGATCGACAACTTTTTGCGGCCAATGGTGGAGCAACATCCTAATTTGTGGTTTCAAAAAGATGGGGCCACTGCGCATACTGCTAGGCAAACTATGGACATGCTGCGTGAAATTTTTGGCGAACGCATAATTTCAAGAAATTCAGATTTCCCTTGGCCTCCTCGTTCAACAGATTTAACTGCGCCCGATTTTTTTTTATGGGGATATTTAAAAGACAAAGTGTATGTTAACAAACCACATACACTTGGACAGCTCAAGCAGGATATTCGAAACGAAATACGGCGCCTGCAACCAGAAACATTACGCCGTGTAATGCAAAATCCTCTTAAAAGAGCCAATGCCTGTATCGAGCAAAATGGTGGTCATTTGTCTGATGTCATATTTCGACATTGTCACGTTAAATTTCCATAAAATGTATTTAACATATAAAAATAAATCATTTAAAAAAAACCGTTATTACAAGAGTTACACGTATTTAACATCACTAGGTCTCATCTGGGCCACCCCGTATAATCTCTGCTTTATTGTCCTTATTTCTGCTCTCCTTGTAACAACTTCCAAATCGTCCACGTTCTTTTTGATTATCTGCCACTCCACCTAGAGAACGTTTAGCCTGTTACGAATCAATATTAGTTTGAAAATGAGGATTAACTTTTGCCCGTTATACAAAAGGCACTCTCGTATAATATGATCGAAAGTTTAAGAGCATTGTCCTTGTGAGAGCAAAACCTGTCCCGAAATTCTAATATAACTGTGCTCTCCTGATAGTTTAACTTTAAAATATTGGGGTTCATCCATTTATCTATATTTCAGCAATGAATTTCTCAGGAGATAATTTAGTGAGGGCTTCCAAAGGTAAAGCTTTGCACGCCCTACAAACAACCTTCTGGACGCTCCTCTATAGATAGCGAAAGTAGAAGACCATCAGTTTGTTGCACTACATACAAAAGAGAAAGAAGAAGGGAATGTAGAGGGAATACCTCTCAGCTATCAGAAAGGCCTTTTAGAGTGGCTTTCAGCTCCTGAAACTACCTACGGGGATGCATTCCCAAACCAAAACGTGTCCGACCCCTAGTTGCATAATTGGTTTCAGGTTTTTTTAACTGAACGATTGGGCGCGTTGTTTTCACCCGTTGATGCGCACATCTGATCCAAAAATATCGAGTTTGCCTTCGCCAGTAAAAAAGCCTTCCTTTCAGAAATCAAAATCGAAATTTTTCTTTATTTTATGATATATGCCATGTGACATAAATCCTATTGAGAAATTTAATTTTTTTAGTTTATTCAACAATTGAGTGATTCACAAGGTCTCTTAATGTGTCATAAGTCATAAAGTCATAAAATTAAAAAAAAAAAATCAAAATTGCTTGGTTTCAGTTATTTGTTTCGATAGAAACCAGAAACATAACATTTGAAATCAAAAATTTCATGACTTTATGATTTTTACACCTTGTGAATCAAAATATGTTTTCAAATAACTTTAGGGCCGTGTAAGAAGAATTTTTTTCCACATGTCTAAAAAAACGAAATTTATTTTTTAAAAAGCAAATTTTTTTTTAATAAAAATTCAAATTCTTATAAAATTTTGGCATCTGTATGTTATTTTTGATGGATTAAAATCAACCGCCAATATCTATATAGCTTCAGTTTAGTTACCAGTCAAACCACAAGAGCATACATTGATTAGTTTTGGAGAAGGGAAAGTTCAAGTAGACAAACCCATAGACATTGCATTCTGCTGCATAGCCTGTAACGCTATTTTTCAACTAGTAGTGAATACGCATAATCGACAGTTCTACAGTTTTACTATACTGTGGATTAAAAAAAACAAAATTGTCTTGTTACAACCAAACTTACATATTGTACATACTGTAGGTAAATGTCGATGCAAGTTTTTACTTTCGAATATACTCTTTCTAATTGCAAATTTATTAGTTTATTAGCACACATAAAATTTCACTTGCCACAAAACGTTTTGCACAGCAGGTTTTGAAATTCTAAAACTGACATGACTGCAATTAAATTTTATTGCACTCACTGTGACTCCCAGCAAGCTTGCTGCCAAAATTTCTCGCAAATATGTATGTAGAAGAAACAATAGTTGCATTGGGGTACTACACAAATCTTGTGCATGCATTGTGTACATACTGACACAAAAATGTGAGTATGGTAAAATTACAGCAACTATGGTACTAAATGCTCATGAGGAAGTAAGTTTATCGCTCACAAAGGTCTTAATATCCTGGCATTGACTTCTGCTCGTATAGCCTAAGATGCCAATTTCTATGGGTTGGAATTGAATGCACGCACTATGCTTGTATATATTGTATACATATATATATTTTCTAAATGTATTTGAGACTATACATTCTAATAATAGCAATAACTAAACACATACTAAATCTATACTAAATAATTGTGTAAAGGTAAATTTTGGCTCGGAGCGTTAACTGCAGGTGTTGACTGCCTTCAGTAGCTTGGTTAGAATTTGCATTAGAATTTGTAATTGAAATAACCTTCTGTGTAATTAATTAATTTTGCAGTTTGATGTCTTGAAAAGTTCACTGCAATTGTATTCATATTGTATATTTAAAATGTTATTGCTGTTCGGAACTGCAATTGAAAGCGAACATTTAAGGCACAAAAATGCATCTACCGAAAAATAAATGGAAAAGTTAGGAAAGGTCAATTAAAGATGTTAGCACATCTCGCGCCATTTTGTAGACAGATAGATGAAAAAAATTTAAATGGGCCATTAAATGCACTGAAAGTTGAAGACAGACATTGCATTTAATTGTCTTATAAAACCAGACAGTTGAATTCCTAGCAGAATATTGGATAGCGTAAATGTAATGTTATGCATTAGATTACTTTTAGGCTAAAACAAAAAAAAGAGATTTTTAATATAAATTTTGTAGTTGACAATTACTAAATTAAGAACCAAAAATTAGGTGATAATATTAAAAAATCAATGCAACCAACCCTGAGAAAACTAACCAGTTTAACGAAAAGTGGACAGTAGTGAATTTTTTTCTAAAATCGCTTAACGAAGGTCTCGTCGATATTGCGCTAGTACTACTATTAGTATTACTCCTAAATTTCTTTTACTACTACTAACGACCACTACTACAAATTACTACTACTATATTTACCATTATAAAGTTATTAACCGTAATGGGGAGAAGGCGAATTACCCAGCGTACTCTCATTGCAATAATACATATAAGAATGTTTGTGCGGCTCTGAATTGGGCATACTTTTGCTACACACGTACACCTGCTAAATGGTACCAATTAACCAGAATGCCCCTTCTGTGGGTCTGCTGATCTTAATGTAACCCACATCCTTGACACTTGTTCGGAGCTGCAACAAACTCGATTTGCGATATTTGGGAATGGTAAACCATCGGATGAACTTATATTCACCAATGACAGTAATATTAGTCTAATTGTTAAATTTATTTCATTATGTAATCTAAAAATATGACTATACATTCTTGTAAATATATAAACATATATCAATACATAGCACGCTTCTCATAATGAATTATACACCACTAACCATATGATACCCAATTCCTTAGAATACCCACCATGTACAAAAATTGTCAAGTTCTCTTTTTTATTTGTTTTTCTTTTTTATATATCTAACTCAATAATGCTATTCTAGATATAAGTTTTAATTAAAGCCGAAAGCTCTGGCAGCTAGTGCTTCATAATATAAGTGATGTAATTATTTATAAGTACTTCTCTTTCCAATAAATAAAAAAATAGGAAATATTTACTAAAACTACTAATCATTTTTTAGAAATTATTCTACTACTTTATGCTATTATTTTTTCTAAATTTGCTACTAAAACTACTACTATTTTGGCTGATCGCTACTACCAGTTTTACAAATTTCTACTACTATTGTTACTAATTACGAGTACTACTACTGCTAATTATTTGCTATGAAAAATTTAATTATGGAGGGGAAGATGTGAAAATCGTACAAATGGAACAGGGGTAATTTGGCCCGGGCCCTGCGTTTGAGGTCCAAATAATAATGTACTCATCAAAGACTTCTGTACACTTGACGTCTTGATCTCTCGTCACATTGAATTTTGTTTTCAGTGTCACCGGGGAACGATATCAATCGTGCGTCCAAATATTCAAAAAAACAATGCCAAAAAAGCGCAAGCACTCCAAAATCGTGTAGTAACCCTACAAGAACAGTGCCAGTCATTTGTTAGTACATATGAAAGTCAGTGCTGAAAAAATTTTGTCAGCACTCAGAACAAAGCTGCAATCAGTTTCTTAAGGCCACTATGTAAAAACTGATGTCAACAAAAGCGTACGTGTGATATTGCATTTCACTCTAACACATCAATATTACCATATATACAAGCATATAGCTTTACTGCTCACTCTCGTTCTTTTACGGGGTCAGTGTTGTGTACAAAAAACCATCAGTACTGAAAATTTACAGTTTTGACGTTTTGGCCTGTTGCAAATTATATTCCCTGTTTTTGTTTGATTTGATAAACAAGTTTTTTTTTGATTTTTTTAAATTCATTTTTATTAATACACTAAAGCTAAAATCCAAATCAATTCATTCCCGAAATAAAACTATTGCCTAATAAGATATTTACATATTTATATACATACACACACACATAAATTAAATGTAATAAAAATGAAAACTAAAAATTGGTTGTTCTGTAATCAAAAAAAATATTTAACTTAACGCTTTCATTCTGGATATTAACATACTTTTCTTAAAATTAATTCGTGTGTTTCTTCATGTATTTTTTTTGTTTAATGCGATGGTGGCTCCGCTCAATGGCCTTCCTTAAATTTTTCTCATAGTCGAATGCGCCATGTAATTGAAAAACGGCTAAACAAAAAAGAAAATTTATTTAGAAAATTGTTCCTATAACTTTTTATTTTTAACCCGTTTACCTCGTAAAACAGTATCCACTACAGTAAGTTTTCCCAGTGCCTGCTTTTCACCTCTCCCGTCCCAATTAAAAGACTCCAGAAGGTCGTCCGTAAATAAGTTACGCATTACGCAAGCTAAATCTTCCGAGGTTCCTTTAAGCTTGTGAAAATATGTAGTCTGCGGAAAATAACAATACAAAAATAATAATATACTCATGTTAATATATACTTTCTGGACATCCAGTTCTTATGATTTTTATTTTGTTTGCAAATTCACTTTTCTTCACACTTGCCGCACATTTTGCAATTTCTTTATATTTTATTAAATTGGATTCGAAAATCCTCTTTTCTTTATATTTAGCATTTAGAAAACCTCTTTTTTTCATTTTTAACTTATCTTTTGTAAAAAATACGTTGTTTTAAATATTTAAACTTTACACTTCAGAGTTTTCACAAGTAATGCGCAGCGTTTGCAAAATTCTTATGAATTTTTAGTTGTTTCTTTCTCGCTTATGCTAAATTTGTCTAAGTGGTCAATGTCTCTTTTGCACAACTATGAATGACAAGCATTTTATCGTTCATTTGACGGTTAGTAATGCTAAATATGAATCACTCTGTTGTTTCATTCTCGCATATGTACAACCATAGCTAGCGTATCGAGTCGCGGGCTTCTCTTTTTACCAAGCCCTATGACAGTCATTTTCATAGCAATTTTACTGTCTGTGCTGATATTTTGAATGAGAGTGTATTGGTAATTTTGTCAGCATGTTCTTGTAGGGAAATAAATAAATGACTAAACAAATAAATTAGCTGGCAGCGATTTTGGTTTTAATTTTCGGTTATTTCAAAAAATTAAGGTGTACACATAAAATAGAGTTTATAATGAATATCTGTTTTCAGCGCCTGTTTTGATTTTATTCAAACAATTATTTTTAATAGTCTTGATTTGATTTTTGAGTTCTGTGTTCGCTAAGACTGTCGAATGTATTAGTTCTTTTACAAATAAAGTTATAAAAGCCTTGTTTCCATTACTAGCTATTTACAAGCTTGCGAAGCTTAATTAAGGATGTTTATTATTTTTTCGTTGGTTTAGTACAAATAGTTTGTTGATTAGATAGATTTTAAGAATAGTTCTAGAAAAGGAGTTAGAAAGTGCCGATAATTTTTCCCTTTTTTACTACATTTATATGAGTTGCCGAAATAAGGCTACCAAAAAAGTGAGGTTAAGTAAGTGACTTCACCTTCTTTATTCCATCATGGCGCAGACATTGTCTTGCACAAAATAAATCCAATAACACGTGCTACGGACATTTATTGTTTGACATTTTCTTTGAACTTTAAGATTTTTTTTTAAATTTAAAATCAAAATAATTTTTGGGGGTTCTAGTAGAACAACTAAATTCTTAGTATGTTTGGTTTCTAATCTCAAGAAAAGTGATCGCCTCGCTTTTCCAAAGCTCTGTTATAGGATTTGGAGCGAACGTATTAGATGGCAATTTCATTATTGCCGCAAAAAGCTATTTGTTTCAAATTGTCGTCAAATTAATTTTTTTCTTTCTTTATGACAGAATGTCACAAACATAAAAAAATGTAACCCTGAATAATTGCTAGGTTAAATTTTTATGTTTTTAACTCTTAGTTGGCACTTAACATTCTGCTGTGCAAGCAAATTTATCAACTTAAACGGAAAACTCTGCGCTAATTAGATAACCTGCTTTCTTGCTAGTGGACCCAAGTATCTGCGACTTCTGTTAGTCGTACACATTTGAGTAAGCTTTGAACAAATTTCGTAAAATAAATATTTCTTGAATCATATAAACAAAGAAATCCAAAATAAAATATTAGAAAATCAGAATCTTTCAGCTGATTTCTCAACGCAAAAGACTTTTTCCAGTCTGTTGGCTGCATGTTGTTAATTGGCCTAACACCAAAATTAAGAAATAGCTTTTCTTGACCCTGAGAGGTTTCAGTTTAAAATTCACAACCTACTACTGCACGTACTTTCTAAAAATTCCAATTCCATTTTCTTTTTTTTTCTTGGGGTTCCTCTATTCCATATGTCGATATTATTATAATTGATTCATTATTGTCCCCTCCATCACACACAAAATGCAAAATTGTCGAAATGACAATGTGCATTGTATGCCTTTTTATGCAATTATAACACATTTAGTGGCTGAAATCCCGCTAATTTTCCGCAAATCGAACTTTCGTAAATCTAACAATAGAACATTGAAAATTGCAAAATAAAACAAAGCCACAAAGCCCGAACAGTTGACACAAGTGATTACAAAATATGGCCAGCAATCAATTGCACCGCGTTTTGCGGTCGTCTATAAATGCAAGCAAGATTTTATTTGTGCAAATGTGTGTATTTGCATTTGAGCTAGAATTGGCCAAAATGCTGACCGAAAGCATTAAGTGCCATTGGCCAATGTAACACTCAATCTATCGTCGCTTGATGCCAATATTTAAGCTCCCGCCGGTCGAACGTTGTTCTAAATGGTAATGTTTTTGCGACCGCAAAGCCAATGCAAATGCAATGGTAAACTCAAATGAATTTTCATATTCAGTATATATCTATGTATGTGCATGCGTATGTATATAGGAATAAAAGGATGTACATACTTTCTTACATATTCGTACATGCAAATAAAATTTAAAAAAAAAAACCATAAATAAAATGAAATTTATTTGAACTTCAAAATTTAGCAGAGATTCATTCGATTTTTGATTGTTTATTACTTAATACTTTTATAAACGTTAAATGTGTTAAGTTATGAAAATTACTTTTAACCCTTTCGGGACTACTGGGATAGTATATTCCACCACATTTGTAGCCATCGCATTTTCTTTACTTCGCATGCGATTGCAAAAATAATTAGTCAGAAATTAGATTTAACGATCTATACTAGTAACCAGACAAAACTTATCAACCTGAGAGTTGTCAGGTTTATTGCACCCAGAAATGGAAATACTAGAACGACTGCTGCATAGTTTTAGGCGCTGTAAACCTGACAACTGTTCGGTTGATAAGTTTTGTCAGGACTTCAGCATAATTGGTTTAGCTGGCAAGTTTTGTGCAGCAAACATAACATTGCGGTACATTTAGAAGGCGGACGCCATTTGGATGGGTATTTCGCCATACACAATAGAAATTGATTAGTTTTGTTCGGTAATTTGCTGAAATCAGTCGCTATTAATGATCTTGTTTGCCTCAAAAAGTTTTTGATTTGTTACATTAAATTGTTTCCTGGTTTCGAAAAGAAAACTTATTTAGAGAATCTCGAACATATTATTTATGAAAAGTCAGACTGCAATGCTACTTTAGAGGGCTCTATAGGTAAATAATTGCTTAAAGATACCAAAAAGGCGGGCTATGTATCAGCAATTGCCGATGGCCTCAATGCGGCGACTGAGATTACAAGATTAAACAACGAAATCCCCACAGAGCGATTTGAATTGCTTAAAGTTTATAATAGTAAAGAAATTGCGTCACAAATCGCGACACATCGCCATGTTCTGAAAATCGAACGATTTGAAATCGTACAAATTGACAAATATTTTGTTTTATATCTATCAAAATGAGTGAATACGGTCATTTAATATAAATAGCTTAAGCATTTTGGCTAAAAATCTTGAAAAAGGTTTTCCAAATCGAGTCGATTTCAAATTTTTCGTATTCCAGAAAATGCCTGATAGATGTGTTTCAGCGTGTCAGCGTTTTGTTAGTGGCCACTCCAACTAGACAATGGCTCGAGGATAAGCGTAAATATTTGTGATAAATCAAAAAGTATTGAGTGCGTCACTTCCACCATTTCTCTAAAAGAAAAACTTATCCTATTTCATCAGACGAGATCTAATTTGACTTTGGCTGATTAAAATTCGAATCTGATTAGACCCAGTTGGTTTTTGGTGAAGTGCAATTTGGTAAATATTTTTGCCACAGGAAATAAAACGCCATGCAATTTCCAAGGTAATCTTTTTGGTAGTATCAAGGCATTGCAGTAGTTTATACCAAATGGTTGATTGGATCTCGGGTGGTAAATCTATTTGACGAGGCTTATAAAGAGATTCAACGATACCTTGGTAATTTTTAATCAAGAGCGGGCAGCTTCAATTCTCGCGTTCCATCGTATATTGGAAATTCCATGTAGCGAAAGGTTTGCTATCTCAAGTAAAATTCTCCACCCTGCTAGACTAAGGACCAAAATTTTGTAAAGTTTCTCAATAGTTTTTTGGCGCTTGTAAACAACTGATTGCCTTTTTAACCAACAACCTGAAAATCTCTGTCTTCGGTATACGTAGGTATAGAGTAATCGAAGGTAGTGAGAAAGCCGGTGCGACTCGGAAGAAAATGAAGTAACAGCCAGAAGAACAATATACGTAACTTCTATCTCCACATCTCAACAAGGTGCAATGAAAGTGGAAAGCTACCACTACTTGGAAGATATAACAACCACCTGACCCGACTATAATAGGAAGAGGAGCAAAAGTCTTTCTGGTAGGTCTAGTAAACTTATTGCAGTATACATGGGCCACTCCAGAAACCGTAGATACTTATTCGCGAAGGAAACAGTCGAACATTTCGTGTGCAAAAGCACGGCTCTAGCCCGAATTCGTCTAACATCCTAAAGAAATTATTTTGTGGGTAATCTAAATCAGATACCCGATCGACACCTCCAACATGGTAGACTTCATTAACAACTTTGGCTTGGTTCCTTTATGCCATCATATCGGCAGTAGTTTTTGCTGCTTGTGTGATCTGTCGATATACAAATGGGAATCTATTTAGAATAAATCTTTTTATTTCAAACAGTTTTACTTATGTTGTTCTATCGTATACCTACTTCTTGGACACATCAAAAGTTTCCATTCATTTTACTGCCCGTTTACTTTATTATATGCAAAATTTGCATAAGACGTTGGAGGAATTATCGATTGCTTTGTTACCGTAGTTACGCGTTAATCACTAAGAACTAACATCGAGCTATGTTCGAGACAGCTGTTGATTAATAGAGTATGAAGCGCCTGCGAAATATTAAAACTTTTGTTAATTTAGATATTCTGGGCTTTTCGGATTTTAGTTATGGAAGTGTTTTCGTGCATTTGCACTAATTTAATTTTAGTCGCATAGTCGTCATATTACACAAGTACTGAAACGACCGATGTGGAGTTCTAGCTTTACTAGGTGTACAAGTAAATTCTTATTTTCACATTGAGCAATTATGAATGCCATTGATCCAGAATTATCAGGTGCATAGAATTGACATGATGTTAATACATTGGACACCGAAAATCATTATCTAAGTTGAAATGCAACCGTATACGAATAAGCTCGGGCGGTGTTCATCAAATGCGGAGTCCAAGGTAAATTACCCTTATTGCTATCACTACCACTACTACAACTACTATTTATTGCTACTACTAATCCTACTACTAGTACTAATACTACCGCTAAAATTACTACTTTTATTTCTAATACTACCACAGCTACTGCTTCTGCTACTAACTACTAATGTTGATACTACTAACACTACTCCACTACTACTACTATTTACCACAACTTCCACTAATACTTCTACCACATCTACTTATGCTACTACTAAGTAGTACTACGACTACTACATCTACTACTAACTACTTACTTATGTTGCTACTATTCTTAACTACTACTACTCCCATATTTAACTCTCCCTCTCTCTTTTAATGGAATCACCAACAACATGTTTGCTTCTAGCAAGCGCATTTAGGTATATGTGCGTCTTTTTAGTTTTTGTTATTTTTTCTTTTTGTGTAAACATCAATTACTGATAACGCTAAATTAATGAGAGTATGTAGTAATGCAGTAGCTAATTTCGCTGGATGTTATTAAATCATATTTAATTGACATTTACATGTCGATAGGTATAATAAGCGAAAATATAATTATTTTCTTTTTTAAGTCAGAAGTCATTAAGTAATTTTCAGAAAATGTACATTTGTATATATACATATACATATACATATATGTGTACATACGTGCGGGGTGGCTTTAAATAAGTGTTCCTATTTATTTAATATTTATTAATTTATTTTATTTTGAATTTTATTTTTTTATTTTTATCGAATTGATATATACAAACCATGGAGACTTCGATACTCAAAAATATTAAATTAGTTATATTAAAAAAAATATTTTTTAATTAAAATTATTGTATCAATGTAGTATAACATAAATCTATGTATGTTTAGTGTGAGAAAAAGTTAGGCTCAGACAGAGTTCTATTTAGCTCCGCAGACCGTCGGCCTTTTAACACGAACAAGAAAACCTTCGTAATTACGAAAATTTCTGCATGGAACATTAAATTTTATTCGCTGAAGAAGAAGAAGAAGAGAGCAATCAACGAGATTAAAAATAAACGTAACTGACAAGAGAGTTCTTCGAACTGATAGCGATAATATGCAAATGAATCGACAATGCCAATCGTAAGATGGAATCGGTTTAGAAAAGTTAAGAGAGCGCAGGGCAAAACGAAGAAATATCTTTTTTACGAGAACCGCATGATAAGTCCTCCGTATAAACTTCAACTTCAGAACTAACAAAAGCAGAATATAATATTTTGTAAGCGTGTGGATTGTAAACATGAGAAGAGTATGAAATTATGAAATTATGTAATTTATATGCGTGATCAAGCTTAACCTGTTATCCAAATATGTTCTTTAATTTCTTTGATCTCGGTAAGACGTAAGATTTCAATATCTTGGAATAAGTTACTTTACGACACTTTTTGATATTAAGAAGGAAACACCAATTATAAAAAAAAATGGGAACCTTTGATTTTGGAATAAATTTTAAATAAATTTAACCGAGGACAAGCACGTAGAAATGTCACTAATAAATAAAGTGAGCAATAGGGGTCCACAGGCGCTACTCTGAGGAGGTTAGAGTGAATACACAAATAAGCAAGTTTTGCAAGTAAAATCCTGTGAGAAACTTCATCAAATGCCTTAAAAGATCTCTATAAATTGAGACAATACGAAAACCACTACGAAAAGATGAAAAACAATCACAAGTTAAATTTGAAAGATTCGACAACGCAGACCTTGCAACTGGAAATTTGTGACGATTTGAAAAAATCAAGTCGTTCATATTAAAATAAAGTTTGTCTTTTGTAATACATTCAAAAAACTTATCGACAGAGGATAACTTGGAAATTTGTCGGTAATTTCTTATATCACTTTTGTTACTACTTTTGAAAATTGTTACAAGAAGTTAAAAATTATTATCAAAGGCTTTATCTCATGAACAGCCCAACCACGTCTCTCTGCGAAAGCTTTTGAACATTTCTTAAACCTTAAATTACGTCGAATTCCGCTAATACCAAAGAGCCAAAGACAGTGGACATGGCTGTTCTATCTGCAAGATTAAAATGAATGCCAGCTAATTCATCAGCAGACAGACATTTATATAGTAGGCGATAAGCACTGCTCTATATATCTGTGGGGATTTTTTGGATTCACAAACAAATGGCGGCGATCATTTAGCTGATATCGCCTTCAAATTTATATATCTAATTAAATCTCTGGAAAGTACTACACAAATTCCCTTCCTTGCTTTCAAAAAGTAAACCTAAAATAAAATGCTTTATTTCTTTTGGGTCACCTTGTATTTCACCAACGCTGTCCTCAAACATTGAATACCTACGTACATTACTCCAATGAAATATGAACACATAACGTACTGTTCGTTTACATATGAATGTATAATTTAGATTGAAGGTAATTATCAAATTACTTTTGACATGGGGGTATATTTGCTTGGAAATACTCGCGCTTTTATGCACATATTAAACGTATTTACTTATATGTTTGTAAATATCAATGTATTGAAATATAAATATTATGGGTCCTTTGCAAATGCTCCTGTATTTCGTATTATTAGTAAAATTACATAAATCTATTAGTCTTATAGCTTAATTTGTTAACGAAAAGAGCCTTTTGCCGATTGCCTACTTCAAGTGGATATAAAAATCCTCTCTCCACATAGTCCAAACTGTTAATTCCATTGCCTTTCAAAACCGTAAGCCTAAAAACGTGCACAGAAAAAATATAAAAGAAATGCTGTCATTATTATAAAGGCCTGCGATTTTTGTTCGCACAGTTTTGAGTGTTTCGATAAAAAATAACTGCAAGACGCTGATAGTTAAAGCTAGAACTTCACACAAATCTTTGCAGGTGTTGTGGCATACGCCGCTAATCCTTAAAAGTTAAATTAGCGCAATTGTATGAAACTCCCTCCATTACTAAAGCCCAAACGACCCATAACGCCTAAAAGTTGGCAAGCTTTTAAATTTTCTAGTTCGAATTTATTTCTGGTGCGCGTAAATATGGCAAGGAAATAATCGATAACTCTTCCAACGTTTTGTGCAAATTTTGCATAGAATTTAGGTCATACAATTAACAGAAACTTTTAATAATATGTTGATATATACTTAAAGTAGGCCAACAATAAACAATAGACGAATTAAAAATGTTTCAAATAAGAAGATTTATTCCCAATGGATTCCCCTTTTTTAATCGATAAATTACCTCCCTAAAAATTATTTTTTACACTTGTGTGCACAATTATAAAAATTGTGGCAGAAATTAACAAAAAATAGTGGTAAAAAGTAGTCAAAATAGTGGTAGAAATTAGTAAAAAAAAAAGTAAAAAAATGAGCAAATGTAGTGAAAGAAATTAGTAAAAATAGTGGTAGAAATTAATAAACGCAAAGATAGAAATTAGTAAAAATAGTGGTAGAAGTTAGTTGTAGCATAATTAGAAATATGTAAAAATAGTGGTAGAAATTAGTAAAAACAGTGGTAGAAACTAGTAAAAATAGTGGTAGAAAGTAGTGAAAATAGTGGTAGATATTACTAAAAATAGTGCAAGAAATTAGTAAAAATATTGGTGGAAATTAGTAAAAGTAGTGGTAGAAATTAGTAAACGAAAAATAGAAACTAATAAAAATAGTGGTAGAAATTAGTAGTAACATTAATAAGCAAAAAGAAAATATATGGTAAAAATTAGTTGTACCATTTGTAAAAACAGTGGTTGAAATTTCTAAAAAATAGTGGTAGCAACTAGTAAAAATTGTGGTGGAAAGAAGTGAAAATAGTGGTAGAAATTAGTAAAAATAGTGCAAGAAATTAAAAGTAGTGGTAGAAATTAGTAGAAATAGTGGCACTTATTAATAGCAGCATTAGTAACAATAGTGGTTGAAATTAGTGAATAAAATGTTAGAAATGAATAAAGCCATTCTCAGGCGCCTTCGTTATACGATTCTGACGCGACTTTCGTTACGCGATGTAAAAAAAGAAGAAGGTGAGAACGAAAATATCGAAATAGATTTCATAATTCCATTGGAAATAATATAACATTTTTTTGTGAGCCACCCTAATGTCTATTAGCTTCAAGCGAAATAAATTAAATTGAAACATTCTAAATTACCGCTATCGCCCATTAGATATATATGTATGTAAGTATATATATAATTTTTTTAGTCGATTTATTATTCTGAAAGTATTGACGATCAATTAAACGCGCTAATTTGATTGACAGGTTGCCCAATACTACATGACCAATAGTATTATCCATTATGAAATCGAAAACCTTCGGTAAGAGAGTAGGGGAAACATAATTTTCATCAATTAATTATTATGGAATGGAATTCCAGTTGTCTCACTAGGCTATCAGTTCATTTTCGGATAAAAGTATACCTGTCCATTGAAATTTAACTGCTCGCTACCCTACGACAAGAGGAAGGAAACCCGATAGTCATACTTAATTTTGAAAAAGCGGGACTTAGCCAATAGTAAAAAAAAGCCAATATCATTACAAAACTTGAAGTCTATAAATTTGAAGTATATGTATGTATATGGATTGATTAATATGAAGTGACTTAATCAGCAGTTACACACATCGCCATATGTTTTTTAGCAGATGGGACAAATTATATTTAAAATATTTTTCAATTGAACCACAACAGAATTGGAAAAATGATTGATTTCGAGAATAATATAGAAATCGTTTTTTTCAATAAACTAAGATACAAAATAGTTTTGTATGAAGGATGTTGTTTTAATTGCCCGTTTTTGACAAATTAATAGCTAAAAAAATTTGCTCTTCAGATAAAAATTGATAAGCAGTAACCTAATACCCCACTCAAAATCAGCGACTGAAAAGATTTGTAGTTCATTTTTAGTTCAATGCTCGCTTTCTGGCTCAAGGAAAGAAATCGAATCCTAATTAAAACTGACGAAAATTAACCTCAAATTAAATCAAATTTCTATATTACCCGACTAGATTTGTACGCTTTTCTAGGCAGTGAAAACGAAAAAGATTTCTTTAGTTGCCATAAGATCTTATTGGTTCCTATACAGATTTATCTGAGTACAATAAAGTGGTATCAAAATAATAAAGTAGCAATCTTTATGATACCACCCCAAGCGAAAAAAAGTGCACCCTTTTTTCAAATCAAAACTGGGTTAGTTGTCGTTCAAAGCAATTACACTTTAATTACACTCTAATACACTCAGCATTACTATGTGATAATATCAAAAAAATTAATACAAATGCGACAAGTTCGCGGGGTTTCGTTTATTTAATTTTCAAATTCTGGGACTAAAACTTTATTGTAGAGGTTATATTTTTGCATTGCATTGCTATAAATTTTCGCCACTGCACTTTGATTAATATTATTTAACTTAGATAAGAGTTTGATTTCTCACTTTAGCAATGAAATTTCTACGAAAAACAAATTTATCATTGGTAGTAAATTTATATTGATTTACTTTTCGCCAAAAAAATTTACAAATTACTCAAAATTATACGGAAAATCATATGAATTGAATCATTTTCCTCGAGTTTATATATTGCGTAATTTAAAAAAATTATACTGTAATTAAAAAAAGCTAAACAAAAGCTAGAACTAACGAACTATAAGTGCCATGTGTTGCATTCGTTACACGGCATCGACACGTCTTTCATTAATCGATTTTCTCAACTTTCTCTCTCTGCACAATCAACCATCACACCACACCATATAAACAAAAAATTCTTGCATTTAAAAGAACCTCAGAAAGAAAATGCTGCAAGTTTTTATTTACTGATGGCTCCAAAACCACTCAAGCCTTTTGCGGTAGTATCGAAGAAAGGCAAAGCTTATCTGGATTTTGGAAGCTAAATTAATCGCCATATATCAAGTTATTAAGCACTCGATAACAGCCAATGGGAAATTCATAATTTGCTCCGACAGCAAGGCGTCCGTAGCTGATCTACAAAATACATACTAAAAAAAGCCTCTCATTGAAAGTTCACAAGACCTTTCGACACAATATAGGCCAAATATAAAAATCATGTGGACACTTGGACATTACAGCTAAAGAAGCCAACAAGACACCATGTATATACTTCGATCCTTTGGTAAAAAATACAGATATTGTTCGACAAGTTGATGACCACTGTGACAAACTGGTAAATTTATTAACTTGACTACAAATATTACAATGAAAATCGCATCAATATCGAGTTTCAACTATCTAAACGAAAGTTTACCTGAAAAAAGAGGTTCGAAAAAATTGGCGCTAATATGTTATTGGCGGCAAGCCTTCATAAATAGCTTGGGACCATTTTGACACTAGTTCAGCACTAGTTCATTTGAAGACAAGTTCCGAACGGTTTTTGTACTATTGTGGGCCTAGATATTTCGGGACCATTTCTGTACCTTTCACTAGTTCGATTCTGGTTCACCACTAAAACTCCTACTACTACTTCTACTACTATAACTAACAACCACTACAATTAATTATAAGATCCAAAAATTACTACTACTGTCACTACTAATAACTACTACTACTGTTTTTATTTATGCTACTTCCAATTTCTATTTATATTTTTACTATTCCTACTTTTAAATACTACTACTATTTTTACTTTTTTCTACTACTATTTTTACTAATGCTACTACTAATTACTACTACTAATTTTAGTAATACTGCTTCGAATTACTATTTCTTTCTTTTGAATACACCAAAATTTTTACTTATTTCTACTATTTTTTTTCTAATGCTACTAATAATTACTACTACTATTTTTACTAATTTCTAGTGCTACTTTTACTTATTTGCCTACCAATATGCTACTTCCATTTTCACTTATTTCTGCTACTCTGTTTACGTATGCTGCTACTATTTTTACTTATTTCTACTACTTTTCTTTTTACTTATACTACTACTAATTACTACTACTATTTTTACTAGTGCTACTTCCAATTACTATTTATATTTTTACTTGTGGTACTTTTAAATACTACTATTATTTTTACATATTTCTACTACTTTTTTTTTACTAATGGTACTACCAATTACTACTGCTACTTTTACTCATTTGTAGTATTATGCTCTTACTAATTGCTACTTCCATTTTCACTTATTTCTGCTATTCTGTTTACGAATGCTAATACTAATTTCCACTTCTTTGTTTAGTTATGCTTATACTAGTTTCTGCTACTATTTTTGCATGTGCTACTACTAATTGCTACTGCTAACTACTAACCACTCTGACTACTATAACTACTACCACAACTATTATTACTACTATTTATTACTAAAAACTACTACCCCTACTATTTTGGCAAATAATTTTACTTCTGGCTTGCGCTTTTAGGTGCACGAGTTTTTCTTATTTAGTTAATGTAACTATTTGTAGCTGTATTCCATGAAAATAAATAAATAAAAATTTCATAAATTAACTAAATATCTTGCATGTGAAGATGTTAATAACGACTCTACGCAAGTTATTCCTCATATCATCCTTGTTTGTGGACAAGGGAGTAATACAATAATTTTCTCGCGCTTCTGTGAAGATGCACCGAAAATCAAATGAGATAATATTCGTGAAGTAACAATCTTTGATCTTTTCACGACACCTCAATGTAAATTTGTATTAACCTATTTGTATGCCTCTCAATAATATTATTCAAAAAAATAATAATAATAATAATCCAATTTTTATTTAACGGCATTTATGACAAATCTCATTTACTTCTACACAGCATGTTGTAAAGATTTTCTGGTAGTTATTACCACAATGCCCAGAGCATAATTTCTTTACAAACCCCGCAAGGCAATAACTTCAGTAATTATATAAATGACCTTTTCATAGCCATGAAAGCGCAACCTTTTTGCAGCGAGGCATTAACCTTCGCAAGATTGGCAATTAAGTGCAGTCAGCAAGCGCGTTGAGCGCACAGCTGAGGTGGCAATGAAAGTGAATGAGCGTAAAAACTACAGCATGGAACCACCACAAAAGGATAACGCAGCTAAAGCAAAAAATAAAGAAATTAAAAAAAAAAAAACAAAAATTATAAATGAGCAACAGTGCAAAATAAGCGAGTAAGGCAATTTCAAGTGGCCCAGCTGCCGGCTGAATGGCTAAAGGTCTAGTTTGCAGTTAGTCCACATGAATGTAGCTCAGTGTGTGCGTGTGTGTGTGTTAATATATATATGTATATGAATATTTTTGTATGCGTGTGTATGGCATAAAAGTGCAACTGAGCAACATTTAACAAACGCATATGAATGTATGTATGTATGTTTATAATTATTCTGCCTATGTATTTGTATTTGTATTTGCATTTGTCTGCATGTGTGCGGGCATAAATAAACGAATGGAAAAATAACGAGCTCATTTGCACGTATTTAACGCTTGGTTAAATGGCGCTTAAAGCCATAATTTCTTTTCGCTTTTTTTTTTTTTGTATGTATTTTGTTCGCTCTCGCTTCCCTCTGACTCGTTGATAACGTTATATGGTTTTGTTTGTTGCTTGCTGTTGGCGCATTGCTGATGGCTATTTTCCAATTAAATACTCATACACATACGCATACCAAACACATTCATATATATATATGCGCATGTATAAAAGTTCAAATAAATACATAAATGCTGGCGGTTGGCCTCTAGGCTGTAGTGATTCTTTCAATTATTACTGACTTAAATGTTTATTCACTGTGGGCTCTTTGCTTTTTTTATGCACTTTTTCCCATTTTTCCCGCTTTTGTTTTATTTCTTGTTGTTATAGTTCAGAAATATTGCCACACATCTTCACATAAATGGTACAGTTGTATGTGAATATTCGCATGTAGGTTTGTTCCTTTCTTCAAATCGAAATGGCAACAAGATAGTTTAATTAATTTCACACTTTCACTAAAACAGTGAATGTTAAACTGTTTTTAAGAGTCCGTGATATCTGTGATTGCATCAACCTGCAATCGGACCTCGATAGTTTTGCCGAGTGGTGTACTGACAATAATTTATTTTTAAATACGAATAAATGTTGCGTTGTTTCTTATTCGAAAAAGATAAATACCATTCTTTTCAACTATCGACTAAATGGTTGGCCTCTAAACCGTTCTTATGAGATTAAAGATTTGGGTGTCATCTTTGACTCCAAACTCTCTTTCTCTAGTCATTTTGACTTTATTGTTTCGAGATCTTTTGCAATGATTGGCTTTATTAGACGTAACTCCAGAGACTTTAAGGATCCAATGACGTTGAAGTCACTTTATATTTCTTTGGTAAGAAATCGTCTT
The DNA here is from genome assembly GCA_951828415.1 of Anomoia purmunda. NCBI lineage: Eukaryota > Metazoa > Arthropoda > Insecta > Diptera > Tephritidae > Anomoia > Anomoia purmunda. Next base: position 111,188,248 of record OX639994.1, on the reverse strand, counting down.
GAGTAGTGCTTATTAATATGGAATCCATTCTACGAAGTGCATTCATATAAAATTGAAAGAGTTCAAAAAATATTCACCAAAATAGCTTTGCGTAAACTTCATTGGCCCGATGGCCTACCATCCTATACCAGCAGGCGTAAATTACTTGGTCTCCAGGCTTTGTATGAGAGAAGATCTTGTTCCTCGCTGCTATTTGCCTATAATATAATTAACTCTAATATTAAATGCCGCGAAATGTCTAATTTATTCACTCCCTATATTCTCCCGCGTGATCTTCGGCATAATAGGTTATTTATCGAAGTAACTCATAAACCAAATTATGCAATGAACGAACCAATCTTTAAAACTATACATCTAGCAAATCGATATAGTAGCATTCTTAATTTTAATAATAGTTTATATAAATTTAAACTTGCACTGTTTTCTATTTTTAACTAGTCTGTAAAAAAGCTTGTACTTTTTAGACTGAATGAATAAATAAAATAAATAAGTAAAAATAAATAAACATAATAAGGAGTACACTGTTTTCGCTTATAAAAAAACTATCTCTCGTTGATTTGTAATAGGAGAGGTGCGCGTGGTTTTTCCCTGAACCTATAATAAGTATTCGAAATTATGCGGACTGAGTTGAGTTGTAAATGGAGTACCAGACAATAGTTTTGCAGATATAGCTAGCTAGTATAAAGCGGCTTATTTCGGGGCTATTTCCAAACATTCTAACTCAAAGATACAGGAACCAACTTAATTTTGTGTCCATAATTCGAGTAAATTCTCTTTTTTAGAGCTATAAAAATAAAATAAAATAACTGTTTTATTAAAGGGCAGGTTCGTTGAGGGAAGTGAGTATAAAGTTCGTTCCCAGGGCGGGTTATTACTTTCATGTATTCCCTAAGTAACAAATCAGATGAATTAGTTCCTTTTCGTTTCTTTCGAAACCACTTGAAAGGCTAATTGATCTGCATACCACAAATGAGATTCCCCGTGAGCGATTTTCATGTGCTCAACACGCCTACTCAAAGGGCAGGTCAGTAGAAATAGCCCTGCACAAGATTGTCAATGTCATAAAGGAGTATCCTTCCTGGGTATAGCAAAGTATCTTAGGCAATATTCAGATCGCTGAACAAGCTAAGGTTCAATTCCGGTCTAATACGGTAAAATTACCGCCTGCTCTGTGGCAGAATCGCCTTGGAACAAAGAACTAGTGGTAAAATTGAGTAGGGGCACCACGCAAGATGAAGTTGTTTTATCTTTCCTTTAAGTTCTGGTTGTCAACGTCTTCCTGAGAGAGTTGGAAAAGCACAAGTTTTCGGGTAATTGGGTGGGGACGATGTGACATTTATTGTCAGGGAAAAGTTTCTGAACACCCTGTTTAACTTCATGCGGCGTTACATAAACGTGAACGTAAAATCAGAGAGTGAGCTCGTTATTAACCCCAGCAAGAACGAGCTCTTCTTATCTACTGCAGTATACAGAGTGCCTAATACCTGATCTCCTCAATCGGCGACGTCCCTCTTATTTTTTCTGACTGTGTTAAGTAATAGATGAGGACTCTGTCCCGAAATAAATCATCGGTTTCATGAAATTACAAATAAGTCAAAAACGTTTTATGTAGTCATTGTCTGCTGAAACTCACTGGAGAAGGCAACGAAAGTAAAGCAGCTAAAGCGGGTACAGCGGACCGGGCTCATCGGAATCAGTGGGACAGTGTAACAGGCAGCCGATGTGCTACTCACCACGCAGACAAACAAATATCTATTCTGATAGCCTGGCTGCAATCAAGGCTTTAGGGTCGAGGAATGCCTAATCTCTCTCTCAACTGCATCTGAATACTTTCATATCGAACTGGTTTGGGGGGCTTATGAGCTGGCTCAGCAGGCCACCTATGAAAATACGACGAGAGGTTGAGGTCTTCTTTAGCACTGTGCGTACTTTTATTGAAAATGCCACGACATGTAGAATTGCAAAGATCCTCTGGCCGTTGGCGGAACCTAGGCATTCAAAAGAATTCCGGGCGCTAATCAAGCGACAGTTCTGGGTCTTCGCACGTGTTCTGATCGGGCATATTGTCTGATACATATTCTTGCGGTTAGTCTCTGCTTTCCTTTGTGGCAGCTGCATGTAGAATGACTAGGCGCAGTCATCCTTTCATATTTTACTAAGCTGCCCTGCCTATGCGAATCTGAGGTTTTAGTACATAGGCTCTCAATTCATTAGCACCCCAGAAGAACTTTCAGTAGCTTGCCGAACTTCATTTTGGAATGTACAGATATGTTGCCATTCAAATAACAGTAGTATCGCAACCGACTCCTCGTGAATGGTTAAGTAAGTCATTTGATGGGTCTATCACATCAATCTATACTAGCCTAAGTTAAATTCTATAATGTGTACTAAATTTGGTGTAGTAAGAAAGCGTAGTTCCGTAAAATACCTATTTGAATTAGGCTGTGGCGCGTATATTTTGCACAATTGTTTCTAGCCAACGTCTTACTCTCACCAAATCAATTCTGTATATTAAATTTTAGTTAATAACTTCCTTAATAAAAATAACTTAACCCTCACGCCATATAGCTTAAACTTCTCCTACAATTGGTGGTGTGCGTTTCGATGTTGTAACATAAACTGAGAGACTTTGTTTTACAGCGACTCCCAAGGAATGATTTTTGTGAGAAGTTTTTTCATGGTACAAATACGTTCTCTTGTCGAGAGGACACCACCAGAATGATGTACGCGCTTCTCTAAATACCTGGCTACGGCGGCCGACTTCAAAATAAGGCAATGTTTTCTATGAATCTTTTTTTTAGTGGTGCACTGCGTATACGTTACCTAATGAAACAGCTAATCTATTTCTCGGTGCGCTAGCGAATCCAATGGAAAAACTGGATAGGTAGCCTGAAAGTGAGAAATTTCCTTATAAATACAATAACAAATTTAAGTTTAGCTAAAAATGCATTTTTGATTTTATTTTTTGTCGCCGCATTGGCGTCGAATATTGCCTAATTTTGAGATCAATTCTGACCAGGGACCGCAAATATAGATTATTGTCCAAATTTCATACAGTTTGTAACAAGGACTACCTTCAGCGACTTTGATTTTAATTTTTTGTGTTTTATTGAGCAAAAAATAAAACAATAATTAATTTTTGTAATAAAAGTTATACCCGTTAGGGTCTCTGATTTTGAGAATTTAAAGAGCTCTAGAAACTAGCATGTACACTGTTTTCGGAATTTAAGTTCCCTGATGAAAGGAAATATTAAACTATACAATCTTAGTAGAAGTTTGCCAAACAAGTAACCTCTTAAATGGTTAGGTTTCTGTTTTTTTCTTTAAATCAAAGTACATTTAAGCTCCCAAATTATGTTGAAAAAAATAGCGGCAGGATTTGCCTTAGATTTGGATTGGACAAAAAATTAACCACATTTCCGCTTTCATTTAAAACATTTATGACCGGTATAGGTTAAATTAATAAAATGCCTCTGCTTCCTTTACTTCTTGGTTTCTCCATTTATTTGGAACTGGAAACAAATCGAACATTTCGTTGCACCCTCCTATTAAATTGTGAGGCGGATATTTTGTGAGTAAAAGGAGAGTTGTATTATTTCGCCAATTTCGCTTACTAAGAATTTTACTTGGCTAATACAACTGATTTTTATTGCATTTTATCTACACTACTGGTTGCCTTCTTTTACGTTACATAACGCCATTGGGCATGACACTTAAAAAAATTTATCAACAATTAAATTTTTCTAAGAACAATTGAAAAGGTAGATCACATAACAAAAATGACAATATTAATTTTTGAGTTCAAGACCAGTATAAGGTGGCTATTTTGGATTAAAAAACGACAACAACAATAGTCAACAGTTGTAGAAGTTTTAGCTATTGCGGAGATCACCACACCACGATACACTTTTTGTAAATTGAGCAAGTAATATTTGGCTTATAAAGCTGTTCGAGCAACTTTGTTTGAAGGTTTTGTAAATTTTCCAGCAAGTATTGTTTTCTTATTAAAATATTAATTAATTTTTTTAGTCATATAAGCGATGTGGAAGTTCCGAGGCATATCTAAACCAGTCGCGCAGTAGGTTCGCTTTTAATGTCAGCATAAATATTTCACTTTCTGGACGCTGCTGTTTGGGGCATTTCGGTTATGCCCAATGACCTACATGTAGGACGCCCAAATTTGTGCTTGCACAGCGCGCCACGTGCTTTTATTTACCGTTTGTTTTATTTATTTAGTTAGTGTTTGCCAGTAACTTGCGGTCGACAGTGCCTTTGGTTAGTTATTTGCTATAATTTTCGTGTTATTGAATTATAAACCTGACAGTTTTTCAGAATGTCGGAATATGGCGTTACGCTTGCACGGTAAGTTAAATTTTTCTTTACTAATAATTAAAAACAAAGTATTTGGTTTGTAGTCAATTATAAAAGGTGTAACCTAAGTGATATAACATGCGTTGTTGATTTTTGACATTCATTGTTGTTGTAATAGTAGCGAAAAAGTTAGTGTCCTATATGTAGGACATTGGGCATATAGTATACTTCATATGTTTTCAGGGGATTTTCTCTGCATGAAGCTTTGGCTCTTTTGGAGGATGAGGATTTAAACGCCGATAGCATTACATTATTTCCTCCCACAAATTCAACTGGGGACGTGACAGATGAAGATTCTGGAGATGAAGACTTCGTGGATATAAACAATTTACCGGCATCGCAAATGAGAGCCGAGGTTGAAGTGTCTTCAAAAATACGTGTTGATGATGAATGGGATTCAGATGACGATATACCCTTGAGTGAAATTAGAAAAACTCTAATTTCCAGTAAGAAAAAGGCTAAGAAAAGTACAAAGTACCACTATGAGAAAGAGGACTTGCCCAGCACTGATGTCCTTTTCGAGATACCCAACGAAGAATTGGACATATCTCAGCATTCTCCTACTTCGATTTTCTGCTCTTTATTTGATGATGAACTTTTTGAGTTATTAACAACTGAGACTAACAGATATGCATTCCACAGAAATAGACCACAACAGGTAAATATTGCCGAAATGAAATGTTTTATAGGAGTACTCCTCATAAGCGCGTATGTTCCCCTACCCAGAAGAAGGCTCTTTTGGAAACGCTCGAAGGATTGTAATAATGATATTGTTTGTGAAGCCATTCCGAGAAACAAGTTTGAGTTCATTTTGTCCAACATACACTGCCAAGATAACAATGTTTTAAACCCCTCCGATAAATTTTCTAAAGTGCGACCCCTTTTCAACTATCTAAATAAAAAGTTTATGGAACATGCTTATATTGAAGAGGAGCATAGTGTTGATGAAGCAATGGTTCCTTACACAGGACGTCACGGATGTAAGCAGTACATTCATGGTAAACCTATTCGGTACGGCTACAAATTATGGGTAGGCGCGACCAAACATGGGTACATAAACTGGTTCGAACCTTATCAAGGAGCTTCTACCAATATCAGTGAAACTTATAGGGATCTTGGTGTTGGAGCATCTGTTGTTCTGGAATATGCTGATGCACTAAAAATGAAATGGAATGACTTAAAATTTCACCTGTTTTTCGATAATTTCTTTTCATATATCGGTTTGCCAGAAAACCTTGAGAAAAAGAATCTATTCGGCACTGGTACAATTAGAGAGAATCGTATTCCAGGAAATACTCTAATTGCTTCTAAGGACTTGAAGAAAACAGATCGTGGCAGCTATGACTACATCAAAATTGCTGAAAGCAACATCATTTTCATAAAATGGAATGATAATAGTATTGTCACATTTTGCTCGAACGCAATTGGCGTAAATCCAGTAAATAGCGCTAAGAGGTACTCCCAAAGAGAAAAAAAGTTTATTCAGGTCGAGCAGCCTCGGATTGTAATTTATTATAACAGGAGCATGGGAGGAATTGACCGTTCGGACCAAAACATAAGCTTATATCGCACTGCCATACGCGGAAAGAAGTGGTACTTTCCCCTCATCACTCACTGCGTGGACATGGCGGTTCAAAATTCCTGGCAAATACATAAGCATTATGGGGGCACAATGGACCAACTATCTTTCCGAAGAAGCATTGCTACAACTTTACTCTGCCAAAATAAAAGAAATAGGGTTTATTAAAAAGGACATCCTTCGAGAGATAATAATGAAGAATTGCGCTACGACAGATTGGACCATTTTGTAATAGCACAAGAGAAACAAACCAGATGTGTGGCTTGTCATCAGAAAACTACAACTAGGTGCCAAAAATGCGAAGTGGGACTACACATCAAATAAATTCAAACCGGTTTACAGTATGCTATGTGCCCAATGCCCAATATATAGGACGGCTCTAAAATCCACTTTTTCAAATAAATTTTTATAAAACCACAACAACAATGTCTTTTTATTGTAATTTTGAGGAAATATAACTGCAAATCATTTTAAAAATCGTCACGTGCTTGCAATGGGCATATCTGGGTTAACCCAGAAAAAATGGAAAAAAAATTGAAGTTTTATTTTTAAAGTAATGTAGAAATTTTTGGGGTTTCGAAAAATTGTACGAGATCTTAGATCACTAAGGCTCACTTGCGAGAAAGCGGATTATCAATTTATCTCAGAGTTTACGAGTCAATTGATAAATTTGCTTCCTTAGCAGAATGTTAGGAATCAACTCAGAGTTAGAAACATAAGTCTTTAACCTAGCAATAGGATAAAATTTTTAAGTTTGCGAAATTCTTTCTTGAATAAAGGAAAAATAAACTTGTCAAACAAATTTTATTGAATGAATCGAAAATATTTGAAATGAATCGGAAGGCAGCGTTGGCAAAGCGACAGCATCACTTCCATGATATTAGAGTTCAAGTATGCCAAGCATTTCATTGTTGCGCTAGAACCTCCAACAGTTATTTTGATTTTAAATTTCAATAAATTCCTGCATATCAAAGAAAATGCAAAAAAAAAGTATACATAGCCCGGGTTACTGGATTTATTTGATGCAAGACAATGTCTAGGCAATAAAATTACAAATTTGACTTTTATAAATTTAACTCTGGTTTTCTCGCAAGTGGGCCTAAAAATCTCAATATATGCTATATTTCTTAACAAATTTTTATGCTGACATACTTCACACTTTATATAAATAATATTTAATACTTATTCGGATCAATACATTTTAGCGTAAATAAACCTTCCCAGAACTTACCAGGTTAATAGTTAATTTTGGTTATACCAATACATTAAAAACTTGCCTTTTGTTTTGCTCTCGCGGAACTCTTTAACATTTCAATCAATATTTGAAGTTTAACAGGAGCGCTCTGCTCTTTCGCTACGCAGGTTCACCCTTTTTGTCTTGGTTGGACAGAACACACTTGAGAAATTGAAGGTAGCTAAAAAGTCGTTAAACTAAAAATTTAACCAACATTATGGCATTTACTATAAAATAAAAAAAAAGGTAAAAAGGTAGTACCACAAAACGTGCGACCTGATTTAATTAATCCGAAAGCAATGAATTTCTGCTACTCCTTACCGACGCAAATAACAGATATGGCGGAAAAAAAACATAAAAGAAAATAGTAAAATGAAAATGGAATTGTGAAATCAATGCAACAATCTGGTAATCTGATAATGTCGCACTGTATAGCGCACACACACACACACACACCGATATATTATATATATCTATATATATAATTACTATAAATCGTTGGAAGAAAAAAAGTAGATTGTAAGAGTGTAATTGCTGTGTTGTTGAACGAATATTGAAAAAGTCAGATAATTACTCAGCTCATTTGAGTCGCTTAAGGATAACGTAATTAAGGAGGCGTACATCTGTGATAGGTAATTTCACACAGTGGCTATCGATTCGGAATGTGAGCATTGAATGAGATGGCATAGAAAATTGCTTAATTACGTGCAGGTGAGAAGATTTTTAAGTTGATATATGTACGCTTAATTGAAATTAAACTTGTCGGATTGAAAGCACTAATTGAAATTGAATTAAATTCGAATTGCACAAACACATCTACATTTTGCAAGTTTTCAGTTTATTTTACACTCATTTTATAATGATGCGGATGTTCGGTTCATTGTGATGTCTGTATACACAAACATTTGACTTTCTTGGCGTTTTGGTCAATTATTTTGGGTATAGAAAATATATGTAGATAGCAACCGTGATAGCATCAAAAGAGATTACATATATTCGAAGGCACGAAAATGTTAAATGCAATTGTCTAGTTTGTGTTTTACGAAATAGATATTTATGTACAGAAAACAATCTTAAGATCTAATGGAATATTTGCAATTGAAATTTTTTGAATCGAATAGAAATCATTGGTATATTAAGAAAGAAATGTTGCCCATAATTTGTTCTGGTATAAATGTTAGCTAATTTATAATTGAGTATATTTAACAGCTATCCAGTAAATGTCACTTAAATATAAAAGCCCACATGAAAAAAGCACTCACAAAAAAAAACGAGAGCCAGAAGTAAAACTTTTTTTATTGACTTAATAAAGGGAAAGAGAGTTAAATATGGGAGTAGAAGTGGTAGTAGTAATAATATGTAGTGGTTAGCAGTATATGGTAGTACCGTTAGTAAAAAAATAGTAGTAGTAATTAATAGTAACAGTAGTAAACAAATGAGTGAGAAATGAGTAAAAATAGTAGTAGTTATTAATGGTAGGATTGGTAAAAATAGTAGTAGAAATTAGTAAAAAGTAGTAGTAAAAATTGCCTGCAACATTGGTAAAAATAGTAGTAAAAATTAATAAAAAATAGTATGTGATAATTATTACTAAAATAAATAAAAATAGTAGTTGTAATTAGTAGCGGTATTAGTAAAAATAGTCGAGATAGTAGTAATTGGAAAAAATAGTAGCAGTAACTAGTAGTAGCATTGTAAAAATAGTTGTAGAAATTAACTGAAATTGTAAAAGTTATTAGCAGTAGCAAGAAAGGTAAAGGAAATTGATAAAAATAGTACTAGTATTTAACACTGGTCATATTAAAAATAAAAGTTAAAATAAGTAACAATAGTAGTGCTGATAAGTGGTAGCATAATTAAAAATAATAGTAGTAATAAGTAGTAGCATTAGTAAAAATTCCAGAAGTAAAAAATAGTAAAAAATATTTGTAGCAAATAGTAGTAGTAGTTAGTAAAAAGAGTAGTATAAATTAAGTAATTAGTACTACTTATAAATTATTAAAAAATAGTAGTAGTAATTAGTAGTAGGATTAGTAAAAATAATAATAGAAATCAGAAGAAGTAGTAGTAACATCAGTAAAAAGTTTGGTCAGTAGTCATCGTAGTTGTAGTAGAAATTAGTAGTAGTAGTGGTTTGAGCTAGTAGTAGTAATTAGTAGGTGTAGTGTTAGTAGAAGTAATTAACAGCTGTAGAATTTATAGTAGTAGTTTCTGTAATTAATATTAGAAGTTGTAGGGGTAGTAGAAGTAAATGATGATATTATATGAACGTGCCCTGAACTACTGAAAGTCCGTAAATGGCCCCGATCTTGCGCGAAATGATTGCCGAAACTGTACAGAACCTGTCCTCAAATTTTCCAGAGCCAAAGTGCATATGTATGCAGGCATGTACTGATGGACACATACACACATACACATTGATCTGTCGCTACCTCCTCAGTATGTACACATTTTGTTTGGTTTTTCTCATGTGGTGACCTAAGTTACGCGATAGCGACGCGACTTGCGTTAGGCGATGTGAACAATCACTCTCATACCATTAAAGAACTTTGACTTCGAAAGTTGCTATCATCCGCCAGTTTACTCATTTAAGTCTAACAAACTAATAGGTCAGACAAAAGTTGGGCGGGAAATGTTTATTAATAATATTTTTTTTCCTTAATTTTTAGAAGGAATGTAATTTATTAAAAACTATTAATTCTAATCAAGTGCTTATGTGTCACTACAATCTTTAAGTATATCCAGTGTTGTTCTCTTATTTCATGCGTGTAGAATTTTTGTGGCCAATCAGTAAATTTCGGCAAATGGTAGTTAAATGACACAGGGCCCTTGGTCCATATGGTGACTTGCTTGCAAAGTAGAATGCACTGGCATTGTTATGATGGGACACAACACCCGTTCGCCGTTCACCAAGTCTTCATTATTTTGTTCACTTGGTCGAACAGTAAATAGTAGAGAAAAGGAGTGATCATTTCATCAGGTAAATTCATGTGGCATCCAAACATCGTGCTCCTTTGAGTAGCCAGCCTGTTTTTCACATGTCATTTATTTTTAGTACCGCAGCAATGCATTAAAAACACAACCCGACAGGAAATCTGACCTTGACACGTGAATATCATTCTGTATGCAAAATTGTACGCGTCTATCTATAATTTGTGTAACTAACATTTTCTTAATTAATTTAGGAGCTGTTCGGGGCTTCTTTGACAATTTTGTACAATTTTTACTAAAATCTATAAACACAATTTTACTTCTAGTTGTTTTAGTATTTTTTCGAACATATTTTGCATTAATAAATTAAGGCCACATTTTTGTTTGATACCTCTCAACTTAATTTCGTTGAAAAGTGATATCCCTAATTTTAGTAATAGGTTTCTTGCATGCCTATCTAGTCACATAAATTTAACAGCATTTTGTTTGTTAGACACAACTTATGAAACTCTAAGGCTAAATCGCACTTTTATTTTAGATTTGCCATTCCTTAACCTTACGTTATTAAGTTAAGCAAAACTGAAATTTTAGTCAAGTTTAATTTTTAAAAACCAAATGTATAGGAAACACAATTTTAAATTCTCTATGTAGCTTTTCACGATCTCAAACCTATCGCTGACATTACCTTATAAGCTCTTTCAAATTGGCGACAGTGATTGTAGGGTTTATTTGCTGTGTGAATAATGTACTTTATTTTGTTTCTTTTTTTATTTATATTCAGAAAATAATCTACTTAAAAAAAAAATTAGATGGCAACAATTTCAAATTGATAAGATTATCTGCTTATTAAAATTAAGAGAATATCCTAATCAAAACCACGATTACATTCTTTATCTCATCGTAATTCTAATTGCAGTGAAAAGTTTTCATCTTAGTTTGACACATTATCTTCTTGATTTTATTGAAAAGGCATGCACGGGGGTAATACGAGGGGCTTCTTATTGGAAAAAACTATGAAGAAAACCACTGTTCTGATTTATAGGGTAGCAGCCGAACCTTCTATCGCTTTGTACTGTTGTTGTTAAAAAAAGGTTCAAATAAAAACTGGGGACTATTTTACAAAAAAGCTTATCAACTTTGCACTCTGCACTTACCAATTTTTTATCACTTTGAGTAAGTTTTTGTTCCACAGAAATTAAAAATATGCTAAATAACACAGTGCTACAAAAAAAAATTAAGTCGAGATACCTGGGAAGTGATGTTATTTTCCTCGTAGGTCTTATCGAGTAGAACGAGAATCCAATTTTCGAATTTGTCAAACACCCCCAAAATCTCGACTTAACCTTAAAAAAACGATTTTTCGTGCTTTGGCGCACTTCTTAGCCCATATGTTAGCTAACTAACAACCGATTTTCATTCGTATTTTAAGAAAGAAGAAACTCAGACCTTTTGAAAGATATATAGACGTCTTAATAAAGCTGAAAAAATTTACTTGTTTTTGCACAACAAACTTAAATATTGCTTCCATTTTTCTTCTTTTTTTTGACTTTGGCCATATTTTCACACACTATTTTATGAAAACACAAAATGAGTTTTGATTAAATTCAAAGAGTACGTTTAATACCGAGTTCAACTAATGTTTCTTTTAAAACATCGGCCAAAAAGTGACTGAGTTATTTTACTTTTTATAAGAACGAAATTTTTGCAAAAATTTACAACGAACTTAATTTACTAATAAATATTATTAAATTAAACTATTGTGTATCACGACAAATATATTTAGTACACTTGCTAGGCAAATTTTTGAAAAGTGTGTTTTAAATTTGCAACCCAAAGGTTCACCTATCAAAGTAAGGCGGTAAAACTTTTAAAACAGTCGAAAACAGTGAAGATGAGGTGATCGGAAGGGTTTATAGAGAAATAGTGATTTTTTTGGAATTAAAAAATATTAATTTCAAAGAATATTTCGGGTTAAATAAAATTGCAAATGAAAGTGATTTTTAAAACTCCATTGAATTTTCTTTAAATAGTTCTATTTCAATTTCGGAGCTATCAATATTACACAAAAATAAAAAAAATGTGTTAGTTTTTATTGGAGATATCACCGCATTTTTTGCATTAGTATAAATTTATGAAAACTAAAAAATATATGTTTTTTTTTTATTATACCCCGAATATAATGATAGATAGCAAGCCCTAGAGACTCGTAGGTCTATGCTTTATCTGTCCTGAACAAATTATATTATAACTGGAGTCATTGATAGTCCTTATTTGTTGGAATGGATTCGATTTAATGTTCCCCAGCGAATTCTTGGGAATTTCTACCCTTTTCATGGGAGTAACTTAAAAACTAAATATTCCCTTAACATCCCCATTACTAGCATTTTACCTAAATTGAATTCCCTTAATAGCAGTACTGAGCTTGATCATTCACAGTTAAGTGATGATTTTTTGAATCTTTTTTGATTGCTCTAATAATAGTTTTATTGAAATATAAGTTATATGTGCATCATTAGTTTATGCTCTGTTAATTTTGTTCGTGCTCTGTAAGGATAAAAAAGAAAACTATTCGAAATACCCAAAACCTAGAACATTCGTCTTTTCAAATTGTATGTTACTGCAAAGAAATTTAATGTAAGTAAATATTAATATGCGTATGTGGTTTAAAAAAAATTGTACAACATGGCTTATACTACCATATACAATAAAGTCCACAAAAGGTCAAGACTAGCATGATACGTCATATGTGTACGTAGTAGTATGCCTGTTGTGTGAAGTATAAATGTCATAACTTCATTTTTGGCATCGTTGAGGTTTACTTCCTCACTAAAGATACGATTTAATTTAGCAGTGAATTATATTTTCCGCAACAGCATTTCTCAAGAATTCACAATAGAATAAATTTATAATATGTAGAAACAGAGCTAGGGTTTCCGCAGTTTTGAATATATTATTAACACTAAAAAGTCAAACCTTGTAAATACATGTTCATTTTCATTTTTTTAACTAACTTGGAAATGCGAGAAAAGTTTTACATGAAATCGTTTGGGTACACTTTTTACGCTTATCCAGCGGCTTAGTGAGCTATGAAAATTTAAAAAAATTGGAAAGGCATATGTGGTTTTTGGAATTATCAGTCATAATTTTTACGACGTTAATCATCAATGCAATATTTTTCTCAAGAAGACGAACCAGTTTCAAAACAACGTGGAGGGAGAACGCAATATATGTAAGCCTTTATCAGATAAGAAAATTCAAAACGAAATATGAGTAGAACAACTTTTCGAGAAAGATTTGGAAGTGATTTATTTAAGTAATTGAAATGATAAAAGTGAAAGTGAATACGGTGATATTTAACAATCTAATTTTACTAAAAATACAGCTACGATTACAACTACCCCTACTACTACTAAATACTAGGGGAGACCGGGGGGATTGTGAGACGGGGTTTGTTTTTTGACAAAAAATATAATAGAAAAGCCATTTTTCTGCCTGTACAAATTTTTAAATCATAACTCAGTGTAATTGCACTCAGACAAGAGTTTCATTAGTTGAAATTGTAGTACGACCATCCAGTTTTGCTTGTCTGCTCAAAAGTTCTTTTTTTTGGATTTTCGCAATGTTCGGGGGGTTGTGAGACACAAATTTATAAGAATGAAAATGGCGTAATTTTATCAAAATTGTTTATTTTAACCTTTAATAAGGCATGTTATGTGGTCTACCGGACCGTAGCGGCTTTTTCTCGAGTGCAACCTCTTTTATAGCAGCCACAAAAACATTGACATCAATCGCAGGTTTGGCAGTCAGACTATACTTATGACACACCATGATGACTAAAGAATGAAATAACGATCATCAAAAACACTGAATCTATCAAAAATATTAAAATTATCATTCAACGTTTTGGTTGTGCACAGAAACGCTATATCAGCTATAAAATACAATTTTATGTTCCTAGATGACGGTAATAGAAAGTCTCATAACCCCCCAATAGCTACAATTTAAATATGGCTACTGCTTTACGGACGCATTGAATGTTTATGCAAAATTTGTTCCTTGTGTCAAAAGGCTACCCACCAAGGAATGTTTCGGATCTATGCATTCTTGCAAATAGCTTGTAAAACAAAGTGCAAAGACAGCAGACACGAACGGTCTAAAAACTTTCGTTCACAAAATTGAGGTTGCGATTTGAGAAGACACAATGAATCGGCATGAGCGGAATATTTGTGATGTGGATATGAAGATTGGAAACAAGCAAGAAGTTTCGCAGTCAGCTGGTAGATGTCGCGCTTTTTAGTTCAGAGCTGTAAGCGCGTCTCCCGACACCCCGAGTCTCACGACCCCCGATCTCCCCTACTACTAATTACTACTATTATCACTACTACTGCTATTACTACCATCGTTACGACAACCACTGCTACTCTCCTACTACTATTACTATTTGTACTAATGCTTTTCAGATATACGACTTGTGAGTTGTGTCTCAAATTGATTCCAACGTTCCCCAGGCGTTCCTTTAAGTTATCCTGGTACAATAATGAACTAAAAAACTTGGGAAATTTGAAAAACAAATTTCATAAAAGATTCAAGGTACATATATGGTCTTTCGCATTATTTTGGATGTTACAAACCTTTTTTTTGTTAAAATTCAACATTCTAGATAGAGAATTGTAGGTATACAAAGTATATAAAGATGTATGAAGCCAGTTTTAATAGTAATCCGGTATTTAAGTAATCCAAGGATAAGCACGCTAACTCGGCTGAAGATTCGGCTAACTTTCTTGCAGAACTTCTTAGTGCTAATTTCGACAAAGCCACTGAAAATGTGATAGGGGATAGTTTTGCCTCCAATTCCTCGCTTTCTTCTGGATCTGTTAAGATAACGAAGACGATGTCTTCAGAGGTATATCCTGTCTAAAACCGTCTAAGTTCATGGCTGTTGACGGTATGTCAGTTGTACTTTTTAAAATGTGTCGTGATTTTGTTGTACCTCTTATAATAATCTTTAATAAGTCTCTAACTTCTGGTGTTTTTTATTAATGACTGGAGAAAAACCTCAATTACCCCTATTTTTAAAAAAGATGTTTGCAATTATCGGTCTATTTCTAAACTGTCTACGGTTTCTAAAATCTTCGAATGTATCATTAAAGAAAAGTTGGTTTTTTCTGTCAACAATTTGATTTCTCCTAATCAACATGGATTCGTTAAAGGCAGATCAAGAGTTACCAACCTAGCTGTGTTTACGGAAGATTGTTTTTTATCCTTTCAAAATGGGTATCTTGGGTAGTTGACTTTTCGAATTCTTGCGATAGAGTTTCGCATAAGATATTAATTATGCAATTAGCTTCTTTGGGATTTCATACAATCTTTCTTGAATGGGTTAAATCGTAAGGAATTGATGTAGTTTCGTTTGACAAAGTTTCTTCATGTTCTTTCATTGCGACTTCGGGTGTTCCTCAGGATGGCATTTTGGGACCCTTGTTTTTTACTCCATTTATCAATGACATTGATACCTGTTTTTCTGCAGCGAAATTTCTTTTATATGCAGATGACCTTAGGATCTATTCGGTAATAGAAAGCTATGATGACTGTCGTGCTCTTCAATCGGACTTAGATAAGTTTTCTGTCTGGTGTTCAAAAAAACACCAATGTTTAAACATTAAGAAAAGTTCTTATTGAATTTTTACTAGAAAGCATCACCCAATTTCTACGAGTTATTTTATCTCTGGATCACGATTAAAATGCGTATCCGAAGTTAAGGACTTACGTATTTACTTCGATATAAAACAGAGTTTTTCTTCGCAATTTTACTCATTTCTAGCACTATTTTAACTGCTAATACTACTGATTACTGTTACTATTTTTTACTAATTTCTGCTACAATTTTTACCAATGCTACTATTGATTTCTACTATTATTTTTACTAATTCCTACTCTTAAGTTTAATAATGCTACTATTTATAAATATCTACTACTATTTTGTTAATCTCTGCTACTATTTTTACTAATAGCACTAATTAATTTTACTATTTTTCTTAATTTCTACTATTATTTTAACTTTAATTTTTTACCAATTTCTACTACTTATTTTACAAATGTTTCAACTAAGTACTACCACTGGTTTCATTTCAATTATTGTGCTATTTTTAATAATGTTACTACTAAATACTGCTATTACTACTACTCCTATTACTTCTACTACTTACTACTAACGACTGCTACAACTACTACTCCGTATCTCTTTATGAAGTTGGGAAAGAAAGTTTATTTGTGGCTCGTAAAATGTTCGAGGTTTATCTACTATTATTATACAATTTTTGACCTTATATGTTAGAAACGAGTGTAATTTATTGAGCTCGAGGCCACGTTTTTTTTTCACTCACGTCACTTCTAAGGGGTTATCTTTCTGGGGTCAAAGGACCAAATTACTTTTTTTTTTGTAAAAGTGAAAATGGAGTTATCGTGTTTGCAACTAAAGCCACAGCTTTTTGTGCACATACGTAAGTAAATAAAAAGGACTACAATTTGTGTGTTTTTTTTCATTCTGATGCATAAAAAGCGACACAAAATGCCGCAACGGAAATAAAGCGAGCAAACGCCTACTCTGACCGCCCACGTAGCTTACACAAACACATACATGTATACAGCCGCATGTATACACATACACACACATATGTATGAGTGTGTTTTAGCTCGCGTAACTGGGGAAATGCTTCTGCTGTATATTTAAGGGTATTTCAAAGAAAAAAAAAAACGCACAAACACAACCCCATCCAAAACGCCGCCCACATGTAATTAAATATTTCTGCAAAATTTTGCTTGCTTAAATACACATTTGCTTTAAGTTTCTTTTTTTTCTTGCCTACCGTCAATTGGCGTGGCTATTTACATGCATACATATATTTTTATTTTCATTCATATTTCACATTTTGTAAGACCATCACCGGTAACAGAATTTCGTATGTTAGTAACACACATTGCGCCGGAAGTTAAGTGGGCTGTCAAGGTTGTCGGTTAAAATGCATGTTTTCATTTTTTGCTAATGGATTCTTTATGCCGTTGGTTTGTACGAGTACATAGTAGCAGTACATATCATTAATATGAGCACAGCCCGCGCTCGAAACGAATAACCATTGCAAGGGTTTTGGTAAAAATAAAAATCCTGCCATCGATACTGAAGCGAAGATATGTAAATTTTTATTTTTTATTTTAGCACTTACGAGTACTCGCGTCTTAGATCTTCTTCAGTTATTGATTTCTAATCTTTCACCCTCAGTTTTTTTGCCAGTAAATAAATTAATGACACATGGCAAGGAAATATTTTTAAAGTCTCTTCCAATTATCTATTAAGTAATTGATATTAATATTAGCGCTCTTTTCAAAGTCTAAAATGCAATGCTTGCCGTACTACAAATTTTTCTTTAAATTTTTTTATAAAACATTTTCATGTAAAATCGTACTAATCGTATTAAAACCAACAAATGTTGCGAGTTTCCAACAAAGTTTCAAATTATTTAGTATGACTTTTTTGACAAGGGACTGCGATATAAAAAAAATCGTACCGCAAAAGGAAATCTGTCACTTAATTATTGTATCTAAGTTATCACTCAATCAGAAAAAAATAATATCTAACATTTTGGAATATTTTGAATAAAGGCAAATCAAATGAAATAGTTTGCATTATTTTTGTCGCTTGAAAAAATACTTTGCAGCTGCTGTAAGTTTTCCTTAAGGAATAAGTATACGAGCATTAATTTTTTGAGAGCTGCATACTAATATAAGAAATTTTGATAGAAGAAAATTTCATTTTTTTGGTTTGAAAATAATAACTAGTTTTTGAATTAAAAAAACACAACTTTTTTATTTGTATTTTTTGCTTCCAATATTGTAAAAAAGCGCTACATACACATTTGTTTTTGTAAATTTATTTTAATGTACATATCTCAGTTTTCAGGTATAAGATATACCTTTAGTTTTCCCCAGCTAATTGATCAAAGCTCAAATTTTTCAATTTTTGGCGTACAATTCAGCGCCGAAAACTGTAGCTTATTTTTGAGTATATCTGTAATTTGTGCGATAATTTAATTTACTAAAAATATACTTACCGCATTTGAATCTCTCAGCAATTTCGGTCGTATTTTGAAAATAATAATATTATATTTTTCTATAGGAGACATTCCACATATTCTCAAAATTTGGAGTATAGCGAGCACAGAGAAAAATAAACTTGAAAACATGTCCTACATTCATCTCTTGTATTGCCGAATACGTGACTGACGTGCCTGGTCACTTAATTCGAGAACGGGAACACAAGGTTAAAGGTAATGTGTAGCTTAGTGAAATATGTGAAGAAATACTCTATATGATGTTTTGTTTTATAAAAAATAAAATAAGATAGCTGCAAAAAATATACGCCGAGTGTATAGTGTGTGCGCGCTTCATCCTGTGTGTTTGGGGTCAAATATTTACCGATGCATGTAATATCGAAAAAATAATTGGAAAGGTTTTTTCTAATAGCGGTCACCCCTCAACAAATCTTCGAGCACATTTCTGCCATGAAAAAAACTTCTCACAAAAAACATTAACTGTTCGGAGTCGGCATAGAACTGTGGGTCCCACAATCTGTGTTACAACATCAAGACGCAGTCCACAAATTGTAGAAGAATTTCGACCAAACATCGAACTATATGGTGTGAGCGCCATATCAAATTATTATTTATATATGTATATGGATTTCAAAATGCTGTCAATGAAAGCGCCCGGAGTTGTTTACTTACTTCTATTCCGAAAATTTGTATGCCAAAGTTATCTTTCGCTTTGGTCGGTCAGTTTCTGCAAAAGTCTGTGAAATAATGCAAATCCTTGAGTAGAGATATCAACATTTTTCCACATGAGCGTTTAGAATCATCCTAACAGAGCAAGCTACTCGAAAGAGCTTGATGTTTTGGTAGCCTTATATAAATAAATAAATACGAAATCAGAACTAGTAACAATTTGAGTCACTCTGCTCCAGTAAATGTAAAAATCTCTTGCTGTTAAAAAAACTTTCCAACAGAAGAGCCGTTGATCAGATTAAGAAACTCAATAAATAGGAAAAAGGCAGGGATAAAAAATGCCCACTAACCACTGAATTAAATGGAACTTTCAAAAAATATTTTTTTTTATTTACCCAAAAACCACAGAGAATTAACATGTTCTAAAGAAAAAATTTCCGACACTATTCATGCGTGCAGGCAAATAATTGAGTATTATAGAATCTTACCTTAATGCAGTTTTTGTATTTATAATTTTGTATTTACATGAATCAATGGGATAAAGTTACTCTTCTATTGCTTACTGAGTTGGCTTAATCTTTACATTCGTAACATTTTCGATTTGCGTGAATTCATTTAAGGAATTTTTGTTTAAAATCTATTCAATTCCAGCTCTTTTTTCTACAATTTTACAAGAAAGCATTTGCATGCAAGCAATCCTCTTTCCGTCTCGGTGGTTAGCGTTGCTAAATGGAAAAGGACCTTCTCTACGGATATACCTGGCCTTTTAAAATGGAAAGACAAACGATCCGTTTTTATTCTCTCGAACTATCTAAACCCTCAAGATGTGGAACAAGTTACTCGCAGGGAACATGATGGAAGTGCAGTGGGGATCGATTGCCCTCTGGCTGTAAATACAACAGCAATATGAAGATTGCTGCGTTATCAATAGCTATATAGCTTACAAAGAGCTTCTGACTAACAGACCTGATTTGGATAAGTTGACATTGAAGGACTTTCGCCGTTCAATTTATCCGGGGCTGTTAGCACCTTGCTACGTAAACAAGCCAGCTCCAGGAAGTTCCGCGTTCCGCAATGGATCAAGCCCAAGATCTCCAGTACCAGTTGCTATAAAACGGTATAAGCCTAGCGTGTCTGCTGAAATCCGCCATGAGAGTAATCGACACCAACCGCTTAGAGGCACATCTAGAAGATGCGCCTTACCAAAAGCGTCCCTGTCCGCACAGTATGGCAATGCAGAACATGCCACGTCCCACTTTGCCTCCGAAAAGGAAAGACATGTTTTTCAGATTTTCACAAGAAATAATTATTTGTAAATTTTGTACCAAATTTTGTATTGTCTTTTTTCTAAAAATAAATAAAATAGTGAAGTAATTGAGTGCATTAGTTTTAATAAATTTTTGTACCCTTCAGTCATGGTGGTTACTGGTGGTGACCACCTTGTTTCTCAAAAACCTATCGGTAAATCATTTTTTTTTTTGCATTCGTGTGTTACTTGTATTCCTTATTCACCAATTAACAACAAAAAATAAATTTTTTATGTCGCAGTAAAGAGCGTGACGGAAAGAGTTAATGAAAGTACTCGCCTTGATAATCATTAAACTTACCAAGCTGTTCAGGGTAATTGCCCAAATGGGAATGAAAGAAGTGAATTTTATTGACATTTTCCGCCCATTATTGCATAATCCTTAAGACATTCTGCCACATTCGTAACATAATCAGAACTCCGCTTATTTTTCAACCAATTTTCGCATAAATAGATACAATTTTTCAATGCCTTTTTCTCTACATCACTTAACTTTTTACAAAACTCTTCGCCTCGAATAAGTTTTTTAATTTGTGGTCCGTCGAAACATCGGCATATCTTGTAAGATCTCGTATTTTCTAATGCTGAACAACAGCTACCGTCTGACAAAAGTGAAATTCCACGGATTTTAGCAACAGTTGGCGATATCAAGCCATCGGGCTTGAAAAAGGTAATCACCGCTCACCACAGTTTCCTGATTTCGCTTGCTTCAAACTTGCAAATCAAATAGTAGACCGATGTGACTCGACGTAGATTTTGACTACATGACATTATAACACCTAAAATTGAATTAAATTTTAAGAATGATTTCAGTTTTAATTCACAATAAAACTTTATTGACAGAAAATGTAGAAACAAGTTGAAACTAATAAAAAAAAATGTCTAAGTTTCATATTAATTGCACCTTTTTTTAAACCGATTCAAGCTAATTCCGGAAAAGTCATTATTAATCTAAAAAGTGCCAACATTTCTCTTTTGAAAGATATATCAAAATCTAAAATAGCTAAACAATTAACAGAAACAAAAGTTGTTTTGTAGACGAAGAAATGCCAAATTGGTTGTTTATGAACAAGTTGAGAATTAGAGGGTGTTTGGAAATTTTCAAGCACTATTTTTTTAACTACGCCTCCTCTACTAAGTCAGTTGTAAAGTTTATTTTCACTGTAGCACAGTTTTACCTTGTTATGCTTTTTTAATGCTTTATTTTATAAAAAGAAAAAGAGTTTGAATAGCATCGGATTTGTCTACTTTTCGCTTAAATTTAAGAGTCTGAACTTTTAAAGATTAAAAGCCTAACTTCAAAAAAAAAAAAAAACAACAACTCCATTTATATCTTCGGTCACTACAAGTCAACCCCAAAATAAACTTATTTTTTAATAAAAACGTAAACTAGATTTTCTGAATACCCTCACCAAAGTAACTTCATTGTCTGCATGCGCTTCTAATAAAATTTCCGCCATAGAACTAAGCATTTAAAGGGCTTCCCTTGATACTTAGTTTTATAATATACAGGGCAGTATGTAAAGTCCTGTTGCCAATAATACGGCATCCCTGCGGTTACCTAACAATAAGGACACTAAAACCGATGTTGCACATTCACACCTGGTTGAGCAAAAGTACAGAGATCCCACACCTACAAATCCGATGAGACATTTTTAAATTTATACAAGCACATACCAGTATGCAACAATTTACTAGCTGATTCCGATAATTGACCCATCAAATTTGATGGGCAAGGGGCATTACAAAAAATTATTGCAAGTCCACTGAGTTTGGTGTTTACATCCATATGTAATACTTATACAAAAAAAAAAAATATATATATATATATATATGTATATGTATAACTGTAATTTATATGTCATTGCGCACACTAGCCTTTAAAAATGCTTAACGCTTTTATGAACCTATCATTACGGGCCTTTGGATATGCGACACACAAAACAGAAATTGTTAATTTTGTATTAGCCCCAAGCAACGGGCAATAAACACAGAATTATTACAAACGAGTAGTGGCTAAGCAAAAGTACATGTTCAGTTTTCCAAGCGGAAATTATAGTGAAATTAATTTGTGATGCTAAACGTTACGATATGGACGTACAGCCATTGTGATAAGATTTAAATTAAGTGAAGTTTTAAAATCTAATATCGAAATGTTGCTATATTCCTCTGTCAATTAATATAGATTTTATTTGTATCATCGTTTTGTTATGTCAAGCTAGATAGATTGTATTGCGAAATTAGCGATCGTTGAAAATGGCAACGAAATAACCACAAGAAAATCTTGCTTTGACTGAAGAAAAAGCAGAAAATTATAGCAGTAAATTCAAATTTTTGATACATTCACTTTTTCAGTTGAAAACATTTTCTCAAAATTTTTTTGTCTTTACACAGCCAACGTACTTACTGAATAAACTGTTTTCCATTGCACCGTTAACCTCCAACGAACCTCAGCTTTCGCTTACCGAACCACTGAAGCATTTTACAGGCAAATGTCATAATGGAGGCACCTCGGTGTCTGACACCTGTCACTACATACTATGACAGTCAAGCGGCTATTAAATCTCTTAATTCCAACAAAACAACGTCCAAAGTTGCCATAAAATACAGAAATTCTCCCAATCTGCTCGCGTCTAAGCGTTGCGTGACTGTGATATGGGTCCCTGGGCACAATGGCTTTCCCGGCAATTGCGCGGCAGACGAGTTGGCAAGGAAAGCGACGGAATTACCTATGATAAATGCTGCTCTGGAAGCGGGCATGCCTCTAACCTCCTGCAAACATAGTTTGAAGACAAAACTCATCGAGGAAGTGAATATCAAGTGTAACTAACGATTTATGTCGAAGCTGCAGGGACGAAGTGGAAGTGAAGTGCATCGAACACAATCTCTGCTACTGTCCCGCTCTGTCCAAGACTCGAAACCAATTCCTGACCAAAACCTGAGCTCGGCAAGCATTCCCGGTTTTCTGTACTACGTAGGGCGCACTCGGTGGTTCACATTCTAAGGGAAGGAAGAATAAAACGTAATGACCCCCGTCAGCGGTATGAAAACGAGCTTTGTGAGCCTACATGCCCATCTGTGGACTTGCATGGTTTCAGCCGCTCTAACCTAACCTAATTTACCTTACTTGATGAAAACCTGAATAGAAGTTGTATTTCTACATATAAGTATAGATAAATGTTTTTTTTTCTTTTTATTTTCGAAGTGATGACGAAGTGATTGAACTTTACAAATGACATAATTGAACTAACATTTGACGCTATTTGCAGAAGTTATTCCATTCACTCCACACTGGGAACCAAAAAATTATCGATATTCGATAATCGGAACACCTTTAAATTCTCGTGTAGTAGCTTGGACACCGCCAGTGTGTTTACAAATGGATATGGCTTTGATATTTATTTATTTGTACATAGGTATGTATGTATATATGTACATACATATGTAGGTGTGTATATAACAGAAGGTACAAAATACGCCAAAGGTGCAGTTGTATTCCGATCGCTTTTTGATTGCATTTTAGAATTTCAATTTCGATGCAATAATATTTTTCAATAATATTTTATTCTGAAAATGGCACCCAAATTTTTCCATCGGGTCTAAGATTTTGAGGTAGAGAGCGCCGAAGGTTTGTCATAAGTTTGTTCCAACATATGTGGAGTTCTTGTAAATTTCTTCAACCACTGTTTTACGAATCGCAATTCTAAAAACTGATGTCAATTTTACGATGTCCAAAAGTTTACGTTCATATAGGGTTTTTTAGAAATAGTCAACAAGATACGCTAAGTAAAATGCCTCTATTCTTTCCAACTTTTTAGGCTGGAGCATTATTTTATTCGGAAAAGTTCACCGCCTATCAGAAAGTAACCTTTATTGGCGACAAATCATATCGAATGCAGTGAGTCGAAAGAGATTCGAAGAAAATCGCCCTTTCTTGCATTTTTACTAATGCTACTACTTATTACCACTACTATGTTAACTTATGCTACTACTAGTTACTACTACTCTTTTTAATAATTTGTAGTACTATTTTTACTATTACTACTACTATTTACTAATTTATACTACTAATTTTACTAGTAGTGCTAGTACTACTTACGCCTACTATTTTTGCTAATACTACTATTAATAATCACTACCATTTTCACTATTTTCTACTACTATTTTTGCTAATACTACTACTAATAACCACTACTATTTTCACTATTTTCTACTACTATTTTTACTAATGTTTCTACGAATTACCACTACTATTTTCCATATTTTCTACTACTATTTTTACTAATGTTTCTACGAATTACCACTACTATTTTTACTTATTTCTACTACTATTTTCATTGGTGCTATTACTAATTACACCTACTATGTTAACTATTGTCTACTACTATATTTGTTAGCGCTACTACTAATTACTACTACTTTTTTTTACTAATTTCTACTATTGTTTTTCCAAATACTATTTTTACCGATGCTACTACTAATTACTCCTACTATTTTTATGAATGATACCACTATTTTTACTAATTTCTAGTACTAGGATATTTTATAAAACTGACCCCCCCCCCATATTTAACTCAATATCTCCCTGTATAGTCGGCACAGAAGTTTTACTCCTGACTTGCCGCACTTAGGTGTACGCGTAATATTTTTTCGTAAATCATCTCTGAAAATTTTTAATATTTTTTTAGATTGGTAGTCTCAATGCAAACAAGCAAATTTTTGTTAGGTTTTTCTTTATTAGAAAAAGGAAGGTTATCCGCTACATTTTCAAAAATGTTGAATATGTAGCTCCGCCAAAAACAGAATTATTGCAAGGAAAGTGATGAACCAACGCCAAAAACTACGGTGCATTAATTATCTGAACTCCACTTATGCGACCAAATTGGTTTCACATTTTTTTCCAAGAAAACGTACACCGGTATCGCTTTGGTCGTCAAAGTGTTAAAATACATACATATATTTCGTGATGTATTTTCAGATAATGGCTTGGTAAAGCTTCTGTATGTAAAACTGATACTTGCGAAGGAACAGGATTTATTTATAAAATATATGCAAAAATAGTTAGATACACTTTAAAAGAATAAGAATAACATTAGTACAAATACAATGGAAGAGATTTCGTTAAACTGTGCTAAAATTTTGGTTGGAAAATAGTAGCTCCGAATTGAACAAATGTAGAATCAGTAATGGAATGAATTGTTCATACTGAATCAACATTTATTTTTTTTTTTCGAACACTTTAAAGGATATTTTGCCAGCTGGGTATAAATTTAGTAGGTACGTTGCATACTCACTGTGTGCGAATGAGTGCATGAAGCTGCACCAGGTGTACCTGCAAAATGGCCGCGATGAATAGTGAAACATTTACTATATACATACGTAATAGCAAAAATAACGGCACCTTGGCAGTGAGAAGCAAAATACCGGCGCATGTTTCAAGAAATTGTTTCCGCGCGAATTCCTGCTACACAACAACAACATTGCCATTTCACTAACATAAAATGCGTCTACATAATCGTTGATATCGTTTACACATCTATGTATATATGTACCTTTGTATAGATATACGAATATATATATAGATATATATATATATCTAGTATGTAAGCTTGGATCGAACGCGCATAGTTCAGAGCAATTTACTCTTTTAGTAACATTTTTAAAGTACTAAAAGCTTAACGATCAACTTGGGCGTTATAAATCGTTGCAATTAATTTAATTTATAGTTAATTTGTTGTTGGTACAATATATTGCAAAGTGTGCGAGTGTTTGTGGTGTGTGCATTTGCCGTGTAGAGAGCGGTTGCTATTTTCACATTGACGTTCTCATAGCTGTTGCTGTTTCGTTTGCGGTGTGTTGTGCAAAGGAGCCTATGTACAAAATTGAACTGCAGAGTGTAAAGTAAATCATTCCATTGCGTGGAATGCACCCTTTAGTTATGCCAATAAATTCGACTTGCGAAGCATATAGTTTTAAGGTGAAATTCACAGCTGCAATGTCGTGAAAGTTGATGTATTATTGAGGTTGATTCCGACACAGCAAACTTTACCAGGTACCCTCATACTGCTTGTGCTTTTCAAACATGCTAAATTAAATTAGTTGTAAGTTTTTTGGTCACAAAATTTAAATTTTGCATTGTAAATGCAAAAAATGTATTGTTGTACTGTGACCGAGTACAAATAATATGAAGAAACTATGGGCTACACTCCTCTCAGTTTTATTTATTTATTTATATATGTAGGTTTTTTATTGAAATATATGTTTAAGTAAAATAAAACAAGTTCATTGTTTGATCATTTATAATTAGTTTTACATTTACATAAATAGCAACTGTTCAACTCACAGAAGTTTCGCGCACGTCCGATCGCATCTGTTCGTTCTTTTCAACTGCCTTCTTTATTAATTTGTTTTTTATAATCTGGTAATCGCAACGTCTGTTATGCCCGTCAGGGTTGCTTTTTTCCGTATCCTAACCCACAGCGGGTTGTTCCCTTTTCCATTCCCAACATTTATTTATGATTTAGTCCATGAAATACAATTTTCTTACAGACTCGGAGCACAAATTTCAAACTTTATTTTCTCGCAAATGACAAAAAAAAACATGTTTGAAAATTTCAGCATATTTTAAGGAGAGTTCAAGTAGTATGCAAATATTTTATTTGCGAAAATCTAAGATATTCCTTGCATGAATTTTGAACAAACAAAAACAAGTGTTGAAATAAAAACTAAAAAAAAAATAAAAAACTTCTTTGGAATTTATTTTATAATAATATGAAAATTTGACATTTCGCCTAAAATAATGCTTAAGTGACTTTTTTTTTGTATAACTAATAGTTTTTGAGATACAAATTAACCCTGCATTACTAACCTCAAATCATGTCGCATGGTTACTAACCATGGGTCTTATCGACCCTCATTTGTATTATCTATTAAAATCGTTTAAACTTATAAATTGCTAAAACGTATACGTCTTTTAGTATATTGTAGTATTTTATTGTTAAATTTATAAAAGGATGTGCTAAAAAATTAATTTATATATTTAAATTGAAATTAAGTTTGTATTCATTACAACATAGCTAAAAAAGTGAAAAAAAGTTATCCAGCCAGATTCCGCATAAAATGACGAGTTTTAAAGATATTGTGTTCAAATAAAGTGCATTTGAAACCTGAAATATAAAAGTAAAATGTTAAAAAGAAAAATTGGAATGACTAATTTATTTTACTTAATTTATTACACTAATTTAATTTATTACACTATTGCTAACTATGGGTCTAATCGACCCAGGCTATTTTTTAAAACAATTTTTTATGCATAATATTTTACATGTTTCTTATTCTTATTGTTTATAAACGTTTAAATATGTACAAATTTAGATTACACATATATCTTGCGTTAAAAAATATTCTTTATTTTTTGTTAATTCAAAAAGTTTGCGTGTCTGGGTCGATTCGACCCTAAGGTTAGTAATGGAGGGTTAAATAAAAAAAAGTAATTTTTTTCAAACTTAAAATTTTCAATCGGGAATATATTGCAAAATAAAAACATTTTTGCGAAATTAATTAGCACAGTTATTTAGCACCCCAAGTACCACAAAACTACAAAATTTAAGATAAATCTATGATCCTCCATTTCTTTTTCCTTTGGAACTACTCCCATAAGGTTTATTAGAAACAATCGAGAGCCGCAAGGAGGCAGAGATTCAAAAAAGTTCAAAAGATCGCAAAGCAATCTTAACAGGCATACATTCTGGACTCGCTCAATACGATTAATAGAATTGAGGAGAAATGACCTCCAAACGAATATACCATATTCTAACTTGGAACGTACGAAAGACTTGTATAGCTGTTTAATGGTATACGGATCGGAGAATTTTGTACAGTTCTGTCTAAAAAAGTCTAAATTTGAAAGAGATTTCCTAACGATGTGATCAATATGACTCTATTAAATGTGAAATTCGAATAAAAAATAATGTCGAGATTTTTTGTTTACTCAACAATTTCTAGCAAAGAGTTGATTACGAGTATACTGTTACCAGGCAACAAAACATTATGAAGTTTTGCAAAGGCATTGTGACATTTCTTAATATTCTTTTTAGTACACCAGAGCTACAAATTATCAAGGTCAAGTTGGAGTTTGTTCATATTGCTCAGATATTTAATGAAAGAAAAAATTTTCAAATCATCTGCATTGAACAAAAAATTAGCGAAGGAAGAACAGATATCTACATCATTACCTTTAGGAAACCCCAGAAGAAGAAATAACAGATGTACAAGATATATCATCAATAGTGACTATAGGATAGCAAGAAAAAAATTATTTTTACAAAAAAAATATAAAAAAAGCAACTAGTAGTTTCTTCATATGTCCTACCATTCGGATCTATTGCATCTTTAATCTGTATACATTTGTTCCTGTATTTAAATTTATGTAGTGGGTATTTTAATCATTTAAAGAAAGCATTTTGTGCATACTGACACAGAAGTAGTAGTAAATCATCGCACGAAAATGTTCACGGGTTAATTCCATTTTTAGGCAATATGAATTTTTAAACTCACCATAAATAAACACAAATAAAACTCGTTAGTAAAAACGGTATATGCAAGTTTATGCCAAAAAATACCAAACTTTATCATAAAAATGTCTAATTATAGCTAATCACATGTAGTGTTGCGAAGGCGCAAAATATAAAAGGCAACCCTCCTATTTCATCTTAAAAGCCATACGCCTAAGAAAAACGCTCTACGTTTTCAATCATTCATACCAAATTTGCACGAAATGGAAAGTTTGCATCAAATTTGGTTTAGTTTGATGAAGCAGTTTCGTTAGTTTTTTCATAGCTACTGAAATATCGCATTTTATTTATTTCTATTGTCATACTCAACATTTTGTTTACATATTTTATGTGAATAAAGTTTCAATACCCCGGACACTAGTGCAGTCTGGTGCAAAAGCACATATATTAAATTGCTCAGGTTTAAAGCAGTTTATGATAGAAAAATATTAATTTAATAATTATTAAAATAAAGTTGGTGTATTTCGGTTTGAAATAAACAAATTTTAAAAATTTTCTTTCATATTAATTCACTTGCAAAAACAAACAACAAACGCTTTTTAAATACGCTGAAATATTAAAACAAATTTCTTAAAAAGAGAAATTTATCGAATTCGGCTTTCCATAAAATTTTACGTGAACTGTTTTTTTTATACCTTTCATGAGAATGAAATGGTATATTAAGTTTGGTCCGATGTTTGTAAGTGCCAGAAGGAGAAGAGATAGACCCATCAAAAAGTATACCTAAATGATCAGGACGATGAGCTGAGTCGATTTAGCCATGTCCGTCTGTCTGTCCGTCTGTCCGTCTGTCCGTCTGTCCGTCTGTCCGTCTGTTTGAACGCAAACTAGTCCCTCAATTTTAGAGCTATTTTGATGAAATTTGGTGAGCAGGTGTCGTTGTACAAATGATTAAACATTTGTCGGAATCGGCCAGATCGGGTGACTACAACATATAATACAACCGATTATTCAGATATTGAATTTTGCGCCATAACTCCTCCATTTAAGCAGCTAAAGGCTTGAAATTTTGCAGAAATATCAGCCATTATTAGCTACGTATCAGTATTGAAAATCATGAAGATCGGAGAAATATAACATGTAGCTCCCATACAACCGATTGTTCAGATATTGAATTTTGCGCCATAACTCCTCCATTTAAGCAGCTAAAGGCTTGAAATTTTGCAGAAATATCAGCCATTATTAGCTACGTATCAGTATTGAAAATCATGAAGATCGGAGAAATATAACATATAGCTCCCATACGACCGATTGTTCAGATATTGCATTTTGCGCCATAACTCCTCCATTTAAACAGCTAAAGGCTTGAAATTTTGCACAAACATCAACCATTATTAGCTATATATTAGTATTCATCAAGATCGGAGTTCACAGTGTAAATCGGCAAGATAAATTCAGGACAAATATTTATTGCGAAAAGTAATAAGCTCAGCGCAATATCACATGAATCATAGCGTTAAACGTTTGGGAACTATTTACGGATCTGATAACTGTTTTAAGCACTGCAAAAAATAAATAGTAGGTAATACGAAATTGTAATACAATAACACGTTTTTTACTATTCTTCCATTCATGAAAGGTATGAAGCCTTCGGCATAGCCGAAGACAGCGCTGTTTTTACTTGTTTAATTTACTGTTTACTGTTACTCGTGTTGAAATTATTCACCTAAAGAATTAAGTTACTAGTTAAAAAAAGATATATTTTTGTATGCGTGTAAAACCAACAGTTAACTAAAGTTTACTGAGCTATTTTATATAATCATTGATAAATAAATATAATTCAAATGTGTCAGCGAAATGGCATATCATAGACAATTTTCACATCATTTAATTCATTTAAGTATATTTTAAATCCTCTTCAATGACAACTGATGTGAGTATGCATTTTACACTAATGAGCGTATATATTTAACTTACTTTTTCCAATAAATTGATTTAACTATATTTTCATAAATGTATGCATAAAATAAAATTCATACCAATATTAATATTAATATTAATATTAATAAATGAACACATACAGATATTCCATTTATGCATGCAGGATATTTAAATAGTTGCTTGCCGAAGCTATATAATATACGAAAATCGCTAAAACATAAATTTGTTCAAATTGATATCTCATATCAATCAATTTAATATTCAAATCAGAAATTAGGCGGTTTAGGAACAGTGTTTATAAGAATTAAATTTTTTCCCACACTTTTGGTCTGCCATTTCGTATTTTGAAACCCCACAGACTCTGCGAGTAACGAATTTTAGGAAAGCTAAATTTTTTGACTTAGGCTATGTTTTTAATGAAAAGAAGCACTGCTTGCGCTCCCAAAAAAAAAGAAGAAAAGACGTAGCAAAACTTCTGTGCCGCCTCTACAAAGAGATATAGAATAGTAGGAGAAATTAGTAAAAATAATAGTAGCATTAGTAATGGCAGTATTTGGTAAAAAAAAGTATTAGAAATTAGTAAATATTGTAGTAGAAATTAGTAAAAATAGTAGTAGTAATTAGTAGTAGCCATAGTAAAAATAGTAGTAAAAGCAGCGCAAGTTAAACACAGTAGTGGCAGTTAGTAAAAATAGTAGTAGAACATATTCAAAATAGTAGTAGTAATAAGTAGTAGGCAAAGTAGTTGTAGAACTTATTAAAAGTAGTAGGAGTAATAAGTATTAGCATTAGTAAAAATAGTAGTAGAAATTATTAAAAATAGTAGTATAGATTTTTAAAAAGATTAGTAGTAACTAGCAGCAGCATATGTTAAAAAATAAGTAATAAGTAGTAGGAGTAGTAAAAAGCAGTAGTAGTCGTAGTGATAGTAGTAGTAATAAGAAGTTGTAGTAGTAGTAGTAATTATTAGTAGTGGCAGTTAGTAATAGTAGCAGACGTTATAAGAGTAGTATAAGTAATAGTAACTAGTAAAAATAATAGTAGTAGTAGAAGTAGTAGTAATTAATACTAGTAGTAGAAGTAGTAGTAGTAGTACTTGTACATTTTTTCGTATTTCCAGGAAAAAAAGGTTTTAAAATTTTTGAAAGTTATTTTTGAGAAAAGGCAAAAGTTGCATAAAACTATCGAAAAAGGTGAACAAAAAATTTGAGAAAAATTTGAAAATGGCAACACTGCCTGTAACCAAGTACAATGTGAACGACTAGAGAGAAATATTCGGGGAGTAGTCGAGATAAGGAAACAGAACAACAAAACAACGTTCGTACAAAGCAGCAATCAATTGATCCTTCTAGACGAAGCTGGAAATTGAGTAGCAGACGTTCAAACAATGCGATTGCATGACAAAAGAACCGAGACCAATATTGAAGGACGAATGTTTACATCCCTCTGCGCAATCAACAAATAATACGGCTTGAAAAACACGAACAGTGGAACCTCAGTCCTTTACGAATCAATGTGAAACACTACCTCTAAGGTTACAAAGAGAGTCGCCTCTAAAATGTTATTTCTAAATCTGGAATCACCACAATACTAACATGGCTGTGTAGATCGAAGTTGAGTACAATTTTTAGCTTCGCCCAAATTGCGAAGAACCTCTAAAACGTCTACTAAACGTCGTTTTAGACATGACGACTCACTCAGAGAACTTAGATGACTTTCAAAGTAATTATGATGCGTAAGTTTTATGGATCGATGGCCCTATCCTTGAGAGCGGCAAGAGCAAAATAAGAGGTCAAATGATTCAAGCGAATAGAGATTTAACGTTGGTTGGAAAACAAAAACAAGAGCGGCCACTAATACAGTGAAAGAATATGTCTACATGTACTTGGTGTGAATTTTTAGCGCAACCCCAAAGAGCTGAGGTACAGATCCAGAGAGATAAATGGTTGTTGTGTCCAATAAGGAAGTTAATCCTTTGACTTTCGACATTTGGATATTTTCTATAAAAATTTAATTTTTTACCAACTCGGGTGGTTTTAGCCCTTTTCTACTATATTTTACTTTCTTCCTTTATATGCAGTAACTTCCTTTTACCAACTGCAAGAATTTAATTAAAGTTAATAAACCAAATTATCAACCTTGACAATAAAATCCATATGCCTCCAGCTCTCCAACTTTGTCGATATTTAAAGAAATTTAACAAATTTTCATCAAAATTGCAAACTTTTTAACCAGAATTAAAAAAAAAATCTCTCACGGCGTTTTATTTATAGCCAATTAAGTTTTTTTTATAATAAGGTGCAAATTTCCGGGTTGCTTAAAAGTCACGTTGATTTTTGATAATTTTGTGACGGTGTCAAGAAAATTCACATGTACGTTATATTTAGAAAATTCAATACCATCAGAAGAAAAAAAAGCTCCGCGAGTTTAGAACAACTACAAAACAACCCCTTACTATATTAAATCTAAAAGAGTCATAAAACTGAGTATCTAAAAATTTTCTTTTTTGAAGTATAGACGAATTTGTTGGACATGAATTTCCATTTTCAACTAACTCGTCCATTAACTTATACAAAACTATTAATTAATTCTTGGTTAGGTATCAAAATTAAGCGAACTAACCAATCTGCAAAGAAACCTTGTGATAGTAAGCATTTTAGGCTAAGTTTATGACCTATCGTATTGTTTGATTAAGTTCAGCGAATCGTTTCAAATAAAATAAGATAATTTAATGAATATTTCCGTAATAAAATTTTTTTACGGAATTTAGGACACTCAAACTACATCAACTTCATTAAACTTATCAATTGAAATGAATTTTATTAATATTCTTACGGTTATGTGTAAATATCAATATTGATTAAAAACTTCATTAAATGGATATATTTATAAGTATATATTTACAAGTACAACTCAAAAATAATTACACGTGTTCGTGCTCATTCTGCAATATTCTTTAAATATTTCTGGAAATTGGAAAATGCGCGAATGCAAATGATAAAATTCCGCGTAATGTTTGCATTCTCTTAACTGGATGCACTTTGAGCCGCTTAATTTCTTACGCTGTTTTCAATTTATTCTCATGTAAATACTAAAATATTGCTTTTTAAATACGCCACGTTTTTTTTTCGAGTAGAGAACGACCGAACTTCAGCTTTGGTCATGTTCTGCCACAAAAGTTCGCTTTGGTCTCGATTCAGCGTCGGCTAAAAAATAACCGAACTTTCGTCAGATATTTGTAAATTTTTATTCATTTAAAAATTGCATAAAACTTTAAATCCAGTTTCATAAGGGCAATTAAAAAGAAAAAAAAAACATTTTATTCTATTTTTATTTTATACTAGAATTTTTTATTTATATTTTCGATATTAGTTGACCTTTGCACATGTAACCAGAACACGCATTACAGTTTCTTTCACACATAACAGGTGGCAACTCTCCAAAAAATCTTCTTCCTCGGGTTTTTAACTGGAACAGTTTTCTTTGAATTTTATATTTATTTTTTGTATGTGGCCATTTCTTTGTCTCGATGCTTTGCTCCAATTGAAGCTTGCAAGGTGGGGAAGTTAGTTTTGGAAATGGCGAGATAGAGCCAAGGGGAAATAACTCTCTTGCTCTTTGATGCTTCAGTAATTTCCAAAATCGACGTATCCTTTGGTAAGGTCGAATTATCTTCAGTTACATGGCGGTTAGGTGCCATTACATGCCGTGATGTTGGGATTCTGGAATTCCCTCCGAAGCATCATATATTACAGTATATTTAAAGCCATTTATAGCTATTTGTCCCATCTGCACTTTGAGATAAACTTGAAAGAAAGGACCAGTTATAACATATTGACTGAAAACTTTCTCCGCAAAATCGCCTTTGTACGATGAAGAAAGTCCATGAACCATTGAGTGAAAATGCTGACTTGAATCCAATCCGATATGCGGCAAGAATGTTTCGTACCAGGGGTGCGCCTTTCATTAACTGATCATTTGAATTGTTTCTGGGAAAATATTAAAACTTTATTTTGTACAATTCCAAATTTGCGCATGGGGGAAGTTGCATGCGGGAAGTTATATTTTAACAACTCTCGTTTTCCAGCAAGTTAAAAAATCTTTAAAATTTTCTCTAGTAAATCTGTTCGCTCTATCAAAGAAAGTACCACTCGCTGAACCAAAATTTATTACACCCTTATAGCGCTTGCAAAATCTTCACCTACACTATCATTAAACAATCAAAATTTAGTTAAAATGCCATTTAGCTTTTCTAGTCAGCGTACAACTGCTCGTGTGAGACGGCAGTAGCTTGACTCCATTTCTAGCAGATACTTGACAAGTTACACCTCAAACTTTTCACTCAAAACTTTTTGGAAAATATTTGTTAAATGGATTTTTCGCTTCCAGCAAGTCTTTGGAGTGTGGTATGAGGTACCTTATGCTTTTTAGAAAGATAGAGTATTCCTTACTCATCATTACTCTCTGAAATTGAACTACTTTAGTCGACGTCATGTGCACCTCAATGGCCGATTTTCAAAAAGTGCAAACAAGCACGTATAAATTATACACATCATAAATTTTCTATTATGCCCCGCATGATAAATAAAATATCTACATAGCTTACTTTTACAATTAAAACAATTTTTTTTTTAAATCGATTGTTTTTTGACAATAGCGTCGATTGCTTGCACTCGATCATGCGATATCGCATGTTTTTTTGCGACTGAAAGAGAACTGGTTGTATAACAACCCTGTTTTTTTAAGTCATTACATTTTAAGCTGATAACAGACGTTGTCGACTTGCTGAAACTAGAGATATGCGACTATACCACAATATCCGAAGTTCTTCTACCCTGAATTGGCTCGTAGATTTAAAAGCCTACTACACATGTATTTCATAAATACAAATGTAACAATTTATTATAAAGAATTAGGCTGGCGAAAAAACTTCTAGCACGCCCGCGATTTTTAATGCATCGCACGTCGTGAAAACGCTAGATGATAAACTTAGCCTTAGATCAGAAGTATGTAAAATGTTGTCTTTTACTGCTAAAAATTAAATGGAAAAACTTCACACCTCTCAGTGGTGCATCCCTTCCCCTTTGTATATATGTAAAGTATGTATTTATGTGTATATTTTAGTATGTGTCTTACAAATATTTGTTAACTTTGTTTGTATGTTCTTATGGTCGCTATATTTAAATTGCAGATTTCCGCGAAAGTAAACAATAAAATTTCCGTAATTTATTTTAAGGGATTAACACCGCAAGACTTTGGTTTTTGGCTTTTAACATTTCACAGAAGGCAAGCTAAGAAAAACTCACACACGAGCATACTCCCCCCCGCCCCCTCCCACGCTCATTTACCCTCACACTCCACAAAGTACCAAGGGCAACGCATGTAAAACAAATACAAACATATGGAAATAAATGAACACACACACACACACACATACTAAATGTACGAATACTCCAGTAGCTATTTGCTACATTTCATAAGTCGCCGCTATATTGTGGCAACCGCAACACCAACCGAATGGGCAAATCTCGTGAATAATTAGACGCGCATGGGGCAAGCAATGGATGGCGGAGACGGGCGGGTGGCAATAACACTGAATGGGAAGCTGGTGTTGGTTGGCGTGTACTCTGCGCTGAAGGCGCACAGTCATGTGGCTTTTGATTTAGCGTGCGTACGTCCTCATTTATTTTTGGCGAGAAAATTTCCACCTCGTTGACTGCTTATTTACCTCGAGCACTCTGCTTCACACACACACACACACACACACACATAATCACACACACATTCACATACTTTCACTTCACTACCGATGGCTACCACATTTCGTGGGTTTGTGTGGTTTCAGTGTGTGCGATGCGGTGGGGTGCGGTAAACGGGGTCATTCACAGCTGTAGCGCTTTCATTTAAATATATATTTATAAATGTACGGGTAAAGTTGGTTGTTTTTGTTTTTTATGCATTTCCTTTCTTTCGTTTCGGTCGAGTGTGTCTTATTTAAATGGTTTTCAAGTTTTGCTGTATTTGTGGTGCCTTTCAAAAATCACACGTCGCCGCATTAATTTTACCTAAGCATTGGCATCATCAAAACCACCGATGACTTGGTTTAACCTGACTCGACTCCTAGCAAGTTGGGGTTCTCAATATTAATTACATACATACGCACGCACACACACAGGCACACATATGCACTGATACGTATTTGCATTAGTTATTATTTCACATACCTGTGAGTTTCTTATAATGTTAGCGTAAATTGTAGTGTGAGTAATATAAATTAACTTTTCATATGTCGGTTATTATTTTAACATAGCGGGGTGCTAACGAGATTGATCTATGAATAATTTAATTAGCAGATATCTGCATACATAAATATATATTTAATTTCGCTTTACATCCGATAAATGTACATTAGGGTGAGTCAAATTGTATGACACTGAAAAAAAGTTCAAAGCATCATCGCGATTCTGATACAAAAATACTCGTTACGATCCATAGTACCAGAAACGCGATGATGCTTTGAACATTTTCAATTGATCCACCCTAATATATGTGCTTGTAAATAATCGTACGTATGTGTGCAACTTTTTGACGAGAATAGAAAAACGAGTCAGTTTCATAAAACCGCATACATAAAAATTTATTTTTTGCTACTTTTGGGCTTATTTATTACACATGCACCGTTAGCCAGTTTCATTTAAGTATTCTCATTTGTCGTGCTAATTTAAAATAAACATATTTTTATTTTGTAATTGACGCAATGCGTGAGTCTCTTTTTGATTTTATTTTAAGCGAAATCTTGCCGATTTGTAATATGGGCAGCGACCTCACTTTTGTCACTGCGGCCAGAGAAATGGTCTTTGATTTCACACTCGCCTCTTCTGGACTGATATTCCGAATTTCGAACTGGATGGTTCTGAATGATCACTCCTTTTCGGACTACAGGTATGTCAATTCTACCTGAAGGAAACTCGACCCCAATATATTCCCTACAGAAATCTGAGTAATATAAATTGGGATCTGTTCTGCAGGAAACTGCAGGAATTTCTTTCAGCGGCATATCACGGAAATCAGCTTGATGGATAGCTTTGAGAAGGGATTAACCTTAGCTTCTAATGAAATGATCGAGGTATCTCGTCTACCAAGGTAGCAGGTGGCTTACGGGCAACCTAAATAACCCGGCGGACACTAGAACTCTCGTAGCTCAGAGCTCCATGTAGACGTTCCTTAAACTAGGCGATGAAGAGTACAAAACTTGAAACTTTGTCAAATTTATAGAATCAGATTAGGCATTTACAATTCTTAGATAAATAATGCTAAGCGGGAATCGTGGAGAAGCTTCTGCGAGAACAAGAGAAATTTTTACGAGTCCAACAGGCTTAGATGTATGCTTTCGAAGGGAGAAACTTAGCTCCTCGATGCCCATTTTCCCGATAACCCTGCGTTATATGGAGCCTCCGGCATGTAATCGAGTCCCCTTTAAGCCCCCTTCCCCTTTGTGGCCTGGTCGAAGAGCGTCATCATCCCAGGTCAGTTACAAAAGTCTAAGCGGGTGTCATGTCGGTGGTTGGTGCCTATCGAGCTGTGAAGGTAAAGAATACATTCCCAGGCTTTGCAGGGATTCTAGGACAACATTCATTCCTGAGGCTAGCAAGAGCTCTCATATATTCCCTAAGGACTTCAAACCGATCAGTATTTACTCTTTTCTTTTGAAAATCCCTTGATTTGTATAAAATAAATGGGATTAATCGTGCGCGATTGTTGCGTGCTCAACACGCATACTCGAAGGGCAGATCGGTAGAAATAGCCATGCGCACGG